>JALBCR010000142.1:0-600000 GCA_030710515.1 Abscondita cerata
TCAGCAGGCAGAAGGGAATGTCAGAAATACTGGTCTTGCCAATCCCATTCGTCCACCAACTCGAGCCACGATAAACATTTCTCCCACTGCCTACGCTATACGAGATTATTTAGCAAATTATTTTCTGGCTCCAACAGCATCACTGCCTTGGCAGAGCAATTATTGCATTTGAATGTTTTTGAATACGTTTAAAATTACTCGATTTTGTGGTTATCATTTTAATAATAAGTAATAAAAATAATAACCCAAAATTTTCCACAGACCAATAATATCGACAGACCTTTACCAAAAAAAAAAATCTTCCAACCGCCATAAAACCATAATTAACCTCTTGGTCATAATACTTATTGAACGGCCTAAGTGAGACACATTTTTCTACCTGTAGAGCATTGTAAAACCCACAGGCCGAAGTGGTAATAGGACAGGTAAAATTTTCAAAATGGCTGAAATGGGAACGACACAAGTGGGATTACGCCTGGCTAATATTATCTGCGAGAATATTCTTTTGATACCCTTGTGTACATTATCCTGTGCGGTACCGAGAGTCGTACAATCTAGTTAAGACTAATTTGCATATTTTTGATAATCTATTTCTTCCCCATTCAAACGAATTTAGTTCTACCCAATACTTGTGAATTAATAAATAAAGTTCGTACCTGTCAAGTTTACTCTTTGGCTACACTGTTCCAAGCCTTTTCTGTGGCATTTCTTTTGGAGTAGTCCCGGAGGTTATAATTGTATAATTCTGGGTACTTTTCCACTTCTCCAACAAATTTTATATTGATAGCCTATAAACAGAAATATACAGATATTTTCTTGTGGCTAAAAATAACGGTCAAAATTCAAAGTTATTCGTAACAGCCTATACATAATATGATTTCCTATATTCTTCACATAGGTAAGAAAGCTTTATGACGTACATTCCGTTGATATTAAACAGTTGTTAATAGCGGACTTCTTTTTAAATTAGAGAGAGAGGAAAGTTCTACCCTAGTTCTAGCTCACTTTAGCACTTTCGCCAACTTTGCAACAATAAGAACCCTAAAATAACTAGAATATTTGAAAATGTACCTAAAATTATGTAGTGGTAACAACTAACGCTAACCTTACTTTATCTTTTGTGGTTTTTCGTGCGTGTTGTAGTTTGCTTTTTACTGATATCTTAATTTTTACTTACTTTTATATTATTCATTTTATCTTCATTTTATCTTTTGCTTTTCTTGTATTTTCTACTTTATCTTTCTTTATCTTTTACTATCTTTATTTCTATTCTTGAAAACAGTCTTTTTAAGACTACACAAAATTGTTAACCGGTTTCCATGAGTAAGTATGTGTTTTTCTTAAAGAATGATTTTAAATATTGTTTGATTTAGTGGATTTGCCAGTACCAGAGTCTCGAATTATCTTGAGACCTGAAGATGTTCCTGGTGCGCTTCTTCAAGAACATATTGAAATTGCCGATCACTCTAAGTTACAGCTACAGAGATGGCTAGAATGTCGTAGTTTAAAGAAAACTGGTACCAAATCTGAATTAGTGCAAAGGTAATGAGAAAAGTTGTTTTTGTAATTATTTCTAACAGATAATTTGTAATTTCTAGAGTGATTGATTGCATACAAGCTGGACGAAAGGACCAGATATTTCTGGGTATTGACAATGGAAAATGGTACGATCTTAAAAGGAATACTATCACGAATCCAACATCATCCGTCGTTCCAGCAGCAACAACTATTACTACAAACTGGAAAAAATTCCCATCTTGTAGCATTCCCAAATATTTTAACAAGGGCTACATTTATTCCTATCTCGTTGGAACTCGCTTTGAAACCGAAGATTACGAAGTGCATTACGATGAAGCAGGAATAACTGAGAAACCATTTAGAAGAGGAACACAGTTTGTCGGGAGTGATTATATACATGATGTTTATGACATGTGTGATGATAAACGTTATTATTTAAAAGCCAAGTGTTTTTCATCTTTTCATAAAAATTCATTATATGGTTTCGATAACTCTAAACCAATTGTCCGGTGCAGTTATATCAGGCATGTGCAATTGTAAACAATCAGCACTGGGTAAATGCAGCCATGTTAGTGCACTTTTATTATTTCTTGCCAAATATGCCGAGGAATATGGCTACGATGGTTTAGCTTCTACAAGCAAGTTAAGGCAATGGGGTTTAGGGGCGAAAAACAAGAAACCTAGTGCTGTAGCATCTAAAGAGTATCCCACAGTGCGATTCAACCCGTTAAAAAGATCAGTTTTTGATCCAAGGCCTAAAAACTACACTAGAAGTGTTAATCTAAATAATTTTATTTGTGATCTCCAATGTGGAACCGAACTAACAATGTTTCAAACATTATTTAATCTATCATACGAAGATTTTAGCTTAACTGAAGAAGACATTGGTGTTTTGCTACAAAAAGTTCAACTTTTCAAAAAGAATATGTATTTATACATGAACAATTATTCCTCTAAAGTGTTTGCGGTAAAAGGTGCAGAAATCCAGGGATCCTTGGAATGGAAGACTTGGAGAAGCTATTTTTTAACAGCTTCTAACACAAAAACAGCTGTTTCACTTTCATCGCCATCTGCGAAATTTAATTTCTTAAAAAAAAACTTGTGGCAATTGTCAACTATCTCTTTTTTACCAGCGATTATATATGGTAAAAAGAATGAACCTAATGCAGTGAAATCATATATATCAAAACATTTGAAATCTGATGAAGAGTTTATGCAAGTAGGGCTTTATGTTAATAAGGACTTTCCACATTTGGCTTGCAGTGTCGATGGTGTTATAAAAAAAAATGGAAAGATTAGTAGAATTTTAGAAATTAAATGTCCTAAAACGTTGGAAAATAAAGATCCAAATCTTTTTGAAGAGGTTTTAACAAAATCTCAAAAAAACGCATTTTTTGCATTTAAAGAAGATGGACAAACAAAATTAAAATCCAATCACCCATATCTGTACCAGGTAGTTACATCAATGTTAGTGTTCGAAGTGCCGATCTGCGATTTTGTTGTGTGGTCTAACATTAATATACTTGTGTTTCAAGTTAAACTGGAGAAAATAGAAACGATCGTGATTGATAACATTTTAATAAAATTGAAAAAGGTGTACTATAATATGTATATTCCGGAATTATTCTTAATGAAGGTTCCTAGAAATTTAACCGTATTTGAATTGGAATAAAAATTAATTTTGTTAAATTCTTTACTTTTTTTAAATTATGTTATAGTGACAATGCTACATATTCGCTTATTGATAAACAAATTACATAATCAATGTATTATTTCTATCAACTAACTAATGGTTTATTAAAATTAACTAGAAAACAAATAATATTAAAAATATTTGAAATTATGGGTAACATTATAATTTGTATAGGTTTTGACAAAATCTGGAATGCTTTTATTCGTCCGATTGCTCGCTCCACATGAATGCGACATTTTGCTATTTTCTTTGTTAAAACTTCTTCTTCAGCTGTTAATTTTGTCCTACCAGCAAGAAATGGTGGAATAATTAATTTATACTTATGCTCATTACAAACATCCTGAATAGTAAATCCCTATCTACCATTATTACATCTCCTTCTTCCAAAAAATTACAAATATCACTCTCTTTAAATAAAGCGTTGTCAGAAATGGCACCTTCATATCCTTCGCTGTTGTATACAACGGCACCCCTTGCAGAAATACCCACCAAAAACTTAATCGTATTAAAATGTTTATAGTTTGAATGGGTATTTCCTTGTCTTTGAAAGTTCCTCGACATCTGCATTCGAACTTCAGTACTATCTAACACCAACGTAATTTTTTCATCGAATGCTCTAAAACTAGCAGGCATATGATTTTTTCAGTAGCACGAGATGCCTTAATAAGGTTATTACGTAGTCCACAACATTGTAAATAAACAAATTGCACCCACGTATAAAATACCACTGAAACGTTAGTTACACTCATGTTATAAAACAGTGAAAGTTCTTTTAATGTATAACCCCTTCGCAACCGAACTAGCATTAAACAGAGTTTATCCCTGTATGAAAGTCGGGTAAACTTATTTTTAGTTGAGTACCACTTCTTGTTGTGTACTTTAATAAAGGCATTACACTTTCATCTAATAAATTATATAGGGCTTCAAACTGAGTAATTTCTAAACCAGTAAAATATTTCATGTGTTTACTCTGCGATAACGATGAATACAAAAAAAGTTTCCGAACTCCTTTAAATTCACTTTTGAAGTATTAGAAAAATGTAGTGGAACCATTGGAAAAGAAGATCGTCTCGCATAAGAATGTTCCTCTGTATCTTCACTTGTACTTTGCGTGACGTTTTCATCATCTCGAGAACTTGCAATTTCAACATTACTCTGCACTACTAGTGATGAAGGATCCCTCATGATATCAGGCACATAAGGTGTTGGATCACTGCCATTTTCCAAAAATGTTTTTCACAAATATAAGTATTTTTACTTATATTAGATATGTTTAGGTTACTATTCCCACATAGATCAATCCATATTAAACACCTAGCTCTATTCAGTATTGGTTTGGGAAATGGATGGTATCGTAGATTTTTAAAATGCTTCGATTTTGATGTGCTTGAACAACCTTTATAGTAACACTTCGGCATTTTGAGTATACTAGAAAAAAACACTATGAATAAAACACACATTATCCTTTTAATTATCTTACCTTCGACAGGAGTTATATAATTTTAATTAGTCTTAAAAAGACTGTTTTCAAGAATAGAAATAAAGATAGTAAAAGATAAAGAAAGATAAAGTAGAAAATACAAGAAAAGCAAAAAGATAAAATGAATAATATAAAAGTAAGTAAAAATTAAGATATCAGTAAAAGCAAACTACAACACGCACGAAAAACCACAAAAGATAAAGTAAGGTTAGCGTTAGTTGTTACCACTACATAATTTTAGGTACATTTTCAAATATTCTAGTTATTTTAGGGTTCTTATTGTTGCAAAGTTGGCGAAAGTGCTAAAGTGAGCTAGAACTAGGGTAGAACTTTCCTCTCTCTCTAATTTAAAAGAAGTCCGCTATTAGAACATACTAATAAATATGAACTATACAAAAACTTACCTCCATATCTCGCGCGATGCACTCGAATAATGAGCTTCCTCTCCGATCAGTCCGATCGCGTAAGATTGTAAACGAGGAGATTCGCAATCGTCCGTTTCTAAACGAGCTCTAATCGACCCGTGTGCGACGTACTTCTTTGCATAGGATATCGAGGGAGGCGTCGCGACTCGTGCGAATGGAATCGCGTCGACCAGATCTCCGATCGACCCGTGTGCGGTGGGCCTTACAGATTTACTACATAGTTGCATACATTTGAATTTCTGTAGCTACCTCTGTGCTTTTTAACCTTATTATAAAAGAACACATTATTAGTTTTTTACTATATAGACGAACGTAAGTTAACTTTGCGTTCGTATTGTACCTAGTTTATTTTTAATTATATTTATATAGCTTTGTTCAAGTGTTTATATATCTTTAATAATATTCATGTAAAGTAATTTATCATGTCTCTTAGTCTTGCGCATGTCAATGTAAGGTCTGTTCTTGCTCATTTTGATGGTGTTAGAAATATATTACTCTCTAATGATTACGATATCCTTGGTATAACGGAAACGTGGATTACACCAAATTTTATTGTTGACAACATACACATTAACAATTACAAATTTTTCATATCTGCAGAAATGATCGTGGTGGCGGAGTTGGGGTATACGTTAAATCTATTTATAATGTATCAGTTACTATTAGTGATCTTAGCGATGGCTTTGAACAATTATGGTTAAAAATTTTACTTAATAACAAAACAATAAGTATTGGTGTTATTTATCGCCCCAATCGCAATATTAATAATTTTTTTGAAAAATTTGAAGAATCACTTGCGAATACTAGTTTATTTTCTGATGAAATTTTCTGCCTTGGCGATTTCAATATTGATTTCTTAAAATATGATAGTTATCTGTGCAATCGACTTACTACTTTAATTGAATCATTTAAGTTAAAACAAATCATTGTACAACCCACTAGAGTCACCGAATTTTCTTCTACCCTTATTGATCTGATTTTCTGTTTGGTCGATGCGCCTGTCGATGAATCGGGGTACTTGCTGTGCACGATCTCGCTGACCATGCTCTTGTTTACTGCAATGTCTCTATCCACATTCCAGTGCGTGTTCCTATTATGCGTACTTTTAGAAATTTAAAAATATTAATCTCGAGGATTTTCTTAGTGATCTGTACTCTATTCCTTGGTATCATATTTTTGATCTTAATAATATAGATGACAAATTAGATTTATTCAATAATAATCTGATGCTCTTATTTGACATTCATGCTCCATTTATCACCCGGAAGATTTATAAACCATTTAAACCTTGGATCACCGATAATATAAAGTTTATGATCTCCTTACGTGATAAAGCTTAAAAAAATTCAAAAAGACATCGAATGTAGTTCATTGGAATTTCTATAAACAACTCAGAAATTATGTTAATTCTGCTGTAAGAAGAGAGAAAAAGTGTTTTTTAAGTACAGCCTTCACATCATCCGATCGCCGAAATGTATGGAAATCTTTCAATAAACTAAATATTTATTCCAAAAAAGAAACTGCTCTCTACCACCTCACGTCAGTGACCCCAATTTAATTAACAGCTATTTTTCTTCAGTTCAAATTGGAAACGAACCTGATCCGGATCTTCATAAATTTTATAGCAGTAATCTTCATAAAAATGTCTCAGATGTATTCAATTTCATCAACATTACGGAATCTGACATCGTACAGGCCATTAATTCTTTCTCTTCGGGTGCAGCCGGTTCAGACTGCATTTCCCTAGACATGATCAAAATGTGCTGCCCTCATATATTACATTACATGCGCCATATTATTAATTCCATTATTTCTGCTTCAAATTTTCCTTCTTCTTGGAAAATTGCCAAAATAGTCCCAATTCCTAAGAAGAATAATGTCGCGGATTTTGATGATATTCGGCCTATCAGCATATTATCTGTGTTTTCTAAAATATTTGAGAAGCTGATTTCTGTGCAGCTTTTGCGTTACCTGAATGCGAGTTCTTTCATTCCTGACCATCAATCTGGTTTTCGATCAGGTTATTCATGCACAGGTACATTACTTGATGTAACTGACGAAATCTTCCGAACAATTGATGTTGGGAATGTCTTTGCTCTTGTCTTAGTTGACTATTCCAAGGCTTTTGATACCATAAACCACAAATTGCTCTTATCTATTTTACATTTCATAGGTCTTGGAAAGGATGCGCTTGAACTAGTGTCAAGTTATTTTAGTGAGAGAAGTCAGATTGTTTGTTCAAACGGCTCATCTTCCTATCCGCTAATAATGAAATCAGGAGTGCCGCAGGGCTCGATTTTGGGACCCTTATTTTACATTATTTATACTTCCAATATCTATAAACACATTAAATATTGTAAATATCATTGTTATGCGGATGATACACAACTTTATACATCATTTAAATTAAGCAATTTAGTAAATTCCATGTTCAAAATAAATTTCGATCTTGACACACTTAATACACTTTCAAATAAGCATCAACTTTTTATCAATCCAAATAAATGCTCGCTCATTCTGTTTGGCAGACGTAACGACAGCGAAATGATATCTAATTCACTTAAAATTCATATTAATAATAAACCTCTTCCTACTGTTACTAAAATACGCAATTTAGGACTTTTAATGGATTCTGATCTTAAATTTACACAACACATAACTAAACTTCTAAGTACGGCTTACTCAACTCTAAAGTTACTCTATTCTAATAGACACCTTTTAAACTTATCCGCAAGAAAGCTTCTTTGTGAATCGTTAATTTTGTCCAACTTTAATTACTGTGATGTTGTATATAATAAGTGTCTGGATTATGAGGACAGAAGGAGAATTCAGGTGTTGCAAAATAGTTGTTTAAGGTTTATTTATAACATTCGTAGACGCCAACATGTTTCTCATACACTAAAGGTTGCTGGCTGGTTATCCATGGTGCAACGTAGAGTCGTCCACTCTCTTTCTTTTTATCATAAAATCTTAACTACCCAAACTCCGCCATACTTGTATAATAAAATTAGATTTAGAACTGATATGCATAATATTAATATTAGACGCAAGAATGATTTAAGCTTACCCTCTTTTAACCTTGAACTGTTTAAGAAGTCGTTTTCATATGATGTTTGCATATCATATAACAACATTATACCGGAGTCACTTAAAAATGTTCCCCTTCTACATTAAAAAAAAATCAAGATATTGATATTCAGAGGAGATTTGAAAATATGAGAGTTATTTATTTTCTTTTATTTATTTCCTTTGTTGTTATAGACTATTTACATTTGACACGCGTTAGTGATTAGTTTTAATTATACATGTTGGTGTTTTTTTTCCCTTTCTTACTCGTTTTGTATAGGTACAGAATTCTTTGTTGCGGTTAGGTGTAGTATAGTAATATTATTTTTCTTTTTTTTTGTTATGCTGTTAATGTTAATTTTTTTTTTTTTATTTTGGGTTTACGTAACTTATATTATAGGTGTCGAGTATGGTTCCCTTGGTAGCCAACCAGACGGTTGCCCTGTGCAGCTGGTCTGCTCTCGAGACCTTTTGGCTGGTTAGTTAATTTATTCTGCTTTATATATATATATATTTTTTTTTTTTTCTCTACAGCCAATAAACGTTATTATTATTATTATTATTATTATTATTATTATTATTATTATTATTATTATTATTATTATTATTATTATTATTAAGTTCTCGTGCTACGCGTCCTTTTGTTATTGTATTCATTAATCTTAATCAACTAACAAACGAACATAGTAGATACACAAAAATAAGTGATGTGGTTATAATTTTTTCATAAGTTTGGAAAACAAAAAGTTACTAATAATTGGAAAATAGATACTTCGTCGGTTTATGCAATCTTCTAAACCATTATTAAAGTTTGCCGATTTTTAAATCAACAGCAAACAATATCAACAGTCTAAAAGGTGTTGCAATGTCAACTATGCAACTTGTTAGTAGTTAGTAGTTCCCATCATCGGTCATGCAATTTTTAGGTAATCTAATAATAATTTAAAATTCACTACCCTGAATAATACATTCGTACAGGAAAAAGTGAGGGCAAAAGCCATGCGATTTTTTATTCATTTTAATAATTTAAAATCCACCACCACTAATAATAAATTTGTACAAAAAAATGTGTGGGAAAAAGCCATGCATTTTTTTTTAAAGTATTTTAATTATAATAATAATTTAAAATCCACCACCATAAATAATAAATTTGTACAAGAAAATGCGAGGGAAAAAGCCATGCATTTTTTTTTAATTTTTAAATTTTTTTAAGTATTTTAATCACAATATAAAATATGCCCTACGAGCCGCAAACGCTTTCAATAGGTGCCGGTTTGTGCAAACCACTGCGACTCTCTAACAAATTTTGAAATAAATGCACCACGGAAAACCCTTGACTAGAACTAAATTCACCTCGTTTTTCTTAATTAATTTATTAGAAAATTACACCATGTTTGAAGGAATTTCTACACATACTCTACATTTAAATTGATTGCGTTCATACGCTTCAGGATTACACTGTGCGTCGCGTATACAGTTGAAGTGTACCCATCGTTTGCACGTATCGCACTCAACCCAAAAAGTTTCCGACCCTGTACGCGTTTCTCCGCAACAACGGTTGCTTTGTTGTAAATTATTTTGTGTCTTTACCCACATTTTACAATTTCTACATTGAGACCAACATGATGAAAATTCAGCAATTCCTTCTCTGCTGCAATATGCGCAGTTATTTGCTACCGCATTAGAATGACTTAATAGTAAATTTTGGGCGTAAATACGGTATTCATTAGGGTCAAAATTTGTTTCGCGAACGTATGTGCCATTATTGTTAATAATATTTTGTATAAAACTCATTACAAAAACACCACAACTGTGTCCATCTTTTGTTTTGAACATTTAACGTCTTTAATTTTCCACGTAGTTGTGTCTACTTGAAGATTATTTAGTATACATTTAAATAATTTAAAACATTTGTTATTTCTAGTTTTACTAGTCGAGCTATCAAGCACGTAGAATTCATTACGTTTGCCGTCAATAACTAATAGAAACCAATGACTGCTCTGAACAACTGGTAAAAATAAATCTTTTCTGATGGCAGGCACTTTAGTAAATCTAAAGAAGTATTTGATGAAGAAAGATTTTCGTATGTGGTAGATATAATTGCACAATAATCATTGTCTTTATTCATAACTAACAAACGGGCAAAAACATCAATGATGAATGATGCAACCCATTGGGTTGGGTTTAATGTACAAAAGTCATAAAAATCTATGTCATTGTAATAAAAATTTAGAAATGTATATTTTCCTATATATGCACTGGTTTTTGGGGCATGTTTTAAAAATTTATGATATTTAAATATGCCGTTTTCAAAAAATTTTTATGTTTTATTTTTTTTTTTTTTTTTTATTATTTTTTTTTTTTTTTTTTATTTTTACCATGATTTGACAAGTTATTGTGCTCAGCCGTTACTTTAATAAAACGTTTATTTTGACGGAGATGTGTATTTTTACGTACGGCTCTCTTATTCCATGCTTCTTCGGTAGATTGTAATTCCCGATTGAGTTGTTGTTTGCGAGGCTTTTTACTAATAATTTAAATTCCAATTCTCTTTGTCTGCAAATAAAGTAATCCCGCATTTTTTCAATAAATCTGGTACATTTCATATTTGTTTCTTTTTGCAAAATGCTATTTTTTACCACATTAAACCAAGATTCAACTAAAGAATTAGATAAAACGTCTTTTGATTTGTCTCTTACTAATAACCCACTCCAAAATGGCAAGTAAGGCATATACTTCGTAACGCAAATATTTAAAAATAATGGGCAATAAAACTCATTTATGTCTAAACATGAGTCATCATTTACAATTGACTCTGCTACCAAATCTTTTATTTTTAAAAATTCAACATAAAATGGACTTTTGGTGTATAATATGTTCAAATTATTGGTTTCCTTGGCATCATCTGAAAGATTTTCCTCTATTACACAATTTTCGACAACGAACGGAGTCTTGCTGGCTAATCTATCGATTGCAGCTTTTACATTGTCCGATAAATATTTACTTTGTAAAATTAGAGCAAAATCTGAAAAGAAATTTCTACAACTGCCATACGACTCTGACACCATAATGTTATTTACAAAACCATCTATTAAAAATGTTTTTAATTTTTTGTTTTTGCCTGCAACTTTTTTTGCGTCAGTTGAAATTATTTTTAGAAAATGTGCGCAACATACATTAACTGTGATGAAAGTAGACTGAATTTTTGAAAATTGATTGTTTTTAATAGATCATGTGTTCGAATAAGATATTCTACAACTGACAGTTTACAAAAAACCGTTATGACTGCATTTAGAAGTGCCCAACTAAAATCTGTGACAACAGTATGAAATGGTAAAATTTTCATGTTGCAGTAACTAAAAAGCCATGATGCGATAGTCTTAGATGTATGGGAATTGGTTATCATTTCGAATAGGGGCAAAATAATGGATTTTTCCTTGTCAACCGGGTAATGAATAACACCGGCGTAATAAAACACACGTTTACTATCCGAAGTAAACTTTCTAATTACACTTCCCGTACAATCCAAATGCAAAGTGACATTTTTCGTTGTGTCAAATAATTGATTACATAATTTATCACACCAATCTAAACTTAGATAAACTGCAACATGAGATGTGTTGTAAAAATGTCTTATATATTGTGGTGTCTTACAAAAACCATTAAATGATGAGGACCATTTATTTATAGATACCAACTAAACTTCTTTTATTTAAACAAGAACATCTTACTAGCTACTTGCAGCGTCAGTTACAATATATGCATTCCCCTGAGATTAGTTACATTTTTATTCTACCGCTTCTTCGTTAAGCCCTTAATACACTACTTACATTAAGTCGTTAATACACTACATATATAATTCTGTTTGTTTGTTAAACATTAGAGAAACGGCAGTATAATCATCCTGTGATAAATCGTTTTGACAATTACCTTCCGATTAGTTTTTTTTGCTACCTCAGAAGTTGGTATATCGTGAACAGTTTTTAATTTTAATAATTCTGTGTTGGCTTTTAAAGTTTTCTTTTCCATAAACTTTAATGGAGAAATGTTTTTCAATTCCTCTTTTGCCAAAATTCGTGCATAACCCCTATATTGCTTACGCTTAATCAAATCGTCCCCGTTATGATTAAATTCACCTTTTAAGTGAAAACTGCCACGAATAAAACCATCCGACGAAATTTCATTATAGTATAACGTGCAAATAAATTTTCTACAAGTATTGTACAAGCAATTAAAGTATATTACAGCTGTATTACACACAGGGTTTATCCTTTTGCTATTTACTTTAAGCGCACAAATAGGATAAAATGTTGTTATAGTTTTACACAGAAAATAAGAATAATGTTTTTGAAAAGTAAAATTATTGCAAAAAATAGAACTAAATTTAATTCTAAAATTGTGATTATCTGAACATTGATTTAGTATTGGTTTCAATAAAGAAAAACTATTAATAGTAGTATCTATTTTATTTTGGGTTTCGTCGATAATATCTACAAAATTACTCTTATTTGTATCACTCTGAATTTGTACAGTATCTTGACATTTTATATGGAAAGTGCTGTCGTTAATTGTTTCATTTCTATATGAAACATTTTCATCTTGCGTTATAATATTTACTGAACTATTACAATTAGATTTATTTGAAATGTATTTCAATATTTTGAAGCATTTCGTTTAATGTAACTTAAAATAAAGAATTTAGAATCTGAATCAATTTTTCCAAAACAAAGTAAGGCCGATTGAGACACTATATTGTCGTTTAATTTCAAATTATTTAGCCCGATTGGTTTCAAAGACAAGGAAGCAAAATAGTCACCTAAAACTTCAATGTAATTTGCCATTTCATTAATGAGTGAACACAATAATTAAAGAATTGAACAATTGAACAAAATAAATGTAAAAAATGAATATTTCTATAAATAAATTGAAAACGTTTGCTGATATCAATGCTGATATTAAGGCGTACTCACATACAAAAGTAGTTGAAGAAAACTATGGTTAATAGTACCCAGCAAACACACTCACGTGATTTTCACGTCAATATTTAGGTACGATTGGTCGGTGACGTCTGAAGACCTATAAATCACGTGATGTTGACGTGTATACAACTCGGTCATTATGACCTAAATCATACACGTATGATTGACGTCGAAAATTGGTGATAATGTGATACAAAATTTAGAATAATACTTTACTCTTATTTTACTTAAATCCAAAGAAAAATTGAAATTGAAATAAAAAAACTCTTGTAAGATCTATTTCATGCCAATCAAGATTTGAAACTAAATGATTACACTCACTTGTATCCTATCATAACTTTTGCTGAACCTTATTTATTTGTATATTCGTAAATAATTTTCAAAAATATAATTTAAAAATGCGCGCCTCGCTAACAATACAATCGACCAATCGGTAACTCGACCATATTGACCAATCGTGAACGTAGCTGCAACCAGTGGCTGTCGCTGTAACTCCGATAAACCGCGAAACCACTACTATTGGAGCCATTTCGTATTTACTCAAGAACAAAGGTTATAGACAAACACGTAAACATACAACAAAGCTGGACTGATTTTATTTTGTAGACCGATTTATTAAATATTAGGGTAAGAAAACCATTTAAATTTCATTTTGATGTGTAACATCGTACCTAGATCAAGCCTTATATATGGTATTCATAGGTGTTGAGTTTGTCGAGAGCTGTGGGGGCGGTTTGGTTTTAATACATGATAAATGGCTAACTCCTCGTAAAAAGGAGGTATTTTGGCCCCCTACCAAAAATGTAAGAAATTACGAAAAGTCTTTAAAGTGTGCTGAAACACCTGATGATAAAACTTGGAAGCTGTATCAGGTTAAAAGGCAATTCTTTGAGATAGGTATTATTATAAATTTGAACTATGTAATGTGTACAACATTATAATATTATTATTTTCAGATGACTATTCAAAAGCTAGACAAAAGCTAAAGCAGGCAGAAGAAACTTCCGATTTGCAAAGCGAAGTGGAAGATCGTAGTGGTGTACCAAAAAAGAAAATCAGAAAAATTTATACACCTCGACGACTATTATCAGATGTGAGTGATAGTGAGGAAGACTGTACGATTTCTAAATTACGTCCACCCAATGTAAAATTTACATTTGAAACTGTGTCGCAATCAACTCTTGGTAATAACTATTCATAAAACAGCAACCGCATTATATGTACTTTAATTTATAGAAAACTCTATAGCGAGTATTTCTGAAGATGGTTACCAGTTAAAAGAGAAATGTGATATAATTTCTAACAACCCTGTAGCAGGTCCCTCAACAATAAGGCACCCTAATCCGATAGAGACTTTGTCATATATAGATGAAAGGGATGAGAGGCAATCACTGTTTGCATCATCACCTATAACTTCTGCACCGAATACACCAACAACGATTAAAAAGATTCAGGTATATTTTTTTAATATCCTAACTTAAAATAATTTTTCTTATTCTTAGTTTCCAATGAGAGGCTTTTATCTCATATTCTGTATCTAAGGGAACAGAATAATCAAATTTTAGCTGTGCTGAATAAAATTCAAAACTGTAGTGCAAATACAGCTACTTTACCTCATCAAATCTTGGATGAAATTCCTTCCCTACCAATAGATTCGGAGGAAAATTTAAGCGTACCCAAGTAACAATTCGTGACGACAAATACACGCTACTTGACGTAAGCGTGACAGATTCTTTGCAGTTTGTTGTTAAACGATTTTATGTCACGAGTTCGTCACGAAACCGTCTGCTCTACGCTTTATCGTTAATTTTTTACACGTATACTGTAACGATAAATTCGTGAAAAAATCGTGAAGCATTTAACGATGCTTATGCGTGACGCATTACTGACGAACTATTTATATCGTATCACTGCGATGAAATAGTGACTTGGCCGACACTATTTGTTTTAAGCTTTGGCGAAATTACATACATTACATAAATGTGTTGACATGAATCTGAAATTATTCACTATTTTAATCAAACTGACAACAGCGTAAAGGCAAGAAAGTTTGGCAACGTGTATAACAATTAACTAAGGGACATTTCCGTGTTAATATATTTTCCCGCCTGAACAGAATGCTAACGTGTGCTTAGTTTGAGTCTGTGATTTCAGTTTTCCAACAAGTTTTTTTTCTTGAAAAGGTAACAACGAAATTTATACTATATACTGTTGTTTTTGTTTAACAAATACAAATGATACAATGAGAATAACCGGTCACACGCATGCTAATCACAAAATTTATATCATTGCGTAATGTTCAATAACCTCATTCAGGTCAATGATTTGTTTAGTTTAATTTGATAACCAATAAACATATGTAACAAAACCCTTTTTGCTAAAGTGTATGAACAGTCTTTCCGAAATGCTCCTTCATGAGTGATGCTTTATAGACAATAAATATATCGTGGCTGGTGATGCTCATGTTTTATCGTGGTATAATATTGACTCGTAAGACAAGATTTGTCCGTCCACTTATGCGACTGCAACATATTCTTGACACAACCTATATGAAACTGATTGCATGAAACCAAACCTATTGATCACAAAGAAACCAGTTGCATGCGAGTGATGTACTGAATTGGTTGGAACTGAATTTTTTAATGGTGTTGCTGTTCAATAATGGCAAAAATGCCTAAAGCCTTGTCGACTGACAAACTTCAATACAGGATTTTAATAGTCGATAGCAAAACTTATTTTAAGGTGAATATTTCATGGTACCGCAAAGGATTCATTTTAAGATATAGGGTGTTGAAGTTGTCGAAAAATTTCATATATTTTTTACAGTATCTCAACCACCTGAGATAATTAAACCAAATTTGGTATACGCCTTTATCTTATAAGTTACTACAATCTGTGATAATATCAAGATCAAGCAGTAACCAGTGGCGGAGATTCTATTGACTATTAAAATCCCGCTACTAAAAAGTGGACCACCCTGTATAATTACAAAATTAAAAACTATATGATAAACGGAGATGTTGCTGATGTTGTTGGGAAAAACATCAGCTCAAAAAACGTTTTCGGTTTTTCTTCTCTTTAATAAACTCACCACAAGATTAACTTTAAAAATTTTACTTCTTTTATTTTCTTGTTATTAGGTAATAATGTCGTCTAAAAAGCAGTTATCCCAAAGACGTAAATATGAATTAATAAACCAGTCATCTGAAATGTTTTTGCACAAAATTAGAGAAAATATTGCTGTATCAAGTGATAATTTAGATACTTTGTCAAAAAGTGTGAACCATGTGTGGAAATTAAAGACAACTCATCCAATATAGTGAATCTAAGTGACGAAAGATTTGAATCAAGTCAGCAAATATATAATAAAGATTCATTTACAATTGATTTAAATAGGGAACAGATTGGAGTTACGTTTAACACTCATACTGTAGATGATGTTAACCAATCTTATCAACCAAAAACATTTAGTGAGTCGATATTAGCATGGGCTGTACGTACTCAAATAAGACATAATCATTTGAACGAGTTGCTAAGTATTTTAAAAGAATATGGACATGATGATTTGCCACTTGATGCAAGAACTTTACTTTCCACACCAAAATCAATACCACTAATAAAATTAGGCACAGGAAAATTTGTTCATTTTGGTTTAAAATCCTTTCTGCTTAAAAAAGTGGAGAACCGCGTTATTAAAAGTAAGAACATTAAGTTAAATTTCAATATTGACGGATTACCAATAGCCAACGATAGTGGAAAATGTTTTTGGCCTATTCTTGGTCAGATTATTGGAGAAAATTTACCACCATTTATAATCAGTTTATATGAAGGAAATGGAAAACCAGAAAACATGAACACATTTATGGCCCCGTTTGTATGTGAATTGAATGAATTATTGAATTCGGAACTGAAAATTGCAAGTGAAGTTTACAAGATTAGTGTTAATGCTTTTATTTGTGATTCCCCTGCGAGGGCTGCAGTGACTTTTGTACAATCACATACAGGATATAGCAGTTGCTCTAAGTGTATTGTGAAAGGGACGTACGATGGTACTGTAATATTTTTAGAAACTGCTTGCCCACTAAGAACTGACCAGTCTTTTAGAAGTCGAATAAATCCAGAACATCATAAACCTGACCGTTCAATTTTGGAAGATCTCCCTATTGATATGGTCAACAATTTCCCACTAGATTATATGCATTTGGTTTGTTTAGGGGTTGTGAAAAAAATTATTGATATTTGGCATGGTAAGCCTGGAAAAGGAAAATTAGATTCAAAAATGTTAAATGTTATTTCCAAGAATTTAGAAAGTTGCCATGATTGGATGCCAGAAGAGTTTAACCGAAAATCTCGCAGTTTAAAAGATTACAGAAGATGGAAAGCCACCGAGTTCAGAAGTTTTTTGATATATACTGGTCCTGTTTGTTTAAAAGGTGTTCTTGACATAGACTATTATAAACATTTTATGACGTTCAGTGTGGCAATCCAAATTCTATTATCTTCCGAGTTTATTAAAAAGCACTTGAATTATGCAATGAACCTTTTATTATATTTTGTGAACAATTTTGGTAAATTTTATGGCAAATCCAATGTTACATATAACGTTCACAATCTAATTCATTTGACAAAAGATGTTGAGCTGTATGGACCTTTGGATGGGTTTAGTGCTTTTTGTTTTGAAAATCGCCTGGGCTATGTAAAACACCTTCTAAGAACATCACCTAATGCATTGCAACAAATTTATAATAGAACGTGCGAAATGAATTCTGTTGAATTTATTGCTCCAAATGACAATAAGAGAAATAAAAATAAGGTTTACTTTTCAAGTTTTGCAATATCGTTGAACACAAAAGGAAACAACTTTGTTATGTTAAATAATAATACCATTTATAAATTAACTAAGGTGGATATCAAAATGCAACAGTTTATCGGAGTAAAAGTAAATCAGTTTTACCTTTCTATGAAAGACCATGTAACTCTACTATTTTATTTACTGGATTGGCAACGTTTGGACAAGAAGAGTCTAGTATTAATTTTGACCAAATTTTATTCAAAATGGTAGCTCTCCCTTATAAAGAAAATTTTGTATTATGTCCACTACTTCATACGACCAAGTAAAAACCGCATTATTACATATTCTCGCATTAAATTATTTTTGTTTTTAGATGTACAAAGTTATAGAATTTAGTACTGGAGAAGTGGAAGTTGTGCCGTCCCGATGGTTGACTGACGATAATAAAGTATGTACCACATATAAAAAGATAATTTTGAAAGTTCGAACATTTTAGAACACAAAGTAAATGATTTATACTTTTTCAGTTGTTAATATTTTGTGCATAATTAATTTTGTAATGTTTTTAAAAATGCTCATGCTTTTGGGCTGAGTAGGAATTTTTTATTTGTTCCATATTTGATTATCTAATCGTTTATTTTGTAAGGTATATTGGGCAAAAACTGCTGGTGCTTACGCAAAAAAGGGATACGAGCCCAAAACCAGTTGGAGTCAATATGCATGTACGCCTCGGTTCAATAACAGAGATTTTGGTAAGTTAGCTATTATATATAAATATTTATTTTAATTAATTTTTACTATATTTAGAAACTTATGAAGAAGCTTTAAAGAAGTGCAAGTCGTTGATGTTATACACCGATTCTTCTGACGGGTTTTCCGATGGAGACCAAACTAAAATTGTTAGAGGAAGGGAGAGAATATCTACCCAACAATCCGATTTTCAATATTACGAAGATGGTCATATAGATGATATACCAAATATCGATTCCGATATTCCAGTTTCGGAAAAAACGCTAACACCTGAACATATTTCGGATTCCGCTTTATCTAATGTTGTGATTGAGGGAGCTTCTGAGTTAGATATTACATCGCTGCTTCAGTCCCAGTGTAAATGTTCTGGTGAGTTTAAATACAGTAGTATGTTTAATTATGTATTTTTATGTTTTAAGTTTTGTATTACACATAGTATTTTAGATCTTAAAGAAGTCATTATGCCCGAAATAAAGACGTTAAAAGAAGGAGTGGAGTACAATAGAAAATTAATAGGTAATTTTGATTTTATGAATATGGAGCTTTATTAATATCAAATTTAATTTTTATAGAACAGCTTATAATTAATATGAAAAGAGAATGGGAACTGATTAAATTCGATATTCAAAATTTAACAAGCAATCATCAACAACAACCACCAAATACCATAAATCCTTTAAAAAGCATATTTGATGAGATATTGCCACTCTCTTCATTAGATGATATTATTGTATGCAATGAATTGCTGAATGATGCAGAAAAAGAAGATTATTTTGTAAGTACAAATATTTTCGTTTGCATTTAATTTCTATAACTAACATGTGTATATTAAGTTCAGATTCAATAGTTTATTTCTTCGTTTGAAATATTTGTTTAAAAACAATCACATATGATCGATGCTGTAAAATATACATTAACAAAAGTGATGTCTTAAAATTTCAAGGGTGTAGTAACTTTTGGTGTAATGAACATTTAACATCCACACCGTGTCTTTATTTAACTCAAACCAATTACAGGTTAGCAGAATCAGTGCCATAGGAGGTAAGGACATGAAGACAAATATGTCCAATATTATTAAGAGTTGTTTCACCGTACAAGCCCAAGGCATGTGCAACTGGTCAGGGCAGCATACAAAATTTAAACTGAAAGGGACGAAAATAGCAACCGTCATCATACTGTTTGTATCCGAAAATCAAAAACGTACGCAGGTGGAAGTGGAAAATTGCCTGAAATACATTTTCCAACATACCTACGACAGACTTAAAGTTGAAAATAAAGGTGGAAATAAGTAGGAGTGGGTTTGTATCTATAAAGGAGCGAAACATTATAACATTCTTTTATCTATTTCAGGTAATTATATGGACAACGATTATCCGTCATTTGTTAAGATGATGTTGGAAATTGTAGGTTAAGTTCTAATATTGTTGTAGTACATATATTAAAATACACGTTTATTCTAATTATTTTTCTATCGTTTTCACCATGAAGTTATACATCTCATTCCAAAATGCAGGATTAGGTAAAATGTACAGGACTTGTAGACCATTTAATAACTTCAACAGTACTTTGAAGGTGATATTAATAATCGAAAATGGGGAGGGGGGCAGATAAGGTAATAAGAGTCAGCCTTAACGTTACATCGAACTAAAAAAGTGAACAAAATTTTGGATGATTTTCATTTAAACGTTCGTGCTTCTTATTTGTATTTTATAACGATCGTGTAGCGTTAACTTTTGATTCTTATTATTTTACGATGCAACAGTCAAATAATTACTAGATGGTACAACACGTCTAAATCCTTATTAATTGAATATAGGGTTGTTAAACAAAACTCACAGGTCCTGTTAGGGCTACGTTTCACTCCGAAGTATAGGAGCTCTTCAGGCCAAATCAGGAAATATGAGATCTTTCCTGATTTGGCCTGAAGAAGCTACCTTCAATTAATAAGGGTCTAGACGTGTTCCACCATCTAGATCTAGACAATTCAAATAAGTAGAATCCAATTTGATTTTCGCGGCTGGTGTGACGTCAAGGCATTGTCCCGATTTTGTAACGTAGAACCGTTACGATTGCGTGACATAAAATCTTGACGACACCTTGACGTATATTCGTGACGCCTACGACACCCAAATTCTTGACGATAACTTGACGTTTTCTCTGTATAGAGTTTGTGAAGATTTTTAACATTAAAAAAAGTGCGATTTGGCCACTGCGTCAGTTACGAATTCTGCGAAGATTCTAAACTACTGAAAGGTGCAGATACACTACGATCTTTACGAGTTCGTTGACGATTTCGTGCAGCATTGTTACTTGGGTATTGGAGAGCTACATAAGTATTGATAAAAATTCTGCCGCATTGGTAATACTATGTGCAAAGTGTAATTACTTCATACTTTTATTTAATTTAATTTTTAGATATCTTATTTGTCACAGCTGGGAGGGAAGGACCTAGTTGGAAAAGTTAATAGTATTCTGAAACGACTGTTGACTAACAAATTGGCTTGTCTCTATAGTTTTTATGGAAAACGACAAGATAAACTACCTTTTTCAGAACTTCGTTTGAAAACTGTAGTAGTTGGTAAGTGCATCTTAATACTACTATTTAATTAAATTAAATGTCTCTAATAAAAGCAATTTTAATACAATCACAAAGTTTAGTTTTAATCAGCACATTCACACTAAAAGCGCAAGAGAATTATTTAAATCTAATGTATGTGTTCCTAATACATTATTCTTTGCTTCAGCGTCGATACTCAAAACTTCACCACAATACACCGAAAGAAACGTGGAAGATTGTATAAAAATCTGGCTAAAACATGCCCCACAGAGGAAGAAAGCAGACTCTAAGAAAGCACAGAAGTATGAATAGTCAAGAAGACACAACTTCAGTTGGAATACGGCAAGTGTATCGTAGGGTTGAATTTTTTAAGAAACCTGAATTATCCAATTCAAGCAATAATTCTACCATGGATTTATTGCTTGAACGTAGTAATTTAAAAACCTCTTCTAGTGATGTTAGTAAAGAAGATAATTCATTTGAATCTTCTTTGATTTTTAATAGTGGCAGTGAAACCCCTACTTTGCAACAAGAAAACCATGTATCATTCAATCCCTCTGAACATGAGAGCATACTTAATGTACAAGATACACCATTAAGAGAAAATTACGATATTGGGCTACTACATCGGGTTTTCCCCATACAGGTGTTAGTAGTTTGCTTCGCATTTTATCTACATATCATCCTGAACTGCCGTTAGATTGTAGAACTCTTTTCCAAACCCCTAGAAATATGATAGTAACAAAACTAGATACAGGTAATTATTGTCATATTGGTTTAAAAAAAGGTTTGAAGTACATTTATTCTCAAAACCCAAATATGCCAAATTTAATACAACTTTCGTTCAATATTGACGGCATACTGTTATATCACAGCTCTTCTCTTCAGTTCTGGCCGATTTTAGCTCAAATAAAAAATTTTAAGAGTAACGTATTTGCAGTGGGGGTATTTGGTGGTACATCAAACCCCAACCATTGAACGTTATCTTGAAGAATTCTTAAAAGAAATTCGTTATCTTCTGAGCGATGGTTTTCTATTTCAAAATGGGAAGATTAAAGTTGAAATACATAGTATCGTTTGCGACGCCCCAGCTCGAGCCTACATTAAGTGCATAAAATCACATACAGGGTACTCGTCTTGTGAAAAGTGTACTGTCTCCGGAGAATATTTTAATGGCAGGGTCATCTTGAATTCTACTAATTCACCTCTTAGAACAAATGACAGTTTTTTAAAGCAGCTTGATGAGGATCATCATATTGGAGTGACACCGTTGAGTAAATTACCTATTGGGATGATAACGCATATTCCTATTGATTATATGCATAATTGTTGCTTGGGAGTAATGCGAAAATTACTAAATTCATGGATAGGTGGCCCCTTGCAAGTCAGGTTAAAATGTTCGGATATAATGTTATTATCAAAACTTCTACTGTCATATAGAACTTATATCCCCGTAGAGTTTAATAGGAAACCACGTAGTTTGTCAGACTTATCAAAATGGAAAGCTACCGAATTACGAATGTTCTTATTGTACTTAGGTCCTTTAGTACTAAAAAATTTGTTAATGTGGCAGTTTACGAACATTACTTACTATTCCATGCTGCCATTACAATACTGATTTCTGAAAAACATTTGTCAACATTTGGAGCTGATCGAGCCGGCGAATTACTAGATATTTTTGTTAACCACAGTTCCAATATTTACAGTAAGACTTTTCTTATCTATAATGTTCACATTTTATCCCATCTACATATTGATGTTAAATTTTATGGGCCACTTGATAATTTCTCAAGTTTTCCCTTCGAAAACTTTTTAGGTTCCCTGAAGCGGTTAGTGAAGTCTACTGTTAACCCTTTGCAAGAAGTATACAACCGTATTCACGAGTTAATGAACATTCCTTATTATAACACTAGCACAAAAAATATTAAATTTGAAGCGGTATTAGAGCACACTGAAGGTCCAATAATAAAGAACAGCCTGAGTTCTGAATATAAACAGTTTAAGAAATTGGTTTTAGTAGATGTTTTAATATCAGTGCATTCATATTCTGAAGCAGATTGCTACTGTATGATCAAAGGTATGATACAAGATTCAGTAATACAAATTCATAATATTGTAACAAACTCTGGTAATGAATTATTTGTAATTGGTAAGACTTTTCATTGTTATAGTTCACTATATAATTATCCTTTTCCATCTAAGCATTTGAAAATATATGTAGTTTCAAATTTATCTAAAGATTTTGATATTTGGCCTATTGAAAATATAGTTTCTAAATGCATGGTGTTGCCTTTCAATAATAGTAAAAAGGAATGGGTTACACTACCTATTATTCATTCACTTTAAGTATTAAGTATTATTATGTATTTAAAATTAAAGAATAGTCGCCCTACCATGTGTAGTAGTGTAGTTTATTGAATTTTTATTGTAATTAGATTATAGATGTTTGTATTATTCTTTAAATAGGAATATGTTTTGATTTATGAATATGTACTCTTATTTGTCTATCCTAAAGCACCCTTGTTTACAAGACGTCACACAGACGACAGTATTTGGTTGATTTGAAAGGATAAATTAACGTCAGATTAAGACGTTATAGTTACGGACTAATTATGACGTCGTAGGGCTGTGACATTTTGCCCAAGCTAATACGTTAAAAAGACGTCATTTAATGGTCTCATTGTGACGTCTTTCCGTTAATAAATAACTTAAAATTAACGTGAAAATGACGTGAGTGTGTTTGCTGGGTAGGTGTGCACTAACTCACAGTTTAATCAAAACTAATAACACAAGTACGGTTTAAAAATTTGGTCATGTCGTAAAATTATTTTCTAAAGTAAGTAAAACTAAGCACTTGTTTAACGTAAAATGTTTTAAATCCTTGCTTTGTTACTGAGATTTTTTTCCCTTTGAAGTTATAATAGTTAAAGTAAACACTATTGTCTAAAGTAAAATGTTGTAAATTCTTGTGAGATTGTTAGGTTTTCTTTTGAATCATAGTTAATCCTCTTTCCCAAAGCTTCACCGAAAGTACAATTTCTAAAAACCCGCCGTTTATTGGATGTTGTAAAAGAAAATCTTAAAGGTGTGGGACGTACTAAGTACAAGGAATAATTTTCAACTGTTTTGTGAAACTGAAATAACAATAAAATTGAATTTTTTTAAATTTGTACACCGAATAATATATTACTATTACAGTACAGGTCATAAAACTAAAAAAAAACTAAACGTAAAACAACTACTGTCTGTCAACTATTTTATATCACACTTTTAATTCTTAATTCATAATTGCAAATGATACGCCAGCTGATAGCACTCATCGCTTATGTACAATTGGCCATAGGAGGCCAAACCATTGGCCAGTTGCACAAACGTGTGGTACGAATTAAAACAAAAGATGAAATAGAATATAATTTAGCTCCAAATATTTTAATATTTATAGGGGGCAACAATATTTTACAAGTAAAAGATTCTCTAAAAGTATCTATTATACACTGTAAAAATTTTTTTGTAGAATCACTCATTTAATACCATGCGGCATCAGATGATAATGCTGCTTTCCACTATAAAATCGCTGAAAACCGTTGAATCCGTAAAAATGTTAACACTGCCTTGTTTTCCGAAAATGAATAAAAAGCAAAAAAAACATTAATAAAATTTAATACCTTTATTCGAATTTAAGACATCGTAAGTATTTCAGACAACTGCTACGAAATAATTAAAATTTTGTATTTTTAAGGCCAAATAAAAATAATAGATATTGAAAATGTATTCACCAATAAATATTTTGAAAGGTATACAAATATATTTTCATATTTAATTTATATTAATTTTATTTTACTCAGAGACGGGATTCACTTCAATCGAGAAGGACTTCAAAAATTATTAAAAATGATTCAATAAAAAAATACATATAAAACAAAAACAAAAAAAAATTATTAACATAAACTAATTGCATGACCGGTGGTGGGAACTACTAACTACTAACAAGTTGCATAGTTGACATTGCAACACCTTTTAGACTGTTGATATTGTTTGCTGTTGATTTAAAAATCGGCAAACTTTAATAATGGTTTAGAAGATTGCATAAACCGACGAAGTATCTATTTTCCAATTATTAGTAACTTTTTGTTTTCCAAACTTATGAAAAAATTATAACCACATCACTTATTTTTGTGTATCTACTATGTTCGTTTGTTAGTTGATTAAGATTAATGAATACAATAACAAAAGGACGCGTAACGCGAGAACTTGTAATTTGTAGCGTAACTTCGAAGTCGATTTACTTCTTTTAAAAAAATAATAACCTCGTAATTTTTTGATATTGTCTTTATTATACCTTCCTCTACCTACAATTAAAAAAACGAAAATAAAAAATAAGTTTTTGCCAGCGACGATATTTTACATAAGGACGCGTAACGCGAGAACTTGTAATTTGTAGCGTAACTTCGAAGTCGATTTACTTCTTTTAAAAAATAATAACCTCGTAATTTTTGATATTGTCTTTATTATACCTTCCTCTACCTACAATTAAAAAAAAACGAAAATAAAAAAATAAGTTTTTGCCAGCGACGGTATTTTACATAAGGACGCGTAACGCGAGAACTTGTAATTTGTAGCGTAACTTCGAAGTCGATTTACTTCTTTTAAAAATAATAACCTCGTAATTTTTGATATTGTCTTTATTATACCTTCCTCTACCTACAATTAAAAAAAACGAAAATAAAAAATAAGTTTTTGCCAGCGACGGTATTTTACATAAGGACGCGTAACGCGAGAACTTGTAATTTGTAGCGTAACTTCGAAGTCGATTTACTTCTTTTTAAAAATAATAACCTCGTAATTTTTTGATATTGTCTTTATTATACCTTCCTCTACCTACAATTAAAAAAACGAAAATAAAAAATAAGTTTTGCCAGCGACGGTATTTTACATAAGGACGCGTAACGCGAGAACTTGTAATTTGTAGCGTAACTTCGAAGTCGATTTACTTCTTTTAAAAAAAATAATAACCTCGTAATTTTTTGATATTGTCTTTATTATACCTTCCTCTACCTACAATTAAAAAAAACGAAAATAAAAAAATAAGTTTTTGCCAGCGACGGTATTTTACATAAGGACGCGTAACGCGAGAACTTGTAATTTGTAGCGTAACTTCGAAGTCGATTTACTTCTTTTAAAAAATAATAACCTCGTAATTTTTGATATTGTCTTTATTATACCTTCCTCTACCTACAATTAAAAAAAACGAAAATAAAAAATAAGTTTTTGCCAGCGACGGTATTTTACATAAGGACGCGTAACGCGAGAACTTGTAATTTGTAGCGTAACTTCGAAGTCGATTTACTTCTTTTAAAAAATAATAACCTCGTAATTTTTTGATATTGTCTTTATTATACCTTCCTCTACCTACAATTAAAAAAACGAAAATAAAAAAATAAGTTTTTGCCAGCGACGGTATTTTACATAAGGACGCGTAACGCGAGAACTTGTAATTTGTAGCGTAACTTCGAAGTCGATTTACTTCTTTTAAAAAATAATAACCTCGTAATTTTTGATATTGTCTTTATTATACCTTCCTCTACCTACAATTAAAAAACGAAAACGAAAAAAAAATAAGTTTTTGCCAGCGACGGTATTTTACATAAGGACGCGTAACGCGAGAACTTGTAATTTGTAGCGTAACTTCGAAGTCGATTTACTTTCTTTTAAAAATAATAACCTCGTAATTTTTGATATTGTCTTTATTATACCTTCCTCTACCTACAATTAAAAAAAACGAAAATAAAAAAATAAGTTTTGCCAGCGACGGTATTTTACATAAGGACGCGTAACGCGAGAACTTGTAATTTGTAGCGTAACTTCGAAGTCGATTTACTTCTTTTAAAAATAATAACCTCGTAATTTTTTGATATTGTCTTTATTATACCTTCCTCTACCTACAATTAAAAAAACGAAAATAAAAAATAAGTTTTGCCAGCGACGGTATTTTACATAAGGACGCGTAACGCGAGAACTTGTAATTTGTAGCGTAACTTCGAAGTCGATTTACTTCTTTTAAAAAAATAATAACCTCGTAATTTTTGATATTGTCTTTATTATACCTTCCTCTACCTACAATTAAAAAAAAACGAAAATAAAAAAATAAGTTTTTGCCAGCGACGGTATTTTTACATAAGGACGCGTAACGCGAGAACTTGTAATTTGTAGCGTAACTTCGAAGTCGATTTACTTCTTTTAAAAAATAATAACCTCGTAATTTTTGATATTGTCTTTATTATACCTTCCTCTACCTACAATTAAAAAAACGAAAATAAAAAATAAGTTTTTGCCAGCGACGGTATTTTACATAAGGACGCGTAACGCGAGAACTTGTAATTTGTAGCGTAACTTCGAAGTCGATTTACTTCTTTTAAAAAATAATAACCTCGTAATTTTTGATATTGTCTTTATTATACCTTCCTCTACCTACAATTAAAAAAAAACGAAAATAAAAAATAAGTTTTTGCCAGCGACGGTATTTTACATAAGGACGCGTAACGCGAGAACTTGTAATTTGTAGCGTAACTTCGAAGTCGATTTACTTCTTTTAAAAAAATAATAACCTCGTAATTTTTGATATTGTCTTTATTATACCTTCCTCTACCTGCAATTAAAAAAACGAAAATAAAAAAATAAGTTTTTGCCAGCGACGGTATTTTACATAAGGACGCGTAACGCGAGAACTTGTAATTTGTAGCGTAACTTCGAAGTCGATTTACTTCTTTAAAAAAAAATAATAACCTCGTAATTTTTGATATTGTCTTTATTATACCTTCCTCTACCTACAATTAAAAAAAACGAAAATAAAAAATAAGTTTTGCCAGCGACGGTATTTTACATAAGGACGCGTAACGCGAGAACTTGTAATTTGTAGCGTAACTTCGAAGTCGATTTACTTCTTTTAAAAAATAATAACCTCGTAATTTTTGATATTGTCTTTATTATACCTTCCTCTACCTACAATTAAAAAAAACGAAAATAAAAAAATAAGTTTTTGCCAGCGACGGTATTTTACATAAGGACGCGTAACGCGAGAACTTGTAATTTGTAGCGTAACTTCGAAGTCGATTTACTTCTTTTAAAAAATAATAACCTCGTAATTTTTGATATTGTCTTTATTATACCTTCCTCTACCTACAATTAAAAAAAACGAAAATAAAAAAATAAGTTTTGCCAGCGACGGTATTTTACATAAGGACGCGTAACGCGAGAACTTGTAATTTGTAGCGTAACTTCGAAGTCGATTTACTTCTTTTAAAAAAATAATAACCTCGTAATTTTTGATATTGTCTTTATTATACCTTCCTCTACCTACAATTAAAAAAACGAAAATAAAAAATAAGTTTTTGCCAGCGACGGTATTTTACATAAGGACGCGTAACGCGAGAACTTGTAATTTGTAGCGTAACTTCGAAGTCGATTTACTTCTTTTTAAAAAATAATAACCTCGTAATTTTTGATATTGTCTTTATTATACCTTCCTCTACCTACAATTAAAAAAACGAAAATAAAAAATAAGTTTTTGCCAGCGACGGTATTTTACATAAGGACGCGTAACGCGAGAACTTGTAATTTGTAGCGTAACTTCGAAGTCGATTTACTTCTTTTAAAAAATAATAACCTCGTAATTTTTGATATTGTCTTTATTATACCTTCCTCTACCTGCAATTAAAAAAAAACGAAAATAAAAAATAAGTTTTGCCAGCGACGGTATTTTACATAAGGACGCGTAACGCGAGAACTTGTAATTTGTAGCGTAACTTCGAAGTCGATTTACTTCTTTAAAAAAATAATAACCTCGTAATTTTTGATATTGTCTTTATTATACCTTCCTCTACCTACAATTAAAAAAAAACGAAAATAAAAAATAAGTTTTTGCCAGCGACGGTATTTTACATAAGGACGCGTAACGCGAGAACTTGTAATTTGTAGCGTAACTTCGAAGTCGATTTACTTCTTTTAAAAAAATAATAACCTCGTAATTTTTGATATTGTCTTTATTATACCTTCCTCTACCTACAATTAAAAAAAACGAAAATAAAAAAATAAGTTTTTGCCAGCGACGGTATTTTACATAAGGACGCGTAACGCGAGAACTTGTAATTTGTAGCGTAACTTCGAAGTCGATTTACTTCTTTTAAAAAATAATAACCTCGTAATTTTTGATATTGTCTTTATTATACCTTCCTCTACCTACAATTAAAAAAAACGAAAATAAAAAAATAAGTTTTTGCCAGCGACGGTATTTTACATAAGGACGCGTAACGCGAGAACTTGTAATTTGTAGCGTAACTTCGAAGTCGATTTACTTCTTTTAAAAAATAATAACCTCGTAATTTTTTGATATTGTCTTTATTATACCTTCCTCTACCTACAATTAAAAAACGAAAATAAAAAATAAGTTTTTGCCAGCGACGGTATTTTACATAAGGACGCGTAACGCGAGAACTTGTAATTTGTAGCGTAACTTCGAAGTCGATTTACTTCTTTTAAAAAATAATAACCTCGTAATTTTTGATATTGTCTTTATTATACCTTCCTCTACCTACAATTAAAAAAAACGAAAATAAAAAATAAGTTTTTGCCAGCGACGGTATTTTACATAAGGACGCGTAACGCGAGAACTTGTAATTTGTAGCGTAACTTCGAAGTCGATTTACTTCTTTTAAAAAATAATAACCTCGTAATTTTTGATATTGTCTTTATTATACCTTCCTCTACCTACAATTAAAAAAAACGAAAATAAAAAATAAGTTTTGCCAGCGACGGTATTTTACATAAGGACGCGTAACGCGAGAACTTGTAATTTGTAGCGTAACTTCGAAGTCGATTTACTTCTTTTAAAAAATAATAACCTCGTAATTTTTGATATTGTCTTTATTATACCTTCCTCTACCTACAATTAAAAAAACGAAAATAAAAAAATAAGTTTTTGCCAGCGACGGTATTTTACATAAGGACGCGTAACGCGAGAACTTGTAATTTGTAGCGTAACTTCGAAGTCGATTTACTTCTTTTAAAAAAATAATAACCTCGTAATTTTTTGATATTGTCTTTATTATACCTTCCTCTACCTACAATTAAAAAACGAAAATAAAAAAATAAGTTTTTGCCAGCGACGGTATTTTACATAAGGACGCGTAACGCGAGAACTTGTAATTTGTAGCGTAACTTCGAAGTCGATTTACTTCTTTTAAAAAATAATAACCTCGTAATTTTTGATATTGTCTTTATTATACCTTCCTCTACCTACAATTAAAAAAACGAAAATAAAAAATAAGTTTTTGCCAGCGACGGTATTTTACATAAGGACGCGTAACGCGAGAACTTGTAATTTGTAGCGTAACTTCGAAGTCGATTTACTTCTTTTAAAAAATAATAACCTCGTAATTTTTTGATATTGTCTTTATTATACCTTCCTCTACCTACAATTAAAAAAAACGAAAATAAAAAATAAGTTTTTGCCAGCGACGGTATTTTACATAAGGACGCGTAACGCGAGAACTTGTAATTTGTAGCGTAACTTCGAAGTCGATTTACTTCTTTTAAAAATAATAACCTCGTAATTTTTGATATTGTCTTTATTATACCTTCCTCTACCTACAATTAAAAAAAAACGAAAATAAAAAATAAGTTTTTGCCAGCGACGGTATTTTACATAAGGACGCGTAACGCGAGAACTTGTAATTTGTAGCGTAACTTCGAAGTCGATTTACTTCTTTTAAAAAATAATAACCTCGTAATTTTTGATATTGTCTTTATTATACCTTCCTCTACCTACAATTAAAAAAACGAAAATAAAAAAATAAGTTTTTGCCAGCGACGGTATTTTACATAAGGACGCGTAACGCGAGAACTTGTAATTTGTAGCGTAACTTCGAAGTCGATTTACTTCTTTTAAAAAATAATAACCTCGTAATTTTTGATATTGTCTTTATTATACCTTCCTCTACCTACAATTAAAAAAAAACGAAAATAAAAAAATAAGTTTTTGCCAGCGACGGTATTTTACATAAGGACGCGTAACGCGAGAACTTGTAATTTGTAGCGTAACTTCGAAGTCGATTTACTTCTTTTAAAAAATAATAACCTCGTAATTTTTTGATATTGTCTTTATTATACCTTCCTCTACCTACAATTAAAAAAAAACGAAAATAAAAAAATAAGTTTTTGCCAGCGACGGTATTTTACATAAGGACGCGTAACGCGAGAACTTGTAATTTGTAGCGTAACTTCGAAGTCGATTTACTTCTTTTAAAAATAATAACCTCGTAATTTTTGATATTGTCTTTATTATACCTTCCTCTACCTACAATTAAAAAAACGAAAATAAAAAATAAGTTTTGCCAGCGACGGTATTTTACATAAGGACGCGTAACGCGAGAACTTGTAATTTGTAGCGTAACTTCGAAGTCGATTTACTTCTTTTAAAAAATAATAACCTCGTAATTTTTGATATTGTCTTTATTATACCTTCCTCTACCTACAATTAAAAAAAACGAAAATAAAAAATAAGTTTTTGCCAGCGACGGTATTTTACATAAGGACGCGTAACGCGAGAACTTGTAATTTGTAGCGTAACTTCGAAGTCGATTTACTTCTTTTAAAAATAATAACCTCGTAATTTTTGATATTGTCTTTATTATACCTTCCTCTACCTACAATTAAAAAAAACGAAAATAAAAAAATAAGTTTTTGCCAGCGACGGTATTTTACATAAGGACGCGTAACGCGAGAACTTGTAATTTGTAGCGTAACTTCGAAGTCGATTTACTTCTTTTAAAAAATAATAACCTCGTAATTTTTTGATATTGTCTTTATTATACCTTCCTCTACCTACAATTAAAAAAACGAAAATAAAAAATAAGTTTTGCCAGCGACGGTATTTTACATAAGGACGCGTAACGCGAGAACTTGTAATTTGTAGCGTAACTTCGAAGTCGATTTACTTCTTTTAAAAAATAATAACCTCGTAATTTTTGATATTGTCTTTATTATACCTTCCTCTACCTACAATTAAAAAAAACGAAAATAAAAAATAAGTTTTTGCCAGCGACGGTATTTTACATAAGGACGCGTAACGCGAGAACTTGTAATTTGTAGCGTAACTTCGAAGTCGATTTACTTCTTTTAAAAAATAATAACCTCGTAATTTTTGATATTGTCTTTATTATACCTTCCTCTACCTACAATTAAAAAAAACGAAAATAAAAAATAAGTTTTTGCCAGCGACGGTATTTTACATAAGGACGCGTAACGCGAGAACTTGTAATTTGTAGCGTAACTTCGAAGTCGATTTACTTCTTTTAAAAAATAATAACCTCGTAATTTTTGATATTGTCTTTATTATACCTTCCTCTACCTACAATTAAAAAAAACGAAAATAAAAAATAAGTTTTTGCCAGCGACGGTATTTTACATAAGGACGCGTAACGCGAGAACTTGTAATTTGTAGCGTAACTTCGAAGTCGATTTACTTCTTTTAAAAAAATAATAACCTCGTAATTTTTGATATTGTCTTTATTATACCTTCCTCTACCTACAATTAAAAAAAACGAAAATAAAAAATAAGTTTTTGCCAGCGACGGTATTTTACATAAGGACGCGTAACGCGAGAACTTGTAATTTGTAGCGTAACTTCGAAGTCGATTTACTTCTTTTAAAAAATAATAACCTCGTAATTTTTGATATTGTCTTTATTATACCTTCCTCTACCTACAATTAAAAAAACGAAAATAAAAAATAAGTTTTTGCCAGCGACGGTATTTTACATAAGGACGCGTAACGCGAGAACTTGTAATTTGTAGCGTAACTTCGAAGTCGATTTACTTCTTTTAAAAAATAATAACCTCGTAATTTTTGATATTGTCTTTATTATACCTTCCTCTACCTACAATTAAAAAAAACGAAAATAAAAAAATAAGTTTTTGCCAGCGACGGTATTTTACATAAGGACGCGTAACGCGAGAACTTGTAATTTGTAGCGTAACTTCGAAGTCGATTTACTTCTTTTAAAAAAATAATAACCTCGTAATTTTTGATATTGTCTTTATTATACCTTCCTCTACCTACAATTAAAAAAACGAAAATAAAAAATAAGTTTTTGCCAGCGACGGTATTTTACATAAGGACGCGTAACGCGAGAACTTGTAATTTGTAGCGTAACTTCGAAGTCGATTTACTTCTTTTAAAAAATAATAACCTCGTAATTTTTGATATTGTCTTTATTATACCTTCCTCTACCTACAATTAAAAAAAACGAAAATAAAAAAATAAGTTTTTGCCAGCGACGGTATTTTACATAAGGACGCGTAACGCGAGAACTTGTAATTTGTAGCGTAACTTCGAAGTCGATTTACTTCTTTTAAAAAATAATAACCTCGTAATTTTTGATATTGTCTTTATTATACCTTCCTCTACCTACAATTAAAAAAACGAAAATAAAAAATAAGTTTTTGCCAGCGACGGTATTTTACATAAGGACGCGTAACGCGAGAACTTGTAATTTGTAGCGTAACTTCGAAGTCGATTTACTTCTTTTAAAAAATAATAACCTCGTAATTTTTGATATTGTCTTTATTATACCTTCCTCTACCTACAATTAAAAAAACGAAAATAAAAAATAAGTTTTTGCCAGCGACGGTATTTTACATAAGGACGCGTAACGCGAGAACTTGTAATTTGTAGCGTAACTTCGAAGTCGATTTACTTCTTTTAAAAAATAATAACCTCGTAATTTTTGATATTGTCTTTATTATACCTTCCTCTACCTACAATTAAAAAAAACGAAAATAAAAAATAAGTTTTTGCCAGCGACGGTATTTTACATAAGGACGCGTAACGCGAGAACTTGTAATTTGTAGCGTAACTTCGAAGTCGATTTACTTCTTTTAAAAAATAATAACCTCGTAATTTTTGATATTGTCTTTATTATACCTTCCTCTACCTACAATTAAAAAACGAAAATAAAAAAATAAGTTTTTGCCAGCGACGGTATTTTACATAAGGACGCGTAACGCGAGAACTTGTAATTTGTAGCGTAACTTCGAAGTCGATTTACTTCTTTTAAAAAATAATAACCTCGTAATTTTTTGATATTGTCTTTATTATACCTTCCTCTACCTACAATTAAAAAACGAAAATAAAAAATAAGTTTTTGCCAGCGACGGTATTTTACATAAGGACGCGTAACGCGAGAACTTGTAATTTGTAGCGTAACTTCGAAGTCGATTTACTTCTTTTAAAAAATAATAACCTCGTAATTTTTGATATTGTCTTTATTATACCTTCCTCTACCTACAATTAAAAAAACGAAAATAAAAAATAAGTTTTTGCCAGCGACGGTATTTTACATAAGGACGCGTAACGCGAGAACTTGTAATTTGTAGCGTAACTTCGAAGTCGATTTACTTCTTTTAAAAAATAATAACCTCGTAATTTTTGATATTGTCTTTATTATACCTTCCTCTACCTACAATTAAAAAAACGAAAATAAAAAATAAGTTTTTGCCAGCGACGGTATTTTACATAAGGACGCGTAACGCGAGAACTTGTAATTTGTAGCGTAACTTCGAAGTCGATTTACTTCTTTTAAAAAATAATAACCTCGTAATTTTTGATATTGTCTTTATTATACCTTCCTCTACCTACAATTAAAAAAACGAAAATAAAAAATAAGTTTTTGCCAGCGACGGTATTTTACATAAGGACGCGTAACGCGAGAACTTGTAATTTGTAGCGTAACTTCGAAGTCGATTTACTTCTTTTAAAAAAATAATAACCTCGTAATTTTTGATATTGTCTTTATTATACCTTCCTCTACCTACAATTAAAAAAACGAAAATAAAAAAATAAGTTTTTGCCAGCGACGGTATTTTACATAAGGACGCGTAACGCGAGAACTTGTAATTTGTAGCGTAACTTCGAAGTCGATTTACTTCTTTTAAAAAATAATAACCTCGTAATTTTTGATATTGTCTTTATTATACCTTCCTCTACCTACAATTAAAAAAAAACGAAAATAAAAAATAAGTTTTTGCCAGCGACGGTATTTTACATAAGGACGCGTAACGCGAGAACTTGTAATTTGTAGCGTAACTTCGAAGTCGATTTACTTCTTTTAAAAAATAATAACCTCGTAATTTTTGATATTGTCTTTATTATACCTTCCTCTACCTACAATTAAAAAAACGAAAATAAAAAAATAAGTTTTTGCCAGCGACGGTATTTTACATAAGGACGCGTAACGCGAGAACTTGTAATTTGTAGCGTAACTTCGAAGTCGATTTACTTCTTTTAAAAAATAATAACCTCGTAATTTTTGATATTGTCTTTATTATACCTTCCTCTACCTACAATTAAAAAAAACGAAAATAAAAAATAAGTTTTTGCCAGCGACGGTATTTTACATAAGGACGCGTAACGCGAGAACTTGTAATTTGTAGCGTAACTTCGAAGTCGATTTACTTCTTTTAAAAAATAATAACCTCGTAATTTTTGATATTGTCTTTATTATACCTTCCTCTACCTACAATTAAAAAAAACGAAAATAAAAAATAAGTTTTTGCCAGCGACGGTATTTTACATAAGGACGCGTAACGCGAGAACTTGTAATTTGTAGCGTAACTTCGAAGTCGATTTACTTCTTTTAAAAAATAATAACCTCGTAATTTTTGATATTGTCTTTATTATACCTTCCTCTACCTACAATTAAAAAAACGAAAATAAAAAATAAGTTTTTGCCAGCGACGGTATTTTACATAAGGACGCGTAACGCGAGAACTTGTAATTTGTAGCGTAACTTCGAAGTCGATTTACTTCTTTTAAAAAATAATAACCTCGTAATTTTTGATATTGTCTTTATTATACCTTCCTCTACCTACAATTAAAAAAACGAAAATAAAAAATAAGTTTTGCCAGCGACGGTATTTTACATAAGGACGCGTAACGCGAGAACTTGTAATTTGTAGCGTAACTTCGAAGTCGATTTACTTCTTTTAAAAATAATAACCTCGTAATTTTTTGATATTGTCTTTATTATACCTTCCTCTACCTACAATTAAAAAAAACGAAAATAAAAAATAAGTTTTTGCCAGCGACGGTATTTTACATAAGGACGCGTAACGCGAGAACTTGTAATTTGTAGCGTAACTTCGAAGTCGATTTACTTCTTTTAAAAAATAATAACCTCGTAATTTTTGATATTGTCTTTATTATACCTTCCTCTACCTACAATTAAAAAAAACGAAAATAAAAATAAGTTTTTGCCAGCGACGGTATTTTACATAAGGACGCGTAACGCGAGAACTTGTAATTTGTAGCGTAACTTCGAAGTCGATTTACTTCTTTTAAAAAAATAATAACCTCGTAATTTTTGATATTGTCTTTATTATACCTTCCTCTACCTACAATTAAAAAAAACGAAAATAAAAAATAAGTTTTTGCCAGCGACGGTATTTTACATAAGGACGCGTAACGCGAGAACTTGTAATTTGTAGCGTAACTTCGAAGTCGATTTACTTCTTTTAAAAAATAATAACCTCGTAATTTTTGATATTGTCTTTATTATACCTTCCTCTACCTACAATTAAAAAAACGAAAATAAAAAATAAGTTTTTGCCAGCGACGGTATTTTACATAAGGACGCGTAACGCGAGAACTTGTAATTTGTAGCGTAACTTCGAAGTCGATTTACTTCTTTTAAAAAATAATAACCTCGTAATTTTTGATATTGTCTTTATTATACCTTCCTCTACCTACAATTAAAAAAAACGAAAATAAAAAAATAAGTTTTTGCCAGCGACGGTATTTTACATAAGGACGCGTAACGCGAGAACTTGTAATTTGTAGCGTAACTTCGAAGTCGATTTACTTCTTTTAAAAAAATAATAACCTCGTAATTTTTGATATTGTCTTTATTATACCTTCCTCTACCTACAATTAAAAAAACGAAAATAAAAAATAAGTTTTTGCCAGCGACGGTATTTTACATAAGGACGCGTAACGCGAGAACTTGTAATTTGTAGCGTAACTTCGAAGTCGATTTACTTCTTTTAAAAAATAATAACCTCGTAATTTTTGATATTGTCTTTATTATACCTTCCTCTACCTACAATTAAAAAAAACGAAAATAAAAAATAAGTTTTTGCCAGCGACGGTATTTTACATAAGGACGCGTAACGCGAGAACTTGTAATTTGTAGCGTAACTTCGAAGTCGATTTACTTCTTTTAAAAAATAATAACCTCGTAATTTTTGATATTGTCTTTATTATACCTTCCTCTACCTACAATTAAAAAAAAAACGAAAATAAAAATAAGTTTTTGCCAGCGACGGTATTTTACATAAGGACGCGTAACGCGAGAACTTGTAATTTGTAGCGTAACTTCGAAGTCGATTTACTTCTTTTAAAAAATAATAACCTCGTAATTTTTGATATTGTCTTTATTATACCTTCCTCTACCTACAATTAAAAAAAACGAAAATAAAAAATAAGTTTTTGCCAGCGACGGTATTTTACATAAGGACGCGTAACGCGAGAACTTGTAATTTGTAGCGTAACTTCGAAGTCGATTTACTTCTTTTAAAAAATAATAACCTCGTAATTTTTGATATTGTCTTTATTATACCTTCCTCTACCTACAATTAAAAAAACGAAAATAAAAAAATAAGTTTTTGCCAGCGACGGTATTTTACATAAGGACGCGTAACGCGAGAACTTGTAATTTGTAGCGTAACTTCGAAGTCGATTTACTTCTTTTAAAAAAATAATAACCTCGTAATTTTTTGATATTGTCTTTATTATACCTTCCTCTACCTACAATTAAAAAAAAAACGAAAATAAAAAAATAAGTTTTTGCCAGCGACGGTATTTTACATAAGGACGCGTAACGCGAGAACTTGTAATTTGTAGCGTAACTTCGAAGTCGATTTACTTCTTTTAAAAAATAATAACCTCGTAATTTTTGATATTGTCTTTATTATACCTTCCTCTACCTACAATTAAAAAAACGAAAATAAAAATAAGTTTTTGCCAGCGACGGTATTTTACATAAGGACGCGTAACGCGAGAACTTGTAATTTGTAGCGTAACTTCGAAGTCGATTTACTTCTTTTAAAAAAATAATAACCTCGTAATTTTTGATATTGTCTTTATTATACCTTCCTCTACCTACAATTAAAAAAACGAAAATAAAAAATAAGTTTTGCCAGCGACGGTATTTTACATAAGGACGCGTAACGCGAGAACTTGTAATTTGTAGCGTAACTTCGAAGTCGATTTACTTCTTTTAAAAAATAATAACCTCGTAATTTTTGATATTGTCTTTATTATACCTTCCTCTACCTACAATTAAAAAAACGAAAATAAAAAATAAGTTTTTGCCAGCGACGGTATTTTACATAAGGACGCGTAACGCGAGAACTTGTAATTTGTAGCGTAACTTCGAAGTCGATTTACTTCTTTTAAAAAAATAATAACCTCGTAATTTTTGATATTGTCTTTATTATACCTTCCTCTACCTACAATTAAAAAAAAACGAAAATAAAAAAATAAGTTTTTGCCAGCGACGGTATTTTACATAAGGACGCGTAACGCGAGAACTTGTAATTTGTAGCGTAACTTCGAAGTCGATTTATCTTTTAAAAAATAATAACCTCGTAATTTTTGATATTGTCTTTATTATACCTTCCTCTACCTACAATTAAAAAAACGAAAATAAAAATAAGTTTTTGCCAGCGACGGTATTTTACATAAGGACGCGTAACGCGAGAACTTGTAATTTGTAGCGTAACTTCGAAGTCGATTTACTTTTTTAAAAAATAATAACCTCGTAATTTTTGATATTGTCTTTATTATACCTTCCTCTACCTACAATTAAAAAAAACGAAAATAAAAAATAAGTTTTTGCCAGCGACGGTATTTTACATAAGGACGCGTAACGCGAGAACTTGTAATTTGTAGCGTAACTTCGAAGTCGATTTACTTCTTTTAAAAAATAATAACCTCGTAATTTTTGATATTGTCTTTATTATACCTTCCTCTACCTACAATTAAAAAAAACGAAAATAAAAAATAAGTTTTTGCCAGCGACGGTATTTTACATAAGGACGCGTAACGCGAGAACTTGTAATTTGTAGCGTAACTTCGAAGTCGATTTACTTCTTTTAAAAAATAATAACCTCGTAATTTTTGATATTGTCTTTATTATACCTTCCTCTACCTACAATTAAAAAAACGAAAATAAAAATAAGTTTTTGCCAGCGACGGTATTTACATAAGGACGCGTAACGCGAGAACTTGTAATTTGTAGCGTAACTTCGAAGTCGATTTACTTCTTTTAAAAAATAATAACCTCGTAATTTTTGATATTGTCTTTATTATACCTTCCTCTACCTACAATTAAAAAAACGAAAATAAAAAATAAGTTTTTGCCAGCGACGGTATTTTACATAAGGACGCGTAACGCGAGAACTTGTAATTTGTAGCGTAACTTCGAAGTCGATTTACTTCTTTTAAAAAATAATAACCTCGTAATTTTTGATATTGTCTTTATTATACCTTCCTCTACCTACAATTAAAAAAAACGAAAATAAAAAATAAGTTTTTGCCAGCGACGGTATTTACATAAGGACGCGTAACGCGAGAACTTGTAATTTGTAGCGTAACTTCGAAGTCGATTTACTTCTTTTAAAAAATAATAACCTCGTAATTTTTGATATTGTCTTTATTATACCTTCCTCTACCTACAATTAAAAAAAACGAAAATAAAAAAAAATAAGTTTTTGCCAGCGACGGTATTTACATAAGGACGCGTAACGCGAGAACTTGTAATTTGTAGCGTAACTTCGAAGTCGATTTACTTCTTTTAAAAAATAATAACCTCGTAATTTTTGATATTGTCTTTATTATACCTTCCTCTACCTACAATTAAAAAAAACGAAAATAAAAAATAAGTTTTTGCCAGCGACGGTATTTTACATAAGGACGCGTAACGCGAGAACTTGTAATTTGTAGCGTAACTTCGAAGTCGATTTACTTCTTTTAAAAAATAATAACCTCGTAATTTTTGATATTGTCTTTATTATACCTTCCTCTACCTACAATTAAAAAAACGAAAATAAAAAATAAGTTTTTGCCAGCGACGGTATTTTACATAAGGACGCGTAACGCGAGAACTTGTAATTTGTAGCGTAACTTCGAAGTCGATTTACTTCTTTTAAAAAATAATAACCTCGTAATTTTTGATATTGTCTTTATTATACCTTCCTCTACCTACAATTAAAAAAAAACGAAAATAAAAAATAAGTTTTTGCCAGCGACGGTATTTTACATAAGGACGCGTAACGCGAGAACTTGTAATTTGTAGCGTAACTTCGAAGTCGATTTACTTCTTTTAAAAAATAATAACCTCGTAATTTTTGATATTGTCTTTATTATACCTTCCTCTACCTACAATTAAAAAAAACGAAAATAAAAAAATAAGTTTTTGCCAGCGACGGTATTTTACATAAGGACGCGTAACGCGAGAACTTGTAATTTGTAGCGTAACTTCGAAGTCGATTTACTTCTTTTAAAAATAATAACCTCGTAATTTTTGATATTGTCTTTATTATACCTTCCTCTACCTACAATTAAAAAAACGAAAATAAAAAAATAAGTTTTTGCCAGCGACGGTATTTACATAAGGACGCGTAACGCGAGAACTTGTAATTTGTAGCGTAACTTCGAAGTCGATTTACTTTTAAAAAAATAATAACCTCGTAATTTTTGATATTGTCTTTATTATACCTTCCTCTACCTACAATTAAAAAAAACGAAAATAAAAAAATAAGTTTTTGCCAGCGACGGTATTTTACATAAGGACGCGTAACGCGAGAACTTGTAATTTGTAGCGTAACTTCGAAGTCGATTTACTTCTTTTAAAAAATAATAACCTCGTAATTTTTGATATTGTCTTTATTATACCTTCCTCTACCTACAATTAAAAAAAACGAAAATAAAAAATAAGTTTTTGCCAGCGACGGTATTTTACATAAGGACGCGTAACGCGAGAACTTGTAATTTGTAGCGTAACTTCGAAGTCGATTTACTTCTTTTAAAAAATAATAACCTCGTAATTTTTGATATTGTCTTTATTATACCTTCCTCTACCTACAATTAAAAAAACGAAAAAAAAAAAATAAGTTTTTGCCAGCGACGGTATTTTACATAAGGACGCGTAACGCGAGAACTTGTAATTTGTAGCGTAACTTCGAAGTCGATTTACTTCTTTTAAAAAATAATAACCTCGTAATTTTTGATATTGTCTTTATTATACCTTCCTCTACCTACAATTAAAAAAACGAAAATAAAAATAAGTTTTTGCCAGCGACGGTATTTTACATAAGGACGCGTAACGCGAGAACTTGTAATTTGTAGCGTAACTTCGAAGTCGATTTACTTCTTTTAAAAAATAATAACCTCGTAATTTTTGATATTGTCTTTATTATACCTTCCTCTACCTACAATTAAAAAAACGAAAATAAAAAATAAGTTTTTGCCAGCGACGGTATTTTACATAAGGACGCGTAACGCGAGAACTTGTAATTTGTAGCGTAACTTCGAAGTCGATTTACTTCTTTTAAAAAATAATAACCTCGTAATTTTTGATATTGTCTTTATTATACCTTCCTCTACCTACAATTAAAAAAACGAAAATAAAAAAATAAGTTTTTGCCAGCGACGGTATTTTACATAAGGACGCGTAACGCGAGAACTTGTAATTTGTAGCGTAACTTCGAAGTCGAATTTACTTCTTTTAAAAAATAATAACCTCGTAATTTTTGATATTGTCTTTATTATACCTTCCTCTACCTACAATTAAAAAAAACGAAAAATAAAAATAAGTTTTTGCCAGCGACGGTATTTTACATAAGGACGCGTAACGCGAGAACTTGTAATTTGTAGCGTAACTTCGAAGTCGATTTACTTCTTTTAAAAATAATAACCTCGTAATTTTTGATATTGTCTTTATTATACCTTCCTCTACCTACAATTAAAAAAAAACGAAAATAAAAAATAAGTTTTGCCAGCGACGGTATTTTACATAAGGACGCGTAACGCGAGAACTTGTAATTTGTAGCGTAACTTCGAAGTCGATTTACTTCTTTTAAAAATAATAACCTCGTAATTTTTTGATATTGTCTTTATTATACCCTCCTCTACCTACAATTAAAAAAAAACGAAAAAAAAAAAATAAGTTTTTGCCAGCGACGGTATTTTACATAAGGACGCGTAACGCGAGAACTTGTAATTTGTAGCGTAACTTCGAAGTCGATTTACTTTTTTAAAAATAATAACCTCGTAATTTTGATATTGTCTTTATTATACCTTCCTCTACCTGCAATTAAAAAAAAAACGAAAATAAAAATAAGTTTTGCCAGCGACGGTATTTTACATAAGGACGCGTAACGCGAGAACTTGTAATTTGTAGCGTAACTTCGAAGTCGATTTACTTCTTTTAAAAAATAATAACCTCGTAATTTTTTGATATTGTCTTTATTATACCTTCCTCTACCTACAATTAAAAAAAACGAAAAAAAAAAATAAGTTTTTGCCAGCGACGGTATTTTTACATAAGGACGCGTAACGCGAGAACTTGTAATTTGTAGCGTAACTTCGAAGTCGATTTACTACTTTTAAAAAAATAATAACCTCGTAATTTTTTGATATTGTCTTTATTATACCTTCCTCTACCTACAAATTAAAAAAAAACGAAAATAAAAATAAGTTTTGCCAGCGACGGTATTTTACATAAGGACGCGTAACGCGAGAACTTGTAATTTGTAGCGTAACTTCGAAGTCGATTTACTTCTTTTAAAAAATAATAACCTCGTAATTTTTGATATTGTCTTTATTATACCTTCCTCTACCTACAATTAAAAAAACGAAAATAAAAATAAGTTTTTGCCAGCGACGGTATTTTACATAAGGACGCGTAACGCGAACTTGTAATTAGTAGGTAACTTCGAAGTCGATTTACTTCTTTTAAAAATAATAACCTCGTAATTTTTGATATTGTCTTTATTATACCTTCCTCTACCTACAATTAAAAAAAACGAAAATAAAAATAAGTTTTTGCCAGCGACGGTATTTTACATAAGGACGCGTAACGCGAGAACTTGTAATTTGTAGTAATAACTTCGAAGTCGATTTACTTCTTTAAAAAATAATAACCTCGTAATTTTTGATATTGTCTTTATTATACCTTCCTCTACCTACAATTAAAAAAACGAAAATAAAAAAAAAATAAGTTTTGCCAGCGACGGTATTTTACACAAGGACGCGTAACGCGAGAACTTGTAATTTGTAGCGTAACTTCGAAGTCGATTTACTTCTTTTAAAAATAATAACCTCGTAATTTTTGATATTGTCTTTCAATATACCTTTCTCTACCTGACAATTAAAAAAAACAAAAATAAAAAAATAAGTTTTGTAGCGACGGTATTTTTAAGGACTGCGTAACGCGAGAACTGTAATTTGTAGATAACTGATCGATTTGCTTCTTTTAAAAAATAATAACCTCGTAATTTTTTGATATTGTCTTTATTATACCTTCCTCTACCTACAATTAAAAAAAAACGAAAATAAAAAAATAAGTTTTTGCCAGCGACGGTATTTTACATAAGGACGCGCAACGCGAGAACTTGTAATTTGTGGCGTAACTTCGAAGTCGATTTACTTTTTTAAAAAATAATAACCTCGTAATTTTTTGATATTGTCTTTATTATACCTTCCTCTACCTACAATTAAAAAAAAAACGAAAATAAAAAATAAGTTTTTGCCTAGCGACGGTATTTTACATAGGACGCGTAACGCGAGAACTTGTAATTTGTAGCGTAACTTCGAAGTCGATTTACTTCTTTAAAAAAATAATAACCTCGTAATTTTTTGATATTGTCTTTATTATACCTTCCTCTACCTGCAATTAAAAAAAAAACGAAAATAAAAAAATAAGTTTTGCCAGCGACGGTATTTTACATATAAGGACGTGTAAGCGTGAACTTGTAATTTGTAGGTAACTGAAGTCGGTTGCTTCTTTAAAAATAATAACCTCGTAATTTTTGATATTGTCTTTATTATACCTTCCTCCTACCAATTAAAAAAACGAAATAAAAAAATAAGTTTTCTGCCAGCGACGGTATTTTACATAAGGACGCGTAACGCGAGAACTTGTAATTTGTAGCGTAACTTCGAAGTCGATTTACTTCTTTAAAAAATAATAACCTCGTGAATTTTTTGATATTGTCTTTATTATACCTTCCTCTACCTACAATTAAAAAACGAAAATAAAAATAAGTTTTGCCAGCGAGGTATTTTACATATAAGGGACGTGTAACGCGAGGAACTGTAATGTTGTAGTGTCTTCAGAAGTCGATTTAAGCTTCTTTGCAAAATAATAACCTCGTGAATTTTTGATATTGTCTTTTATTATACGCTTCCTCTACCTACAATTAAAAAAACGAAAATAAAAAAATAAGTTTTGCTGGCGACGGTAGGCTACATAAGGACGCGAAGGAGAACTTTGTAATTTGTAGGAAACTTGAGTCGATTTACTTCTTTTCAAAAATAATAACCTCGTAATTTTTGATATTGTCTTTAGTATACCTTCCTCTACAATTAAAAAAAACGAAAATAAAAATAAAGTTTTGCCAGCGACGGTATTTACATAAGGACAGCGTAACGCGGAGCTTGTAATTTGTAAGCATAACTTGAAGTCGATTTACTTCTTTTAAAAAATAATAACCTCGTAATTTTTGATATTGTCTTTATTATACCTTCCTCTACCTACAATTAAAAAAACGAAAATAAAAATAAGTTTTTGCCAGCGACGGTACTTTACATAAGGACGCGTAACGCGAGAACTTAGTAATTTGTAGCGTAACTTCGAAGATCGATTTACTTCTTTAAAAAAGTATAATAACCTCGTAATTTTTTGATATTGTCTTTATTATGCCCTTCCTCTACCTACAATTAAAAAAAAAAACGAAAAAATAAAAATAAGTTTTTGCCAGCGACGGTATTTTACATAAGGACGCGTAACGCGAGAACTTGTAATTTGTAAGCGTAACTTCGAAGTCGATTTACTTCTTTTAAAAATAATAACCTCGTAATTTTTGATATTGTCTTTATTATACCTTCCTCTACCTACAATTAAAAAAAAAACGAAAAAAAAAAATAAGTTTTTGCCAGCGACGGTATTTTACATAAGGACGCGTAACGCGAGAACTTGTAATTTGTAGCGTAACTCGAAGTCGATTTACTTCTTTTAAAAATAATAACCTCGTAATTTTTTGATATTGTCTTTATTATACCTTCCTCTACCTACAATTAAAAAAAAAAAAACGAAAATAAAATAAGTTTTTGCCAGCGACGGTATTTTACATAAGGACGCGTAACGCGAGAACTTGTAATTTGTAGCGTAACTTCGAAGTCGATTTACTTCTTTTTAAAAAAAATAATAACCTCGTAATTTTTTGATATTGTCTTTATTATACCTTCCTCTACCTACAATTAAAAAACGAAAATAAAAATAAGTTTTTGCCAGCGACGGTATTTTACATAAGGACGCGTAACGCGAGAACTTGTAATTTGTAGCGTAACTTCGAAGTCGATTTACTTCTTTTAAAAAAATAATAACCTCGTAATTTTTGATATTGTCTTTATTATACCTTCCTCTACCTACAATTAAAAAAACGAAAATAAAAAATAAGTTTTTGCCAGCGACGGTATTTTACATAAGGACGCGTAACGCGAGAACTTGTAATTTGTAGCGTAACTTCGAAGTCGATTTACTTCTTTTAAAAAATAATAACCTCGTAATTTTTTGATATTGTCTTTATTATACCTTCCTCTACCTACAATTAAAAAAACGAAAATAAAAAATAAGTTTTTGCCAGCGACGGTATTTTACATAAGGACGCGTAACGCGAGAACTTGTAATTTGTAGCGTAACTTCGAAGTCGATTTACTTCTTTTAAAAAAATAATAACCTCGTAATTTTTTGATATTGTCTTTATTATACCTTCCTCTACCTGACAATTAAAAAAACGAAAATAAAAAATAAGTTTTTGCCAGCGACGGTATTTTACATAAGGACGCGTAACGCGAGAACTTGTAATTTGTAGCGTAACTTCGAAGTCGATTTACTTCTTTAAAAAATAATAACCTCGTAATTTTTTGATATTGTCTTTATTATACCTTCCTCTACCTACAATTAAAAAAACGAAAATAAAAAAATAAGTTTTTGCCAGCGACGGTATTTTACATAAGGACGCGTAACGCGAGAACTTGTAATTTGTAGCGTAACTTCGAAGTCGATTTACTTTTAAAAAAATAATAACCTCGTAATTTTTTGATATTGTCTTTATTATACCTTCCTCTACCTACAATTAAAAAAAACGAAAATAAAAAATAAGTTTTTGCCAGCGACGGTATTTTACATAAGGACGCGTAACGCGAGAACTTGTAATTTGTAGCGTAACTTCGAAGTCGATTTACTTCTTTTAAAAAATAATAACCTCGTAATTTTTGATATTGTCTTTATTATACCTTCCTCTACCTACAATTAAAAAAAAAACGAAAATAAAAAAAATAAGTTTTTGCCAGCGACGGTATTTTACATAAGGACGCGTAACGCGAGAACTTGTAATTTGTAGCGTAACTTCGAAGTCGATTTACTTCTTTTAAAAAATAATAACCTCGTAATTTTTTGATATTGTCTTTATTATACCTTCCTCTACCTACAATTAAAAAAAACGAAAATAAAAAATAAGTTTTTGCCAGCGACGGTATTTACATAAGGACGCGTAACGCGAGAACTTGTAATTTGTAGCGTAACTTCGAAGTCGATTTACTTCTTTTAAAAAAATAATAACCTCGTAATTTTTGATATTGTCTTTATTATACCTTCCTCTACCTACAATTAAAAAAACGAAAATAAAAAAATAAGTTTTTGCCAGCGACGGTATTTTACATAAGGACGCGTAACGCGAGAACTTGTAATTTGTAGCGTAACTTCGAAGTCGATTTACTTCTTTTTAAAAATAATAACCTCGTAATTTTTGATATTGTCTTTATTATACCTTCCTCTACCTACAATTAAAAAAACGAAAATAAAAATAAGTTTTTGCCAGCGACGGTATTTTACATAAGGACGCGTAACGCGAGAACTTGTAATTTGTAGCGTAACTTCGAAGTCGATTTACTTCTTTTAAAAAATAATAACCTCGTAATTTTTTGATATTGTCTTTATTATACCTTCCTCTACCTACAATTAAAAAAAAACGAAAATAAAAAAATAAGTTTTTGCCAGCGACGGTATTTTACATAAGGACGCGTAACGCGAGAACTTGTAATTTGTAGCGTAACTTCGAAGTCGATTTACTTCTTTTAAAAAATAATAACCTCGTAATTTTTGATATTGTCTTTATTATACCTTCCTCTACCTACAATTAAAAAAACGAAAATAAAAAAATAAGTTTTTGCCAGCGACGGTATTTTACATAAGGACGCGTAACGCGAGAACTTGTAATTTGTAGCGTAACTTCGAAGTCGATTTACTTTTTTAAAAAAATAATAACCTCGTAATTTTTTGATATTGTCTTTATTATACCTTCCTCTACCTACAATTAAAAAAAACGAAAATAAAAATAAGTTTTTGCCAGCGACGGTATTTTACATAAGGACGCGTAACGCGAGAACTTGTAATTTGTAGCGTAACTTCGAAGTCGATTTACTTCTTTTAAAAAATAATAACCTCGTAATTTTTGATATTGTCTTTATTATACCTTCCTCTACCTACAATTAAAAAAACGAAAATAAAAAATAAGTTTTTGCCAGCGACGGTATTTTACATAAGGACGCGTAACGCGAGAACTTGTAATTTGTAGCGTAACTTCGAAGTCGATTTACTTCTTTAAAAAAATAATAACCTCGTAATTTTTGATATTGTCTTTATTATACCTTCCTCTACCTACAATTAAAAAAAACGAAAATAAAAAATAAGTTTTTGCCAGCGACGGTATTTACATAAGGACGCGTAACGCGAGAACTTGTAATTTGTAGCGTAACTTCGAAGTCGATTTACTTCTTAAAAAAATAATAACCTCGTAATTTTTGATATTGTCTTTATTATACCTTCCTCTACCTACAATTAAAAAAAAAACGAAAATAAAAAATAAGTTTTTGCCAGCGACGGTATTTTACATAAGGACGCGTAACGCGAGAACTTGTAATTTGTAGCGTAACTTCGAAGTCGATTTACTTCTTTTAAAAATAATAACCTCGTAATTTTTGATATTGTCTTTATTATACCTTCCTCTACCTACAATTAAAAAAAACGAAAATAAAAAATAAGTTTTTGCCAGCGACGGTATTTTACATAAGGACGCGTAACGCGAGAACTTGTAATTTGTAGCGTAACTTCGAAGTCGATTTACTTCTTTTAAAAAATAATAACCTCGTAATTTTTTGATATTGTCTTTATTATACCTTCCTCTACCTACAATTAAAAAAACGAAAATAAAAAATAAGTTTTTGCCAGCGACGGTATTTTACATAAGGACGCGTAACGCGAGAACTTGTAATTTGTAGCGTAACTTCGAAGTCGATTTACTTCTTTTAAAAATAATAACCTCGTAATTTTTGATATTGTCTTTATTATACCTTCCTCTACCTACAATTAAAAAACGAAAATAAAAATAAGTTTTGCCAGCGACGGTATTTTACATAAGGACGCGTAACGCGAGAACTTGTAATTTGTAGCGTAACTTCGAAGTCGATTTACTTCTTTTAAAAAATAATAACCTCGTAATTTTTTGATATTGTCTTTATTATACCTTCCTCTACCTACAATTAAAAAAACGAAAATAAAAAATAAGTTTTTGCCAGCGACGGTATTTTACATAAGGACGCGTAACGCGAGAACTTGTAATTTGTAGCGTAACTTCGAAGTCGATTTACTTCTTTTAAAAAATAATAACCTCGTAATTTTTGATATTGTCTTTATTATACCTTCCTCTACCTACAATTAAAAAAACGAAAATAAAAAATAAGTTTTTGCCAGCGACGGTATTTTACATAAGGACGCGTAACGCGAGAACTTGTAATTTGTAGCGTAACTTCGAAGTCGATTTACTTCTTTTAAAAAATAATAACCTCGTAATTTTTGATATTGTCTTTATTATACCTTCCTCTACCTACAATTAAAAAAACGAAAATAAAAAATAAGTTTTTGCCAGCGACGGTATTTTACATAAGGACGCGTAACGCGAGAACTTGTAATTTGTAGCGTAACTTCGAAGTCGATTTACTTTTTTAAAAAAATAATAACCTCGTAATTTTTGATATTGTCTTTATTATACCTTCCTCTACCTACAATTAAAAAAACGAAAATAAAAAAATAAGTTTTTGCCAGCGACGGTATTTTACATAAGGACGCGTAACGCGAGAACTTGTAATTTGTAGCGTAACTTCGAAGTCGATTTACTTCTTTTAAAAAATAATAACCTCGTAATTTTTGATATTGTCTTTATTATACCTTCCTCTACCTACAATTAAAAAAACGAAAATAAAAAATAAGTTTTTGCCAGCGACGGTATTTTACATAAGGACGCGTAACGCGAGAACTTGTAATTTGTAGCGTAACTTCGAAGTCGATTTACTTCTTTTAAAAAATAATAACCTCGTAATTTTTGATATTGTCTTTATTATACCTTCCTCTACCTACAATTAAAAAAAAACGAAAATAAAAAATAAGTTTTTGCCAGCGACGGTATTTTACATAAGGACGCGTAACGCGAGAACTTGTAATTTGTAGCGTAACTTCGAAGTCGATTTACTTCTTTTAAAAAATAATAACCTCGTAATTTTTGATATTGTCTTTATTATACCTTCCTCTACCTACAATTAAAAAAAAACGAAAATAAAAAATAAGTTTTTGCCAGCGACGGTATTTTACATAAGGACGCGTAACGCGAGAACTTGTAATTTGTAGCGTAACTTCGAAGTCGATTTACTTCTTTTAAAAAAATAATAACCTCGTAATTTTTTGATATTGTCTTTATTATACCTTCCTCTACCTACAATTAAAAAAAAAACGAAAATAAAAAAATAAGTTTTTGCCAGCGACGGTATTTTACATAAGGACGCGTAACGCGAGAACTTGTAATTTGTAGCGTAACTTCGAAGTCGATTTACTTCTTTTAAAAAATAATAACCTCGTAATTTTTGATATTGTCTTTATTATACCTTCCTCTACCTACAATTAAAAAAACGAAAATAAAAAATAAGTTTTTGCCAGCGACGGTATTTTACATAAGGACGCGTAACGCGAGAACTTGTAATTTGTAGCGTAACTTCGAAGTCGATTTACTTCTTTTAAAAAATAATAACCTCGTAATTTTTGATATTGTCTTTATTATACCTTCCTCTACCTACAATTAAAAAAAACGAAAATAAAAAAATAAGTTTTTGCCAGCGACGGTATTTTACATAAGGACGCGTAACGCGAGAACTTGTAATTTGTAGCGTAACTTCGAAGTCGATTTACTTCTTTTAAAAAATAATAACCTCGTAATTTTTTGATATTGTCTTTATTATACCTTCCTCTACCTACAATTAAAAAAAACGAAAATAAAAAATAAGTTTTTGCCAGCGACGGTATTTTACATAAGGACGCGTAACGCGAGAACTTGTAATTTGTAGCGTAACTTCGAAGTCGATTTACTTCTTTTAAAAAATAATAACCTCGTAATTTTTGATATTGTCTTTATTATACCTTCCTCTACCTACAATTAAAAAAACGAAAATAAAAAAATAAGTTTTTGCCAGCGACGGTATTTTACATAAGGACGCGTAACGCGAGAACTTGTAATTTGTAGCGTAACTTCGAAGTCGATTTACTTCTTTTAAAAAATAATAACCTCGTAATTTTTGATATTGTCTTTATTATACCTTCCTCTACCTACAATTAAAAAAACGAAAATAAAAAATAAGTTTTTGCCAGCGACGGTATTTTACATAAGGACGCGTAACGCGAGAACTTGTAATTTGTAGCGTAACTTCGAAGTCGATTTACTTCTTTTAAAAAATAATAACCTCGTAATTTTTGATATTGTCTTTATTATACCTTCCTCTACCTACAATTAAAAAAACGAAAATAAAAAATAAGTTTTTGCCAGCGACGGTATTTTACATAAGGACGCGTAACGCGAGAACTTGTAATTTGTAGCGTAACTTCGAAGTCGATTTACTTCTTTTAAAAAATAATAACCTCGTAATTTTTGATATTGTCTTTATTATACCTTCCTCTACCTACAATTAAAAAAACGAAAATAAAAAAATAAGTTTTTGCCAGCGACGGTATTTTACATAAGGACGCGTAACGCGAGAACTTGTAATTTGTAGCGTAACTTCGAAGTCGATTTACTTCTTTTAAAAAATAATAACCTCGTAATTTTTGATATTGTCTTTATTATACCTTCTTCTATGTATGTGTAAAATAAAATTAAATCAAATAATTTACTTTCTGAGATAGACCTTTTAAATATGTTCATGCGGAACTACTCAAATGCGTGTTGCCTATGTACGTTCAGTTCAACGCATACCGGTATCGTCGCTAAGTATAAGTCGTCGCTAACTTCACCCGCGTTATTATTAATACGAACTTCTTGCCTAAGTAACCCTAATATTTTTAAAGGACTATCGTTAATTCCTGTTAAGTTTAAATTACTTTCGTACGGTTCTAACGAGCATGGCGGAATGCGTTTCTCAGAAATAAAAGAAATTGGGCTGCCCGAATCAATTACAGCGTCTGTACTTACATAAACATTACCGACCACCATTTTGAATTTTACCGTGTACGCAGGTGCAATATTGACGGGTTGCGGCTGAACTAAAAGAGCGCTGTTGCCGGCTTGTTCTCGTTGTCCTTCGTTGCTTCTAAGATTTGATTGAAACCGACCTGGACAATTGTTGTCCTTATGACCCATCCTTCCACATTTAAAACAGGAGCCTCGCTGCCGTTGTGGTTTCGAACAGGACGTTGAATAATGCCCAAACTCGTTGCAATTGAAACAACGAACGCTTGAATTCAAATCGGATGCAGGGCGGCTGCCATAACTTCGAGTTGCACCGGATGCTGGGCCATTACGGTTGGCAACCCCAACTGAAGTTGTACCCGGAAACGATCGCCTCGGGACGCTTTGACCGTAGGAGCGTTCATCATCTGATATTTCGTTCATTATCACTAAAACTTCTGACAAGGATCCAAATCGCTTCATTTTTGCTTGGGATTGCAATATGGGATTATCAAACCCATCTATGATGATTATCAAATCAGATTCAGACATACCGAGCTTGTTTCCAAAACTGATTTTTTCGTTAAAATAATTCGAAAATTTCTCGTTGCGGAGCCATTTTCTTGCTTCGAATTTCCGCATGAGAGCCACCTTGTCATCACGTGATCCAAACATAGTTTTAAGCTCTAATTCTAATTCTCGCAAACTAAGGGATGCGTGCTCGGGCCGGGAATGGAACCATCGTAATGCAGCACCGCGTAATTTTCCGATCACAACTAATAACAATACTTTATCGGTTACCTCAAAAGTAGTTTCCACAGTACGGATACGTTCAACCCATGACACGATACTTTCCTCGGCGTTTCCCTCAAATGTAGGCAGCAATGCTGATAACTCTGCGGTTCGAACATCTTTTGCCGTTGGAGATTCAACGCTTGAACAGTAACGGCCACTAATTCTGCTAGGCTAAAATTGAAATTACTCGAAAGAGGATTTGCTTCGGTTTGCGAGGGCGATTGGGAACCACTTTCACCACTGTTGTTGTCTTCATTCATACTGTTTACCGCAAGATTTATTTGGATTACTAGTCGTTACACCCAAGCACGTTTTCGTTAACAAGATGGCCGACTTCCGTTTTTAAAGCTTTACTTTACCGAACACTAATAACTAACAATAATGAGTCTCTATCCCACTTCTGAAATTTGTAGTCCGAATTTAAATATATCGTAATTTTACTCCGACAAAATAAAACACACCGCTAAACGACCACTTAAATATATTTTGAAGCTCACAACCGACATAAAAATTCACAATGCAAAAGAACACAAGTGGCCTAACCAACTGGTTTTTGCCTAATGCCTGAGTTACAATGATGATTTTACAAAGTAATAACGGCAAGGGAGGAACGTTCGGCGCATGGACATCTTAAGAAGGGATGAACTGTGGCGGCAAATTTAAATTCAAAAATATTATCCTACAATTTGTACTACAAAAACTTCGTCTTTGTTGTCGTTACAGAAATTGTGTAAAATGCAGCAACATTTTATCAACAAAGGTGCATTTTCAATGTTCACCTCTAAACCTTTTGCAAGTTTTCTAAATCTTGCCTTTAGCTGTCCAAACGCGTTTTCTACTACACGTCTACACTTTGAGAGGTGATAATTGAATAATTTCTCATCTGGAGGTTGGTTTATTATATACGGATAGGGTTTCATTAAATATTCCGAAAGTGGAAATGCCGAGTCACCAATAAGTAAAATTGGAACCGATGTATTTCCCATAATACATGAATTTCTAGCAATAATTGGATTATGAAAATGTTCATCTTTTATAGCGGAGTGTTGGAAAATATACGCATCATTATTTCTACCTGGTGATCCTACATTTACATACGTGAAATTACATCTAAAAATTTCCTGATTAGTAATGCTTTAACAAATTATATATATTGTAATTTACCTAAAATCTGAAACTGCTAGTAGAACAATGGAGTACCATCCCTTGTAGTTGTAGTAATCAACAGCCTGGTCTTTAGGAGGATTGACTTCTATATGGCAACCATCTAAAATTTATTAATCATTTCATAACATTATGTAGCCTATAAGTAATGTGCATACTACCTATAGCACCCATACATTGTGGAAATCCCATCTGCTCAAAACCATTACGTATTTCTTCCAATTTTTGTTTAGCTGCTGGATAAGTGCTTAGACATTTTTTTTCTAACGAGAAACAAACAGCTTCACAAAAATCTCTCACTAGCTCACCTACAGTTGTCCTTCCAACACCAAAAGACTAGCAATTGTGCGATATTCCGCCGAACTGGAAAGAGCATATAAACCAATCCCAATTCTTTTTTTAATGGAATAGCTTGTCTCATATTTGTATTTTGTGCTTCCATATAATGCATATGCTCTACTAATTCATCAAATGTCTTTCGACTCATTCGAAAATGTTCTTTAAACATATGTTCATTGTACGTAGGTACTTCATCTTCCCAAAATCTGCTTGATCTACCCTAAAGCCACAAAACTCTGCCTGTATGTAACGTTACATATTTTATGTATTTCTGTGTTACTTACAATTTTCCAAATTTTTCTGTTCACTTTCATGCTATTCCTTTTTCTTCTAATGCGATGCATGCACTGAATGTATCTTTTCGCCGCAATATGTTTTTTGGTTTGACAAAATTTGCTCCTCCAGCATATAATATATTTTTAAATATGTATAAATAGAAAAACAATTCGTAAATCATCACGAAAGCAAAGATGAAAGATCATAAAAAATTATATGTAGATCAGCTGATTGAGTCAATCACGACGCGGCATTTTTAAAAATAATGGCGATTTTAATCGATTGTTGGCGATGGCTAATTTCAAACCCCATCGTTAATGTGGATGGCCATTATGTATAAATGGCAATACTGATGGCCGTTAACTATATGGTGATACACCACACGATTCAGGAAATTGCCAATTTACCATTAATGGCAATTAAACAAATCCGTGTGTCGAGGGTATGTGTGAATCCCACTTTACAAAATTAATATTTCTTGGTTAATTTAAATTTTGTGTAAACGGGCCTTTAGAACGTCAATATTGTGGCGACCGACATAGGGCCCATTAGTCTGACGTCACAATATGAAGTGGAGTCGTATCTAAATTAATGTCTTTTTAAAATAACCCTTATGTCACGGAGTAATACTGCCAACAAATGTGGACCCCAACTTTGGCGATCTTTGACATTCTTGTACATAATAAATAAGAAAATCTACATTCACAGTCATAAACCTTAGACATTTGTACGTGTATAAACTATAATAAAGATGAGATATAGCAAAAATATTTTAAATGATCTTAAATAAAAAAATCAACGGTGGGTATTTTTCTAGCAAACATGCGCAAGAATATTTACACCGTTGTCACATTTCTAACTTGTTCTACCGTCTGATCTGCGTCCTTGTGTTTGCTTGTTTGGTTCTGAAAGGTGTTTGGCTTTGCTTTTATTATTTTAGATATTAATATTAACATTTTATTCTAGTATAGTCTTATTAACATTTTACCTTTTTTCTGTTGTGTTAGTGTTTTGGTGGAGGAATTTTTTCATATTGGGCTAGGTGTAGTTTATTTAGTAGTAGTGTTTTTAGAATTAAGTTGCGTTTTTATTCCATTTTTATAGCATTTAGTTTATCGTAGTCACTTGTTGTTATATTTACTCTATTATATTTCTTAATAACTAACTACTAACATGGGTTTGTGTTATGCCCGCAATGTAACCACACTAATAAAGATGGTTGTAAAATGTTTAAATTTCCTACGGATGCAATTTTAATGAAGCAGTGGGAGAAATTGTTACGGTAAGTACTATTGCTTTCAACAATGTTGTTTATACTCACAAGAAACATTTTTCAGAAGAGGGGACCGAACACCTACTAAATTTACTGTGGTGTGTTCTTGCCATTTTAAAGACGGTAAAAAGGAAAACCTCCCAACAATATACGAATGGAATAAATCCAAACTTTTTAAATTTCCTGAAGTGGAAAAGCGAAAACGTACAAATAAGTAAGGTATTTGTCATATTACATTATTCATTATAATTACGCATTATGTCATTGTAGAACTGACCATAATGCATCATCTGCTTCCACCACTACATCAGAGAATATCTATGAAACGCCATCAAAAAACGTTTTGGAAGCAGATAATTATTTCCTGAAGAAGGAAAATGAAAATCTTCAAATGAGATTGCAGAATCTACAATTATCATTTGGTGTAGAGCACATTTTAAACAATGATAATCTAGTATCCTTGTACACTGGACTACCACAAATTTCAATATTTAATAAGTTGTTTGACTTTTTAAATAAATTCAATATCAATCATTATGGCCAATGGGAACCACAGAAGATTTCAAAACCGAATCAACTTTTGCTGTGTTTAATGAAATTAAAATTAAATTTGCTGCATGAAGATTTAGCTGTGAGATTTAATATTTCTCAAGCTTCAGTCACCAACATCATACTGACATGGTTGTATGCTTTGCATTATGTGCTTTATGAGAAAATGCTGTTGAAGCGATTTCCCAGCCGTTCAAAAATGAAACATGCCTCCCTCTGCATTTTCATCATTTACAAACTGCAGAATCGTTTTCCATTGCACAGAAGTTTATGTAGCAGTACCGTCACAATTAGATAAACAACGAGCTACTTACAGCAGTTATAAGCATCGGAATACGTTGAAAGGTTTAGTAGGAGTGTCACCGAATGGAACCATTATCTTTATAAGTAATTTATATGGAGGAAATACATCTGACAAGAAGATTGTTGAAAAAAGTAATGTACTAGAGTTGTTAGAACCAGGTGACCTTATAATTGCAGATAAGGGGTTCCTTATTTCCGACTTATTACCGGCAGGAGTATCGTTAAATGTACCACCATTTTTAACCACCACTCAGTTCTCAGTAGAAGAAATTAATCGAACCACTGCCATTGCTCGTGCTCGAATTCACATTGAACGTGCCATTCAGAGAATGAAAGTGTTTAAAATACTTCAAAGTATTCCAGCCACTCTTAGGCCAAATGCATCAAAAGTATTTCAAGTTTGCGGTTGTTTGGTGAATTTTAACTTTCCTTTGTTGAAAGAAGTTGAACCTTTATATGATATATAATTATTAAAACTTAATTAGAAAATTATGTTATATTTAGTTTTGAATTACAAAATAAATTATAAATCATATATTTCCAATTAAATATTTAACATAAAATTATAATAAAATGTTTCTAAAATTCGTAAATTTTCCTTCCAAGATTCATCCCTTTGAATTAATTTTACTACAAGATCAATTTCAGTATAAATTATTAAATAACAATAATTTTTGTTCGTTAAATGTAATTGCCCCTGAATTTGATCAAAATATTCATGTGTTTTATTGATAACATAATCCCCATCTACATACTTCAAAATGTAACCGTGATCTGTATTTAACACATTTTTAATTTTTACTTCTATATTTAAACGGACACTTTACTTCTACCACTCCATTGTCATCTACAAATCCATCCGGACTAGCCCCAAGGATGCCCGATTTGCTTAGCCAAATTCCTGTTCGGTTTACTGTTTTGTTGAAGCATGTTTCAAATTTGCAAATAGCCTCTTTTTCTTTCGATCTGCCCCATTCAATTTGCTTAATGCCATCTAGATTGTAACTTCCTAAAACATTATTTTAATGTAGTGCCATTTTAATAATTGTGGTTTGAATACCTGCTAGTGTTTTGAAAAGAGAAGGGGATATCTTCCCTCCGGCACGCATTTAGTACTTTCCCAAAGTTACTTGCAGTAATTCTGTTTTTCCTTGAAATTAGCCACAAAGGATTATCTTGTTGTCCAATCGTTTGTTGGCTGATATTTAAAATATTTTCTGCCGTAACTTGAAATTTTTCTTGCAAAAATGTGTTCTTGTCCGTTGCTTTGTGGTATTCTTCAGAAAACAATACCTTTTCAACATCTGGTAACAATACAGAAGAGTCTGTCTCTGGTTGTGGACTTAATAACCAAGATATGCCAGAGGGACCACAATCCTTCATACTCTCATAAAACTCGTTTAATTCTATGTCAGTAACGTCTTCTTCAATTGCTTTGTAGCTGTTCATTTTACTGCTTGGTGGGAATAGTTCCTCAGCTGTCTTGATGGTATCTGCGTCTTTGTGCACGGACCAACTTCAGGCTAACTCCCTTATTCTATAAATAGTCGTTACGTGTCGTTATAATTTGATAACGACATCATTTTGTAACGACTTTTTATAAAATTCTTATTCTGAAGGAAGTCGTTATGAATTTTTGTACTAACGACAACATCTGATGTTTTCTGTTATGGTAATAGTGTACTTGAACTAATAGTTCAAAATGCTGTATTTCTAATATATTATTTCTAACCTAACAATCTTTTTATTTTGGCGCTTTAAATTCTATATTTTCTATATTCAATTTTTATTGTTAAAACTATTCTTTTTAACATGGATGAGTGAGTACCTATCGATTATAATTAACTATTTGTTTATTATTACAATATTTTATTAGATCACATCAACCCGGCAAAAAGAAAGATGAAAACTACTCCGAACAATACAAACTTTATCTTGAGATGCTGGAAAGCAATATTCACTTTAGGGAAAATAAAGTGACACCAGATAACTCAACAACAGTTAGTGATTGCTGGGAAAAACTAAAAAACAATTTAAATTGCAGTGGTGGTCCTCATAGAAGTGTTCCCGAGTGGAAAAGGGTATGCTATGCAATTCAATTGATTAAAATAGTAACCTAGTATAACAGAAATCATCAGACGTATGCTTATGTGATAGCACTATGAAACTTTATCCATGTATGTTTCTCATTTCTTTCTGTGTAATGTCTAAATCGTACATTTCAAATCACTTGATGTGTTTTTAAAATGGAAAATATGTACTTATTAAAATTGTGATGATATGGGGAACTGGTCTAATGCGTCCAACTTTGTTTTAAATATACATTGATGATTACTGAAGATTGATGACATATTATTTTAGGTATTCACTGATTGGAAGAGTCAGACCCGTAAAAGAGCTCGCATTGGTAGAAATGCTATGAAAGAAACTGGGAACGTTGGAGAACCAGAAACTGAAACCAAAAATTGTTGCATTTGACCGGAAATATTGTTGTGGAGGGAATAAAAGGAGTGCCAGAATTAGGAATTGACAATATAAAAATATTGAAGATGCGCTAATTGAGGAAAGAAATATTCCAAAAATTGAACGACAAAAAAACAACCAATAAACAATGTAGACAACAATGTATTAAAAGAAATACAGAAAAACTTGCAAGAATTAGTCGAACTAAAAAAAGAAATTCAACTACGAACATTGAAAATGCAATTAAAATACAATATTGACATCGTGGACGAACATGAAAATTCCGAAAAATAACATTTATAAACAAAAAACAGTTTACACAATTTATGTAACGTTAGAAATAAAACTTGTATTTACTGAAAATGGTTTAAAATTAAATTATTTCTAATATTAAGTCCAGCATTATAAAGTTCATCATTGTTTATTTGATTATTCACACCATCATCTTCTTCGAAAGCATATTCATTAATGTCAGCATTGGCATCTTTTAGGATGTTATATAGTGTGGCACATGTTATAATTATTTTTGCAGCATCTCGTGGTTTGTAATGTAGTGTTCGATCTTTTATTAAGCACCTAAAAGTTCCTTTTAATACACCAATGCATCGTTCCACAGAATTTCTTGCTCTACATAATCTTCTGGTATACCGATCCTCCATTGTACCTTCTGGTGCATTCAAAATTGGGGTTAACAAGAAAGGTTGTAAAGGGTAACCTGAATCGCCAATTAACCAAGAACTCCTTTCTCCATTTCTGTAACGATTCTTCAGTTCCTGAAAGATGTTACTCATCATCCAAATGGCAGAATCATGTACACTTCCTGGATATTGTGCACATAAAGACAAAATTTTAAGTCTGAATCGCAAATTAACTGGCAGTTTATACTGTAGTAATTTTTTCGGTTTAAAAAACGGCTCTTGGAGGTATTCTACCAAATACTGGAGCAACTATCGAAACATGAGTGCCATCTATAACACCCACAATTCCAGGAAAATTGAACTTTTCAAAAAATCCATTTTTAACATTTATAATCTCATTTAATGTTACTGGAAATTTGATGTATCGACCTGAGAAATGTGTCACAATTGTATCACTAATTTCTTTAATACATCTACTAACTGCCGGTTGTGACATAGAACAGTGACTATCAGTTCCTACTGATTTCTGATAGCTACCCTGGCTATAAAAATGAAGTGTCACTAAAAACCTCACAACTTTTGGTATTTTGGTCCTTCTAACACCATCTTCTAATAAAGGAGCAATTTCTAAAAAAAGCTGATGTGCCAGTTCTGGAGAAAATCGATACAGCCTTCTAAAAACTTCATTTGGCATATTAAATGGATTGCTATGATCCCTCAACTGCCTGGTCAACCTATTATTAGCATTTCTGTAAAATATAAGTATTCAGAAATGAGATTATTAATAATTTCATTGTATTCTAGCACCTCCTCTGCAAATTTATCTCAAAATTTTCCATTATTTCGCAATTAAGTAAAACCTTCATGAACTTTTAAGCACAATATAAAAGTCAGCTGTTATCCTTTCGTCCTATTTTTACAATCGTAACGACCAATAAACGACACAGATGACATGTCGTTATGGTTCGGGGTGTCCTAACCTCAAAGTCGTTGTACAAGGATGTCGTTACTGCTTACAGAATAAGAAAAGTCGTTATCTTATGAAAATCGTGTTGTAACGATGTCGTTACAAGTTACAGAATAAGGGAGTAAGTCAGTTACAGAAACATTATATACGGCAAAAATGCAAGAGCACACATATGATGACAAACATCTAAACCTCTTGGGTAGGCACACTTGGAGTTAACAATGGTTTCGGTGCTTATAGATAACTAAAATTTCATTGTAATATTATTGCTTAATTATAATTTAAATATATTTACCTCTACTTTATAACTTTTCTTTTTCATACTTGCAAGTACTTCTGCTTTAATAATACCAAGTTGCTTGTCGAACTGAACTTGTTGAACATGTCCCGAGTTAAAAGCATTTTCCCCTTTAGCAATGACTTTTTTGTCTTCAAAATAAGACATGATGCATGTGTTATATCTTCGCTTTGTAGAAATAAAGCACACAGAGTTTATTAGTAATTGTATTTTTAATTGTAAATGAGTTATCGAACATTAATCGAGTTCTAAAACAAAACTGTCAAGTTCCGCTGCTTTTTACATACTTGAAATGCGTTGTTGCCAACTGAACTTTTTATATAAAGTATAAAGTATTTAACACCTCTCCTCCTTACGAAAATAAAGTTTACATTTCAAATATACATACATTTCGATGTATTGATTTACATAAAGCTACCACTTACAAGTTCAAACGATCCGGCCTTTTAATTGTACGTGCCGATCTGCGAAGTGCAGGAGCGGGTGCCAGGACGGGTGTTTCGGTTTCAAGTATAGGTTCTGGTTCGGTAGGCAAATGTTGTTCAGGAATATCGTTTGTAGTGTATTCTCTTAAAGTTGTTGCAGTAATAGGTAGTGTTTCAATTTGTTTTATTTCGAACAGGTCTGGTTCATCTAGAAGATCTGTTTTTGCAAAAGTATTTGTTGGTAATCTTGACATCGCGTCTGCATTCCCATGTAGATTAGTGTTCCTGTATTTAATGTCAAAATTAAATCCTTGTAAGAAAATTGCATAATGTTGCATGCGTGTAGTACTCAACGTCGGAAGGCTTTTGCTAGGGTTAAAAATTTGCGTTAGCGGTTTATGGTCCGTAATTAGTATGAAATGTCGCCCGTATAAATATTGGTGAAATTTCTTGATACCATAAATGATACTGTAAGCCTCTTTATCAATTTGAGAGTATCGTTGTTGAGTCTTCGTTAAACATTGGGATGCGAATTGTATAGGTCTCTCAGAACCATCTGGGTAGGTATGAGAGAGAACGCACCCAACACCGTAAGAAGAAGCATCGGTAGCTAGTACCAAAGGTAACTGCGGATCATAGTGAGCAAGTATTCTTTCTGACTGTATCTCCTCTTTGATCTTGTTAAAAGCTCTTTCGCAACTTTTATTCCAATGAAATGGTACATTGTTTCTTAGTAAATTGTATAACGGTTGTAATGTAGAAGCAAGGTTATCAAAAATCTTCCGTAGTAATTTACCAGTCCAGCAAAAGCTTTGATTTCTGTTTTGTTGGTTGGAACTTTAGCCTGTTGTATAGCCTCAATTTTGGATTTTGCTTTGTGAATTCCGTTTTTATCTATTACATATCCGCAATATTCAATTTTTTCTGCTAAAAATTGACTTTTTGTAAGTTAACATGCACATTATATTCTTGTAGTCTGGTTAAGACAGCTTCCAAACGTTGTAAATGTTCAACGTCGTCTTTGCCAGTTATTTTAATGTCGTCCAGGAAGACTGTTGTACCGGGTATCCCTTGTAAAATATTTTCCATTTCACGCTGCCATATTGCAGGTGCTGAAGCCACGCCGTATAGTAATCTTGTGCAGACGTAAAGTCCCTTGTGAGTATTCAGTGTAAGTAAATGCTGATCTCGCGGGTGTACCTCTTCATGTAAAAACGCTTGGAAAACATCCAGCTTTGTATATTTATCTCCACCAGCCATTTCGCCAAAGAGTTCGTCAACTGATGGAATATGATGATCATCAACTTGTAAATGTGGATTTAGGGTAACCTTGAAGTCACCGCAAAGTCTAACTCGGCCATTACTCTTCACAACTGGAACTATGGGCGTTGCCCAGTCCGAACGTTCAACTTTTTCAAGATTCCCTTGCTTTCAAGGTAAGTAATTTCCGCTTCCACCTTAGGTTTCAGAGAAAAAGGTACAGGTCTGGCTTTTAGGAACACTGGTTTCACTCCTGGATCTTTAAGTTGTAAGGTAGCTTGTACATTTTTAATTTTCCCTATATCATTATCAAAATATTTGCATATTTAGACAACAAGTTTTGTAGTTTGTCATCAATACTTACATTAAGTACATTTTTATTATCATTAATTGTAATTATGTTAAATGATCTTGTCCATTCTCTACCTATAATTAAATCTCTTTCAATATCTGTTAAGTAAATATATGCATCATTTGTAATTTTATTGTAAACAACTTGTACATTAGCTCTGCCAACTACTTGAAATTTTGTATGACAGTAACTAGTTAGCTTCAAATCCGATTCAATTATTTGTATTTCAGGAAACATTCTTTTAAAGTTTTGAATGTACATTAATGTAACTACTGCTCCACAATCTACTTCAGCTGAAATATTACGATTACATATGTTTATATCAATAAAATATTTCTCCCTAAGAGCGTTTTCATTATTTGTATTGATTTGTAAAATATCACTAAATAAATCTGAGTCACATTCTAATTCTACCATTTTTGAATCGTTACTTTTCTTTTTTGTACAAACTTTATCTAAATGACCTTTTATTTTACAAAATTTGCAAATAACATTAATTTTTGAACATTTATTTGCCAAATGATTTGTCTCACCACATCTGTAACATTTCCTAACATTTGTATGTTGGGTGGTCGACAAATTTGTAGTTTGAACATTTGGTAAACAATTTTATTATTGTAACTTTTACCTGCTTTGTTATTCTTATTCACAAGATTTACAGACTGATCTTGTCTGTGTAGTTGGGCTGAGTCTCTTGCTGATAATTCCATGCTTGTAGCGGTTTCCAGCGCCCTATTGAATGTGAGATCTCGTTGCTCCAAAAGCCTTGTTTGGATATGTTGACTTCGTAAGCCAAAGACTAACTGATTTCGGAGTGCCGTATCCAGATATGCACCAAATTTACAGTAGCGGGCCAATTTTGTAATGCTGCTGCGTAATCTCACCGGTTCCCCCTCGCCTTGGTTACGTTGTCTAAACCTGAAGTTTTCGGCGATTTCCAATGGCTCGGGATTGTAATGTCGGGCCATTACTTGTACTAATTCTTGGTACGGTGTGTTTTCAGGCAAAATTGGGGACAATTTGTCACAAAGTACGTCGTAAGGTTCAGCCCCATGTAGTGAAGTAAGTATGCAGTTCTCAAAGTGTCCGGAATTGTAAAACTGTAAAAGCTCCTTCTAGACGTTTTACCCAACGATCCCATTGTAATTTTGTATTGAAAGGCTCAATAGCAAAAACTGCTGTAATTGTAGGTGCAGTTGTATTTGTAGTTGTATTATTTGCACTGGTATTTGTATCGGTGTTCGGCATGGTAATTGTAGGTTATGAATTTTTTTACTTTCTTAATCCTCGTCGCCAGTTTGTTATATCTTCGCTTTGTAGAAATAAAGCACACAGAGTTTATTAGTAATTGTATTTTTAATTGTAAATGAGTTATCGAACATTAATCGAGTTCTAAAACAAAACTGTCAAGTTCCGCTGCTTTTTTTACATACTTGAAATGCGTTGTTGCCAACTGAACTTTTTATATAAAGTATAAAGTATTTAACAGCATGCAAATGAAATTACATTTTTACGTGCCATGTTGAAGTTACATAAAAACTAACAATATCTATAAAAACGAGTATACTAATAAGAAATAATCTAACCTAATTCTAAGACTAACTCTATTTTGTTAATAAGTACTACGATAATTCACCCAAATACAAAACCAACACCAAATTTAATACAAAAACAATATAAAGATAAGATAAAAAGTTAATACATGCAGGAACGTTAATTAAAAAGTAAATATGAATACTGCCGTGTTAATTCTAAAGGGCGTATCTACAAAAATCTAAGTTTTGAGAAAAACGAAGTTTTGTGTTTTTGCGTGTGCTGTCGCTATTATTTTCTTATACGGCAAAATTGTACCTTAATTAAAAAGACGTTACATCACAAATTTTAGTCGAAGATATTTGAAATTATTTACATTATAGTAAAAGTGACTTTTGATAGATACGCCCTTTCTTGCTAACAAAGTCAATATGTATGTACTGTAACAGAAAGGCGCATAAGTAGGTAAAACATTGATTTATTTAACTTTTGAACTACAATTCAAAAATTATCCTAAAGAACTAAATAATTAATTCTACATATATGTAAGATAATCAATAAAAACTATTCTTAAAAATAAATGACATGTTATGTTTTCTACAACGTAACAGAAACAAATGAAATATTAGTCACTATCATGAGTGTTTTCTTCAGAGCTCACTGACAAATTTTGCCAAAAGCCTAATCTATTTTGAGGAAAAATTGGACCTAGTTTTGTAATTATTAAATTTTTCCTCTCCTTAGTTATGCCTTTGGGAGCTGTTTTACATGTAGGCTTTCTAATGCCAGTTTTGAAAGTCTTGTGATTAAGAAAGTTTAAAACAAGAAAGGGACCTTCATATGAGTCTGAGTAAGAAAGAGTTTTTTCTCCTCGATTGAATTTCACATGAACAAAAGAGGCTAGATAAGGTCTAGGATTTATTTTGTTTAATTTGTACTGGGATGTATTATCTTCCCAGTTAAAAATATCATTATGTTGTATTTCTAGCACTTTCACACCTTTACGTGAATTTTCTACTGCGTTTAAATAGTCCTTGAAATCGTAGACCTTACCTTTTCTTTTCAAGGAATGTTCGACAGCATGATGAAAAGAGTCTGCTGCCATAAATGTATGGCCCGGTTCGAAATATTTCACATTTAATTCTTCAAGAGCGACGTCATTGCTATTAATTAAATATATAAAAAAGAATACAAACACCAATTTTGTTCTGTGAAGAACAATTATCAAGCCATAACGTAATATGTTTGATATCTCGATTTTGCATAAAGAATTTGTAAAAGCACTAATAACGTCCACCTTACTTCGTCCTGCTGTAGCTTCATGCCAAACAATTGCGTGAGGTGCAACTTTACCTTTGTTTCCACCAGGAACAAAACTTTCATTATACACAGTCAATCTTGGGACAAATATGACCTCTTTAAAGGTGTCACAACGTGGTAGCATTATTACCTGAGAATTGTATAAAACAAATAATTAATTTAAAGCAAAACTATTAGCAAAAGTACATACCTTTTGCATATCAACCGTTATTACAATTTGATCTTCACAGTCTTTCTGATACTGTTGCCTGGCAGTTACGTATCGTTCATGATGTTTTTCCCAAGTAGCGCATTCATCACAGTCAAAGCTTAAATTGTCTTTCTTATGACCACTTATCTTTGTGTGCTTTAAGAATATCTCACAAGTCCAGCACTCCTCATGTCCCAGTTTTGATAGAGATATATTGAGGCTACTAAATACGTCTCTATAAAGGCAATAAGAAAATGCACGTTGGGATGTTTATCTATGAAGTCATTGTACATCAATTTAACCGTAAGGTCACTAGGAAGGTATCTCCTTGCTGGTGCATGTTCCCGTCTATAGTGGGAAATTTGAGGATTAAACGACTCAATATGCGATATAATTTCATCCCTGTCAAACTTCCGAGAATTGTGTTTGCCCCGGCGGTCTGGTTTAGGGGCAATCGCATTTTTTTCTGTTATGGCAAGGACGCTTCGAATCATTTTATCATTGTTTTTCTTAAAACCGAGAGTGGAAAGGAAGAATGTCTTGCACACTTTGTTTCTCGAACCATCTTTATCTTTCAGTGTATAATAAAGAGTATTCTCGCGACGTGATTTTAATTCCCCGTTGTTTTTCTTTTAGTACCTACTTTATTGACACTACTAACAATAAAGCTTCGCTGTTCCTTGTTTGTCATTTCCCAAAACTGACGATTGATTAACTCTCGTTGAATTTTACAGTTCTTTTCTTCGCATTTATTTAGACAAAATTTACTGTTACAAGATTCTATTATTCTGTGCTGCTCGACCGTCTTGTTTTTCTTAACGGGTTTCCTTTCTTTTAAACTTGTTGAATACCTTTTCGCTTTCTTGGGTTTCCAGTTTTTGTAAATAATAAAAATTGTTCTGCTTTAACCACGATGCTCTCAATAATTTCAGATGCAGCTTCAAATGCCTCGTTATTGAAAATGTTTTCACCGAAAGTGTGTTGCAAGGTGTTATTTTCTGGTTCTGGTAGTGTTATAATAACGTTAGGAGGTTTTACAATGATGTTACTGATAATGTTGATTCTATTTTCATTTATCGAAGAACCTTCAACAGGAAGTTCGTCTATCAGCACAACACTGAGTAATTAGTAACAAACATTAAGTCTACGACAACCACACACAGCTTACCTTCATTATCTTCATTAGAACGGTGTTCAGATTCACTAGAGGATCCGTCACTGGGTAGGTAATCAGGGTCTAGTTGTAGGTAATCAGTGTTTTTGGGTTTTTGCTGTTTTGGCAAAGAATGTCTTTTAAAATTCTGTACCTTTTCTTGCTGCTGCTTATTTAAAGCTAGAGTGACCAGCAACTTTCCCCTTTGCATGGCTTCGATTTTTTCTATAAATAACACATAACACCATAAAAAACGAACATACCCAATGACAAAACAGGCAGTTGTATTTAAAACTCACCTAGAAGTATATAATACAGTGCTACGCTTTAAAATTGTTAATGGTCTTCACTAAATTAACAAACAACTGGTGTTACACCCACATGCTCACCGGCACTGAAAGTGAGGTTATAAATGTTATATTAAAAGGCGTATCTGTATCGAGTACTTGCAGATACGCCGTTTCGTCCTAACAAAGAGCGCAAATACGCCTTATATTGCTAACAATTTCAGATACGCCTATTTAATCTAACAAATGTGAGAAATTTGTAGATACGCCATTCCTTTTGCAGCGTGTACTGCTTACAGATCATTCAGATACGCCGATTTTTCTTAATAATATGATAAAAACACGTTATAGGAACCCAAATATGTTCCTAACTCAAAATGCGTAAAATGTGCAGATACGCCCTTTAGAATTAACACGGCAGAATACAACACTACAAACCAAGGAAGCAAAGGACACATTTTGATTCGACGGACGGTTAAATTGAAAGAAATGTGGTATGGAAATGTGACAACAGTGCACCGTCTTTATCCTCTGTTTGCGCATGTTTAATGAAAATGTACTTCGATTAACATTTTCTACTAAAGATAATTCAAAATACTTTTATTATATTTTGTTTTTAATAGGATCTGCTTATGTAAAAATGTTTATAATTTTGTGTTATAAAAGTTAATTTTCTTATTTATTCTGTATAAGAATGTAATAAAGCACTAAAGTTGCTGTTCAAATCTCTTGACCCTTAGTATCTTATGTCATAAGGACCATTTTAAAACGCACGTTTTCTGTAAACGACTCCAATTTTGAATTTTACGTTGCTTGACGTCACAACTAATAGTCCCTATTGCATCGGAACCTTGGCGGTGTTCAATGCATCGCTAACGTGTATACGTCTAAGCGTTATAGTCAAATGAGATTGACTACCCTGTACAATTGTAAATATTACAACATACCGTGTATATAATAGGTTGGCAATCCTGACAAAAGCCACTAATCATTGAACTATATACTACTACCACAGATTAATGATGTGGTGGGGTTAAGACAGATGCGAAACTCTGTGTCGGTCTGTTTGATGTTTCGGGGTCGTTATTTCATGACCTCCAAACAAGACGCCATATTTTTGTTGGTGTTATTTTGCGGGAATTTTAAAATTGCCTATACACTGAATGTATGAACAAGTAAACTTCATGCTTGTTGATATCGGATTTTTATTGCTTTAACACTAACAATAAATAATTGGAAAATTGAAGTTGAATAAAACCGTTTGTGAAAACAAAAAACCTATATTTTTAATTTTAATAAAAACATTTCTATTCCAAACTAATTTACGTCTACCAGTAAAATTTAAGAAAGCTCATAAAATACACAACTTTTAATTTACCTTTCAGGTTCTTTGGGCAGACCAAAAACACAAACAACTTTTGTTTAGTGTTTGATTTGCAAGGGGGAACCATACACCAAGTTCCACCACGACCCTTACCAGACATTTTTACACCACAATCACAAAACACGTAGGGACGTTTTCAAACAGCAAACACTAATAAATACTACTAAACACTAATAAGTCATAAATACGAGACGAAATAGATAATAATTAATAAATTGAGGTACACAAACACAAATAAGGTTTAAAAAGTAAACATGGGTGTAGTACCGCACTGCACTAATAAACACTTCTAAATACTCATTATGTCCTAAACACGATAAAATTAGACAATAATAAATAAATAATGAAGCGTATAAATCGTTTGTTGTTTACAACACCAACAATAAAATGGAGAATTAACGCATGCGCAAAGAATCTCTACAACTCGAGTTTCGCATCTGTCTTAACCCCACCACATCATTAATCTGTGCTACTACGTAGTAACTGGAAGGGCAACTACGTAAGAAGAAAGTGAGGCAGGTGTGAAGTTATGCAACCTACAAAGCGTAGGGGTTGCTATCCTTTTCTAGCAAACGCAAAGTATATGTCTTTATTCGTTATTGATAAACATTTTATTCGTTTATGTAATTACAATTGAAAAAAATCAATATTACGTATATTTAAATGTACTATATTTAATTTACTACATTCTTATACTATTTAACATTTTTTTTACATTTTAATTTTGTTCAAATAACATTTATAATCACAATATATATGTCATTTATTCTATTTCTATACATTTTTAAAAAGAACTATTTTATTTAATTTGTGACGCACACTTGCTGAATTTCCTCGAAGTTTTTCATTTTCTCTTATTGCATAGGCATTCATTCGACACTTTAGATATAGTTCTACTATTTTTGTAATGATTTGGAATTCGTGGATATTTTCTGAAATATATTCTTCAATTGTTGGATGTTGCGGCATAAATAAATGTAGTTTAGTAGAAAAATGAAATAATATTTTATTTTTTATTATTAATCGAAATTTCAGTTTTTTAGAAATGTCCTTCAGGCTTGTAAATAATTGTTCACACATTTTTACAATATCGACTACTACATCAGAAGCAAATACTAAACCTCCCCGAGTTACACATTTTACAAAAGTGTCGTGTGCTCTGTTTATGGAATAGTTGTGACAATTCCTATTACTTTTATAAAATAAAATATCTTTACAATAGACACAAGTGGTTTTTTTGAAAGATTTCTAGCAATGTATCCCGCTATATATGTTAGAATGTTACATTTGTATTCTGATAATCGGGTCAAATTATCGAACAAACTTTCAAAATCATCACAGTCATCACAATCATCTTCAATAACTTGACGCTTTCTAGACCGGAATTCAAATGCAGGAGTGCATATACTTCCAAAATCGACACAATTAGAATTTAAAGAAGGTGTCACTGTGTTTTGAAAAAGCAAGGCTCGTAAAGTCCACTGTACTTGTAAAACATTGGGATTGTTATTCCACCCACCCCGTCCTCTAATGCAACTAAAAAACAATTCAAGATGATCTTGAGAAAATTTGTAACACAGTAAGAATTTGTTGGGATTATTTTCTTTACTAAACAAATCTTTTGCAAGCATTACTGCACTTTTCATAGTAATAAGAAATCCTAAGGCAAATGTTTTTTTTGGGTGTATCATTATATTAATTCCATCTATGGTTAGTGTATTTAAATACCTACTTGTTTTTTCAAAAATTTCCTCAAAATGGGCAATAGTTTGAGGTCTTATGGGTGCTTTAAACCCTTTTCCATAAGGATTTCTTGAATTTAACATATCAAAGATTTTGTCAATACATCTAATAAACATGATTGTTGCTTCAGTTCCTGCGAATTGTTCGTTACCAGTTTTATTTAAGTAATCTAAAGCATCTGCAACACCGCTGCTAATTGCCTGAACAGCTAATTTAACGTTCATTATTTTATTTTTATAATTAATGTGCGATGATGATAAAGAATTAGCAAGCTTAAATCCTTCGAAATTTTGTAAATTATTTAATTTAACTAAATAATCCCAACTGATTATTCCTTCGGATGACTTCATGTTTTTTTCAGCTAGAGCATTACGTGCTAATTTGACCATATGACAAGGATCTAATATCGAATATATATATGTATTCGTACAAGGATGTTTAAAATTCGGTTTTAAAATATTTGCCTTTAAAGTGCAACCTAGCATACTTGATGTGGAAAAGTTTGTAACTGTTCCATCGCATGTAATGGATCGAACTACAACACCAACATCAAATAAGTTTTTATGCAACAGTGTAATAATTGCCCTTGCAAATTGGCATCTATTTTATTAATAAAAAAAACCAACCGGAAGTTTAAAATTTTGCTAAAACTAACAATTTGAAAAATTAAAACTTCCGTTGCTTCGGCCTCAGAATCTACATCTATAATACCACCATAATTACAAAATCCAGTAAATTTACCCTCTTTTTGATCCCAAAGTATTTGCTTTCTTATCGACATAGCATCAAAAATTAAAGCACAATCTGAAATGGACTGAGTTGTAACGTACTCCTTCAGAAATTTAAACACTTCACTTAAAAACCTGGCCTGCAATTATATGAAGACAACCAATACCTAATTGTCCGTGGGTGTGGTAATATAAAATGCTCTCTTACAAATTTATACGCTTTTGGTGAATAAAAAAATAAGGTGAGAGCAAAATTTTTATAGCATCTGGGTATTTCCTCGAATTTTATGTACCTTTGCATTTATAGCGTAATTTTAAAAAATTCCTTCGGAAATTCAGCAAAATGGTTATTTAAAACAACCTCTAAATTCTCGGTGCTTTTATAATTCTTCCTAAGTTGCACTATTAATGTCTTCATCGATGAAATTTTTAAATTTCTACGACGAACTTTTTGATGCAGCGATTTTATTTTTCGTTTCAACATTTTTGTTTTCACATCATTCAAAGTATTTCCTGCAGTCGGTAATGAAATGGGTGGGTCAACTTCCTAAGAAAATTTTGATTCATAAAATTATAACATAAATTATACATTTTTCTTACCATGCACTGATAATTCGGTTCCTGTATGTTGGATGTAGAAGGATTATCTCGAATTAGTCTTCTACGAAATATATTTTTTCTTGCAAGATGAGCAGGATAATTAAAAACAGAAGGCACAGCATCAAGTTTTAACAATCGAACTTTACACCCAGGTCGTAATTGATAGTCGGATTCTATGAAATGCTGACTGCATACTTTACTAGTACGACTTGGTGTCCATTGTTCTCTCCTTATGGCATTTAACCATAAATTAAAAACTTCAGGACGTTTAAATGGGAATCTAAGAAAATACTTGAAATAATCACGATGTAATATTTAACCTTAAAATTTTACCCATGAAATTGAGTATTTTTCGTTTTATGATGTTCATTTGAACATCCAAACACAACACAATTCATCACCATATTGTCTATTAGATAATACAAAAACTAGAAAACTTTCACAACAAATATTAATATTATAAAATAAACAAATAAAATTCACGAGCTTTCACCGTATACTCACACAGGCGCAAATGAGATAGCAACACCTACTTATTGCTATCTCTCTCGGCCTCAAATTTTACCACTTCAGGGTACGGTCGTAGCCCTTCCAGTTACTACGTAAAGTAGTATATAGTTCAATGCCACTAATATAAGCGCCCTGGACTCCAATTCTCATCCAGTGACAAAAATTGAGAGAAACGACTGTTCTATTGCACGAAAGTGAATGCTCCCTGTTCTCTCACGTATTTCGATTCGTATTCTGAACTGAGGAATTATCAGCGAAAAGCTAAAGCGTTGTTGCCATGCGTATGCGTGTATCTGGCACTACGAAATAGTTCGTTTGTCATTGCAAACTTAAAAACATCTTCCCTCCCGTATTATTTAGGGTTAGCTTGAACATTATTCACTATCTTCTTGCTTGGCTTGTTGATTTATAAAGTTTTCCATTGGTAAAACTGGTGCTGCACTCGTGCACTTTTCTTGTTTCATTGGTAAATTTGGTGTTATTTTATCTGTTTCATTGGAAACACTGGGGCAATAATTTTGAACTTAGTGCAACTTTTTTAGCACTAGCTCGATTAGGTCGTGCCGCTCTAGTGCAATATGGCGATTAGACGTTATAACCTTTAAAAAAAATAAACTATTGTGTGAAGAAATGGACATAAATGACGTAAATTTATTGATGGAGATTTTATCTTCCTCGTCAAGTGAAGATGAGTTGGAAGGTTTATTTTGTGTCTATAACAAAGTCGAAGTACCCAAAATCAAAAGTTTTATAGAACAAGTAGTGGATAAATTATCAGATGAAGGTGTAAGTATACAGTACCTACATATACAACTTATGTGTTTAAAATTATTGTTTCTTTGATAGTTTAAAAAGAAATTTTAGGGTACAGCGAAACACAGCTCAATTATTAATTCAACAATTTCAGTCGTCTAAATTCTATCCAAGTGATCAATCTCATGGTGGCAAGGCAACTATTTCTGCTGAAAATCATGTGTTATCATTCCTATGGTACATTATTTATTTTGCTATTGTAATATATTATCTGATATGTGTTTTATATAGGTTTGTTGCTAACAAAAGCAGTCTAAGGGATGTCTCCCAAAGATTTGGTGTTGGTACTACAACATTATTTCGGCAACTAATAAGAATAATAGATTTCTTATTAGACATTGCTCCGTCTATAATTAAATTTCCCAACTTGATGCAGGAAAAGGAAGTGGCCGCAAACAAATTCTCTTTGGTAAATCAGAGGCATCGTGATAAATTAATAAACTTATTAATTTATTTTAGATATCGGGTTTTCCAGGAGTTTTGGGGTGCATTGATGGAACATCAATTAATATAAGAACTCCTGCACATAAAATTAAATCTACGTACACAAATCGTCATGATCTACCATCGATCACCTTGCAGGCAATTTGTGACCATAGACGGCGATTCATTCATGTATTTACAGGTGCTCCAGGCAAAATTCATGATGCTCGTGTTTTCAAATTATCTAACATAAGTGATACACTAAGTACCATTGGAAACAAATATCACATTATTGGCGATGGGGCTTATCCGATTAGAAAGTGGTTATTGACACCTTATAAAGACCTAGGAAATTTGACCGAAGACAAAGTAGTATATAATAAAAAGTTCTCAGCAACAAGAGTTTTAATTGAAAATGCATTTGGCATACTTAAAGGTCGTTTCCGGCAATTGTTGCAGGTCGACTTGCATTCTGTTGATAAAATAACGAAACTTATCATTGCATGTTGTGTTGTACACAATATATGCATTGACAACAACGATATGCTTCCTCCTGAAGAAGTATTAATAGATGATAACATTGAGGAAGTGTTAATACAACAACCCCACACAGAAGCAGAATTGAAAAGGGATCATATTAAAATAGTTTTAACTATGTGTGACTGATAGGGTAATGAAATAATTTGAACTTTCTAATTTTATATATGTTATGCCTATAACTATAACAATAATAAATGAATTATAAAAAACTTATTTTCTATTATTGAATAGCTCTTTAATCAATGCGAGTTTTTCTTTGTGTCGTCTTTCTTTTGCCTCTTCCTTTTGTTGATGAAGTTCAATTAATAGTTCTTGAATGGTTTGTGTTCTACGTTTAGGTGTTGAGGAACGTGATCCTGATGGAGAATTGGTTAATTCTGGTGTTTGTGATTTGAGAGCAGTAACTCCAGAAGCACTGCGCAAAATCTCTGGTTCGATGCTGTCGTCTAAAGCAGCAATCTTCCCAAGTTCGGATTCAAAAGGAATATCCATTCGTGCCGCTCCTGATTTTGAATTGTTTTCAACTGCAACTTTTTTCTTTTGAGCACGGTTTTATACCTGTTCTCTACCTGAACACCTGTTCGCTTTATATTATGAGCAATGTTTAAATTATCGGCAATTTTCATCCACATTGCTTTTTTGTTTTGAATCGTTTCATGGGCCCCACTTGAGAAACGTATGATTCATAATCATTTAATAAAAATATTGTTTCTGCATCATTCCATTCTGCAATTAAACAAATAATTAGGTATTAATTTTATTAAAAATATTCACTCAAACCATACCATTGCTTTTGGTGGCAGCTTCAACGGAGGAATCATAACGGTTATCGTCAAGCAAGGCAGGATATATAAGTATTTCACTAAAATTTTATAAAAAGTAACTTGAATAATTAACGTTAAAATTAGTTTATTTATCTACCTATCATTTTCGATTCTATGGATGGAAGACAATTCCTCATCCAAAGATATAAATCCATTGTTAATTAAATTTATTATATATGAAACCAAAAACTCGTTATCATCTACAAAAACTTTAGTATACTTATATAAACGTATATCTCTATTTTTATATCCACATACTACTTAATTTAAATATTATATCCTCTTCACTAGTGGGCACAGTTATTGTTACTAATTCATTATTAATTTTGCATTTTAAGTCGTAAATATCCATTTCTTATTTCTAGGTTATACCGCCACAGATTATAGTAAACAACTCTAAATTCGTGTTTCATTGGCCTTTGACTTTTATGCACTTTTCTTGTTCGTGATCAGTGCTAATGCGCACCGATTGTGACCCGAGTGTAACCTTGGTGTATACCAATGGAAAACGCTTTTAGTGTATTTCACCGTCGAGTGTTAATATGGAGCGAAACACTATTAATTCTGTTCAAAAGGAAATGTTGAAAAATTTCATAATAGATCATCCACAATTACAAACTGGCCTTTTCACAAATGAATTTACATTTAAAAAGGCACAACAGCTGTGGCAACATTTTACTATTAATTTAAACAGCGTACCAAATGAGGCACAAAAAGACTGGAAACAGTGGAGAAAGGTGTGGTACCCATATTAATTGTACTACTACTTAATTACAAAATGATTTTTTATTTAGACGTGGCAGGATATTAAAAAACATGCTAAGGCTAAAGCTGTAGCTGCAAAGAAACATGCATGTGGTACTGGAGGTGGAGAACCATCAAAACCCCTGTCTGCAATAGACATGGAAATAATAGAAATTATTAACCCCACGCAGATTGATGGGTTACCAATTGTGGAAACACCTATAAATTTTAATTTCGACAAGGCAAGTACTTATAACATTTACTTACGTCAAATTAAATTGGGAAAACTGATAATTTGAAATAAAAGAAATTACAAGTCCAACAAGCACGTTATCAGAAGCAAACCAACAGCTGCGTGTTTTATTACTTAAGAATTTAATTATTTTTTTAAGGAAAATTACATCATACCCACTACAATCGCAATAGATGCAACTAATGCTATACCATCCACTACAATCGCAATAGGTGCAAAAGAAATAATTGAAGTATGTATATTACATGGGTTTTTAGTTTAAAAATACCCAAATTAGTATCTAAATTTTATTCAAAATCTATGTTTAGGATAACCCGCAACAAGGTTCAACAAGTAATGATGACCACGATTATCTGCCGAAAACACCAAAGTCTACAAAACCAAACAAAACTACAAGATTAAAAAATTCCCTCGAGCTGTCTCACAACCTATTAAGCTCTGTGGATAAGAGAAATTCAGTACTAGAATTATACTATGCTGAACAAATTGAATATATGAAGGCCAAACGAGCATATTTAAAAGAAAAAGGAGACCGCGATGAAAAACGTGTTACAGCATTAATGGAAATAAAAGATATTTTAAACAAACACTTTAATGATAGTTAAATTTAAATATAAGTAGGTGCATATTTTGTCAAATCAATGATTAAAATAATTATTTATCAGCTGTTGCTGTATTTGTCTTGCAGCCAATAAATCTACATTTACATTTTGATCTACATTTCCCCCAGCTTCCATTGCATAAATTCCATACTCTAGCTCTACTTCATCATTTTCTTCAGGCTGAGGAAGATTTCTTGAAATACACATATTGTGTAAGACGCAACATGCTTTAATAATGTTAGCTGCTGCACGAGGGCTATAATGAAGTACTCTATGTTTTAATAAACACCTCCATCTGTTTTTAAGCACTCCGTTGCACCTTTCAATAATACTGCGGATTCGTTTTAATTGATTGTTGAATCTATCTTCTGGAGTGCCCACAACTGTATCCCGCAATGGCGTTAACAACCAAGGCCTAAGTGGATAACCTGAAATACATAATACAAATTTAGACCACTGTGAAATAGACAAATGTTTAGCTTGAATGTCAACACTTCCGAATCTCCCAATAAAAAAATAGGTTTTGATTGTTTAGTCTATAAATAGCTTCCATTAATTGGGACACATTACATTGTCTCCAAATGTGAGCATCATGCGCACTTCCAGGAAAACGTTCCACAACATTCATAATTTTTAAATTATAATCGCAAATCTAAAAGTTATAAGTATAATATTAATCTTTATTTTGTTCACCTAGTTTCATACCAACTGAACATTTAAGGAATGATAGTTTTTTCTGTTAACATACAGGGTGTCCCAATATTGCGTGGACATAGAGCTACAGTAGCTTTGTGGGATCAAAAAAAGTCGAATGGGCTAAACTTACCTATATACTAAAGTGCTTCGTTAAGCCGTGAGAGGGCGTCAAAGTTGAAACAATATTTTTATTTTTTTTTAATAACTCGAGAATACTTAGCTCGATTTTTGTAAAATTTGGTTTGGGCACATTTCTATGAAGGAACTACGTTTTTAATAGATATCAGTTTAATTGAATTCCAGGAAGGGTGAAAACCATCACCACCCTTCCATAAATTTAATGGTAACTTTTTTGGGGGTGGTGATAGTGCTTTACTTTTTTTTTACAAGAAAGATACATTCATCTGCTGTATTTTTTGTCTCTTACAAAAATGTTGTATCTCTTTTAGTTTTTGAGCAAAAATAGACAAATTAATAAGTAAATTTGCAATTATGATTTATTTACATTACAATAAATGTTCAATATGACCACCACCTTCGGCCCCGCATAAATTAATTCGACGCAGAAAATTAAAATTGACTCTTCTCAACAGGCGTTGGTCTCGCAAAGAGTTCGCAGCATGTTGAATCCTACCCCACAATTGTTCATAGTTGTCAATTGGAACTTCGTACACTTTATTTTTCAACATTCCCCAAATGAAATAATCACAAGGATTAAGGTCCGGGGAGCGAGGTGGCCAATGAATTGGGGCATCTTGGCCTCTGCCAATCCACCTTTCTGGGTAATGCACGTTCAAGTAGTTTCTAACAAGATGAGAATAATGAGGAGGTGCACCATCGTGCATGAAAAACATTTCACGACGTAAATTAAGAGGCACGTCTTCTAACAATCCAGGCATACTTTCCTGAATGAAATTCAAGTAATTATTAGCATTAAGGCGATTTGGTAATCTAAATGGACCAATTAAGTGAGTATCAATTATACCCATCCACACATTAATTCTGAATTCCTGTTGAAAATGCCTCTCTCTAACAGCGTGAGGGTTTTCATCTGCATAAACATGCTCGTTATGAAGATTTGTTAAACCTCGTCGTGTAAAGCATGACTCGTCCGTAAACAAAATTTTTATATGGAAGTATGGATCGGCCGCTCTGCGCTCTTGCATCGACTGAGCAAAATGTATACGAGATCCGTAATCAGGAGGTATGAGTTCTTGGACGCACTGGATATGAAAAGGATAAATTAATTGCTCTCTAATAATCCGGTTAACTGTGCTTTTAGACACCCCAGTTTGACGTTCCAATATTCTTGTACTAATTCCCCGATTATTTTGAACAGTTTCGAGAATCTCTTGTCTCTCTTCAGGAGGTCTAGCCTGTCGAGGTCGCCCAGCATTAATTTTAATGGGTTTTAATCCACCAGTTTCCCGAAGACGCCTCTCAACATTTGCGAAAGTCTGACGGTTCGGAATCTGTCTATTGGGAAACCTTTGACGATATACGCGAACACTCTCGCGACAGTTACCGTTACAAAAACCAAGTACAAGCAACATATCAGTTTGTTCATTAAAAGTGTACTCCATAACAGCCACAAAATTAACGAAATTAACTTATTTCAAATGAACGCCTACAAACACAAAATTAATTCATTGTTTAAAACAAAAACAAGTTGTCGGATATCCGAGCTTGCCCGAAAGTCGTCGAAAGCAACCCGCGTTATTAATCAGAATTCATTAAGTAAATTTTTTTACTCAAAAACTAAAAGAGATACAACATTTTGTAAGAGACAAAAATACAGCAGATGAATGTATCTTTCTTGTAAAAAAAGTAAAGCACTATCACCACCCCCAAAAAAGTTACCATTAAATTTATGGAAGGGTGGTGATGGTTTTCACCCTTCCTGGAATTCAATTAAACTGATATCTATTAAAAACGTAGTTCCTTCATAGAAATGTGCCCAAACCAAATTTTACAAAAATCGAGCTAAGTATTCTCGAGTTATTAAAAAAAATAAAAATATTGTTTCAACTTTGACGCCCTCTCACGGCTTAACGAAGCACTTTAGTATATAGGTAAGTTTAGCCCATTCGACTTTTTGATCCCACAAAGCTACTGTAGCTCTATGTCCACGCAATATTGGGACACCCTGTATATATGTTCATCTTCATTTGGTCGAACAATTGCTACATGTGTGCAATCGATGCACCCAACTACACCGGGAAGATTATACCTTTGGAAAAACCTAAAATATGATATTGCTTAAACCATGGCCATATGAAAATTAAATTACAACAATGTGAATTACTTATATTAGATATACATATTATTCCTCACCTGGCTCTTAGATCTTGCAATTCGACCATATTTTCGGGAAATTTCACCCACTCACTAAATACATTATTGTATGTTAAGGCACTCGTCACTTCTTTAATGCAACGGCTTACACTGGGTTGACTAATGCCAGAAAAAACATTTTCCCTGTTATCTTCTGGTAGCTACCGTGGGCATAAAACAATAACGCAACCAGAACCTTAAATTGAAACAAAATGTTATATACAAAAACAGGTAAGTATTAGGTAGGCACATAGTATTAAATAGGAAAATATTCCCATACCTTTGTTTCAATGTCCAAACTGGAGTATGTTTGTCCCAGATCCATATACGGAGTTAAACTAATTATTATTTGTCGTGCCAAATCCTTATCCACACGAAATAATTCTATAAATTGTGCATCTGCCAAAGTAACAAAAGGATCTGTTCTTTCATATCGTTGCCTTGCTGGTGCTTGACCGTCTTCTTCCGCTTGTTGTAAATCATCAAAGATTTGATTTATTAATAAAACTTCCTCTTCATCCATACTTTTAAAAATTAATTCCCAAAAAGTAACAATTAACAAATATAACAACTTAATAAACAAATATAACAACTAAATAAACAAATATAACAACTAAATAAACAATTATAACAACTAAATAAACAAATATAATTAATGAATAAGAACTGATAACATTAAACGCTAAAATTTATTAAGATGAAAGAAATTATATTATCACTCGAATGTAAACAATCAACGCTTTGCGCTTTTGCGCATGCGATTCTCTTGAAATTACTGAGTTCTCCCGGTTAAAAGCAAGAGAAAAGGTTTCTATTAAAATCTTGTAGGAATGAAGTGCGTTCTATCGGTTTAGAATACAGTCTACGAAACTTTGATAGAAAGATGGCGGATTCTCTCGTAGGAACACTCACATTCACTGGATGAGAATCAGCGTCCAGATAGTCCTACAGTTCAGAAGTGGGATCGATCGTAAGATCAATTAAAAGTAAAATATTTAAGATATTAATCCGACAAAATTATTTTGAACAATGGCGTGTGCTCGTGGTGATGATGCTCAAACCCCCACAGAATCATTGCAGATGACCGCTGACGACATTATCCAATCAACCTAAGGGCAGTTATTTCTTATAGAGAAAATTTTAATGAACAAGGGAAAGCCATTTCGACAAAAGAAGCCTGCAAGTTAATCCCAGAGTTTAACGGTTACAGCGAAGATATTGACGCTGAATCATGGGTAATGAGAGCAGATTAAATACAGGAAATATATGGAATCGACGATAGCAAGATGCACATGATTGCAGTGTTACAATTTAAGGATGCTGCATTGAAGTGGTATCACTCTAAAGTCGACCATCTTTCTATGCCGTGGTCCGATTTAAAAATTGCATTGAAATCTATGTTTTTAAGAAGACCAGACAAGGTTATTTTGATGAAGAATTTCGAGGCCAGACGTTGGAAGCGTGGTGAGAGATTTACAGATTACTATTGTGATAAAGTTATGCTGGGCAATCGAGCTGGCGTTAATGAGCAAGATTTGATTGATTATTTAATTGATGGTTTCGACAATCCGATGCTGCAGTCACAAGCTCGTATGCAATGTTTTAAGTCGACAGAAAAATTATTAGAAGTTATGTCCAATATCACACCAAGTGATAGAGGAAGCAATGTGGCCCCTATTTCAATAAGGAAGCCTGAAAGAATTACCGCTGTTCCGTCACCAGTGTTAAGGAACCAGAGATGTTTTAACTGCTATCGGAACAACCACCAGACCGAAGAGTGTAGATTGCCTCGACGAGAAAAGGGTAACTGTTTCCGTTGTGGTAAGATGGAACATCAATTGAAAGACTGTCCCGAAAAACGAGTTCCAAGGGTCCAGGCCGACAGCACCACTAATATAATTCAAACAGATGCAGCTTTGGCTGGCAGAGTACCGTATGTAATTCCTTTTAGTTTTAAAACAAATATTTATAATGTAGATTGTTTATATAATTTAAATGCTATGGTGGATTCGGGTAGTGCTATTAGTTTAGTGAAGAAAACGTTTATTCAACCTCAATTTATTACCCACGTTAATGATGACAATGTTTATACGGGGATAAATGGTTCAAAATTAATTATTCTGGGGACATTCGAAACAAAAATTAATATTTCAAATTTTGAGATTAATACTAAGTTTTACGTAGTACCTGATGAGACTATGGCATGTGATAGTATATTAGGTAGGGATTTTATTTCAAATCCTAATTTAGTTATTAACTTTTCAAATGGTCAAGTAGTTATAACTCAAAAACTGAAGTTCATAATGCTTTTAACGAAATTTTAAATATTGAAGTCGACATTGGTGATAAAGATCAATTAAGTGTAAATCCAGAATTGGACATGAATTCTAAAGCTAAAGTTGAAAATTTATATGACAATTATGTGAAAAATTTTGATCCAAATAGTACTGCAAATAATTTTGAAATGTCAATAATTTTAAAAAGAGAAGAACCAATCTCATTCCGACCTAGACGTTTATCTTTTATTGAAAAAGAAAAATTGAAACAGATTTTGGATAAATTATTAGCTGATAAAATCATTAGGTACAGTCGATCCCCCTACAGCAGTCCGATTGTGCTAGTACGCAAGAAGAATAGTGAAATCCGTTTGTGTGTTGATTATCGAGCACTAAATGCTATAACTATAAAAGAAAATTACCCAGTTCCTCTTATCGATGATCACTTGGATTTATTAAGGAATAAAAAATATTTCACTTCACTTGATTTGAAAAATGGTTTCCATCACGTTAAGATGGCAGATGAATCAATTAAATACACTTCTTTTGTCACACCCTTAGGACAGTTTGAGTATTTGAGGTGTCCATTTGGCTTAACCAATGCACCTCGAGTGTTTCAAAGATTTATTAACATGATTTACCACGATTTAATTCGAGAAAACAAAATTCTTTTATACATTGACGATTTACTCATTGCAACTGAATCGCTGACCGATCATTTTACAATATTAACTTCTGTTTTTGATTTAGCTGCTAAACACGGACTTTCTTTCCGGTTAGACAAGTGTGAATTTTTATATTCTAAAATCATATATTTAGGTTATATTGTGTTAGCCAATTTGGGATAACCCCTAACCCAGCTAATATTGAGTGCATTATCAATTATCCCATTCCTAAGAATACCAATGACATTCATAAATTTGTGGGTTTCGCAAGTTATTTTAGGAGATTCATTCCCAACTTTTCCTTAATTGCCAAACCGTTATACGATCTTCTCAGGAAGAATGCCGAATTCAAATTCTCGTTCACCGAGGAACAAGCATTCGAACTTTTAAAAACCAAATTAGCTTCTAGTCCATTACTATCTATTTATTCACCGGAACTTGAAACAGAGTTGCACTGTGATGCCAGTTCTTTAGGATATGGTGCTATTCTAATGCAACGTCAAGTTTCCGGCAAGTTTCAACCTGTTTCGTATTTTAGCAAACGTCCCAGGTAGCACATATAAGTTTTTAATACGCATTTAAAAAGCATATTACATCTTTTAAATGTTTTGAAAGATATCGACCGGACATTTTAAAGCATTTTAAAACATCAAATGTCCGCCCTAACAGTTATATTTTAAATGTATATCAAACAGTTTAAATACTTCTCTCAAGTCATTTGCTAAATATTTTTAAAATGTATATAATTCGTTTACGATTTAAAATATAGATGTATATATTACAAGTTTGAAATGAATATGAGACTTATTTTAATCATCTCAAAATACAATTTTAATATATCTTTAAAATGTGTAAAACTCCTTTAATATTCATAATTTAAACATTTGTTAAATGCATCTAAAATGATTTCAATAGAAATTAAATTACTATAACTTAAAACTCTATTCAAATATTATCTTAATTTTTATTTTTTAATAAATGTTGATTATAGTTTCGACTTAATTATACATAGTGTAAGTCATCATCAGAAACACACAAATCATTGACAAATTAATTTATACACTTTCATCAATAAATAAATCGATAATATTACCTGCAGCAACTAGAAACTATAGTCAACGTGTATTAAAAATAAAATTAAGAAAATATATGATTACAGTTTAAGTTAAAGTAATTTAATTTCTATTAATATCATTTTAGATCAAATTTTCAAATTATATTAATCTAATATTATTCTGGATCCGTTGATAAGGTGCATTTTAAAAGTAAAACTACCTATGGTATTTATTGTTTTTAAGTAGATAATAATGTTTAAAAATGAAGTAATAGTACAAAAACACACATCATATATCCAAAGTCAGATTGCTGGCAGAATCGGTAATAGTTTTGATTTTTTTAGTCTGCTGGTAGCATTTCATAACCAACCCGAAACACATGTTTTGAACATAACAGCTGTATAATTTGGATCACTGTATTTTCGACAGATCACTAAAAAAAATAGTCAATAACTATTCAATTAAAAACAAAATTTCTTACAATCCATGTACGTAATAATTTTAGAATCGCCTATTGGAATATTTCCCTTTTGCGGATGTCCATGCTACTTTCGTCGCAAATTCTTTGGAGAAGCAATGATCCAACATTCTTCTGACAAAATCGTCACTTTTCCCACCCATCAATAATTTCATTTTATAGACCTACAATAATAAACATTCAGGAATTTACTATGACATATTTATATTCTTACAAATTCCTTTTTGGAATCTTCATTCCCAACTAATTCTTGATTAACAACATTAAATTCTGATAGATTTTCAATAGGAAATTTAAATTTGTTTGTCTCATCAACTTCGTTTAAATCGTGTGTTGTAACTGACGCATTTCGGAAGTTCTGAATTAATTTGTTATTTTCCTTGGTTTCTATTTTTAATGATGCGACTTCTTTTAGCAATATATCTACAGTTGCTAATAATTGGTCAATTTTTTGTTGGTTTCTACATTGTCTAGAAATTAGAAATTATAAAAAATTTCAAATTGTAGATCAAATAAAAACACGAACCTGTTAGAAAAGATACTGGTAAATGCGATAAATTCATTAACGATACGTCATCAGCCCTTTCCTGAGTCTCCGTTATAGGTGGCATATATGCCAACTCAGAATTTTCGGTTGACATCGTTCTAACTGTTGCCCTTTTGCGACGATGCCCCTTTCCAAATTCTTGTGATGAGGTAGAGGAGCTACAACTGTCTACAAGTTTATTTACTTTGCGTTTGGCATCCGCATAAGAACCTAAAATATTTGTTAGTAATTATGTAAAGAAGTAGAAATAAATAAAATACCATATTGTTTTATTAAGGTGCAATCATATGATTGCCAATCTTGATTTGGCTTTGCGCAATGCTTAATAAGTAATGTTACATTTTGAAACTTTTAGGAGGCCAATAACACTTTGATTTGGTTGAGTTTACCCACACCGTAGGAACTGCTTCCAAATCCCCATCATCATATGATATGACACTGTACGTAAACTGTAAAAAACATTACTTTATGTAGTAATACATATCTATAAACAAGTAAATGCGTACCATATTCGTTAAAATAGCTGCTAAATATTTGTTGTAAGCAATATGAATAAACAAAAAGTACTGTACAATGGAATTGGACAATTTTACAATGGTTTTACATAAAGTATCTACAAATATTAAAAAATCTTAATAATTAAGTTTATATATCGTAACTGTGCAGCAATTGTATGATTAAAAATTCATTGTTCTCAATAGGTATTTTTAAACATTTTCCTTTTATATTAGTTGCAACAATTTTTATTGTTTCTGATAATTTTGAAACTGAGAATATTCCTACAACTCGAGAATCCAAAGGTTGATTATAATAAAATGTACTTTTCAAAAAGTTTTCCAAAAATATCAATACTACTGCCATCATTGGAACAAATCTTATCTACTATAAAGATAGTGTCGTCCTTTAGTATAAACACGTTATTAGGTTCATTTACATCTATAATAAAAGATTTAAATGTTACACATTTGTAATGGTAAGAATAATTATCTCTAAAATTTTCATTGTTCAACTTTTTATATGTAATATTATCTACAAGAAAATCTTTTTCGGTTTGATGTTGTTGTTCTTGAATTCTTTTGACTATTTGTTGTAATTGTAAATTTGAAGACTGAACACATTTTTTTATTTCTTTCATATAGTTCTCGAATGGAAAGCTACTAAAGTTATCTAAAATTCCAAATCGCATCACATCACAAGGTAAATGAATTAATGAATGCACATTGTAAGTAATATTATTTTCACCATAAAATTCACCATATTCTTCTACAAACTGTCTGAGTTGGTTAGAAGCAAAACTGTTAAATCGTTTTTCCTGACATATTGATTTAGAGCATAGTATTCGAATTGCAACATGTAATTTCATGAAATGTTCATATTGTTTTACGTTTAATATTTTTTTCCAAACAAATTGAGAAACATACAACAAAAATAAACGCAATTCGGTTGCTTTCCACCTATCAATTGCTGAAACATCCCTTGGTTTTCTTGCAAAATCGTTCGTTATGTAAGGAGTTACAGATAGGTATACATTATTGAAACTTTCCAATTTTGATTTTACAAGTCTAGTTCCCATTTTTCCATTAACAAGTAAATGAATAATTTTTCTAGTAACACCAAGTAGAACCAAATGCATGTAGTCCAAGGGTACTTCACTGACAATATCAAATGCCTTTAATTTTTCAAAAACACTAGTTCCTTTATGATAATCCTCTTGAATCTTTGACCTAAAATTAGTATTTGTTCTTAACGATGCATCTAAGTCTGGAAATGTCATGCATTTTTCAATAAATGATCCTTCCACCATACATTTATTACATCCAACGGAAGCGTTATGACCTTTAACGAGTAAAACGAATGATTTTGCTGGAGCATCACATATTAAAGCATCGAGTTTCACAGCAAAGTGTTTGTTGTTAATTGTAAATCCATTGTTTTCTAAACACTCCATTTCCTCAATAAAATCTTGTAAATATTCGCTACAGTTTTTTGGCTTACTTTTACCATAATACAAGCCAATCATAAACACTTTCCTTGGAATATTTTCTAAATCAACATATGCTAAAATGGGCCATACTGATGCACTTTCAGAAATAGGAAGTCCATCTATGTTGACATGTAGTTTAATAAAGTTAACAGAAGAAACTTCGATGTCTCGTAACACATATTTGATCCCTTTTTCAATTCCAAGGTGACTATAACTACCAGGATCCACTAATTTAATTGTACAAATTCTAGGAGTTTGAAGCAATGTTCTGGTATCTTGAGGAACTTGCAAATTTTCAGCTCTTAATATTGTCAGCAATTCATTTATATGTGAATGTGCTATATGACAGTGAAGTGCCCAATTTGCCAATTTTTCACTAAATGTATGATTATGTAAGATAATCTCATTTTGGATGTCATTAACGTTATAAGAACATGATGCGCTACTCTTTTTTCAATCAAAGCATTCCTATCTGCAGTGTTGCAGGCAGTGTCAGTATCAGTTAGCTCTTCGGTTAGCTCATAATTCACAACAACTTGCTGTAAAGTCGAAGTCTCTTCAGTATGGTTTAATGAAATAGAAACATTCTGAGCCAGGGCTTGTTCAGTTCCCAAAACAGGGTTAGTAGAAATCCCGTCTTTAGAGGTACTTAGTTTGAAAATTTTATTTTTCATTGAAACAATTTTTTTATTTACCAAACGCCTTTTATGTCGTGTACTGTATTGCTTTTTCAAATTTATCTAAAATAAAAAATTTTTTTTGTAAGTTGTATGCAAAAGTAATTGAAAAGTAAGGGTATAACAATATAATACTCAACATTTTCATTATTGGAAAATTGGGATTTGAAGTTTTCAATAGCATTCACTAGAATTTAAATATGATTTTAAAATTAACATTATGTTTTGCTTTCAATTTAACATTTTCCTTGAACATTTATATCAAGTTACATCAAATGCTCTACCAAAAAACATATTGATAAAATATTCGAAAATGAAATTAAAATGGGTAATCCGTAGTTCAGCCGTTGATTGAAATATTGGTAAAGATAGTCAACCTTACGGGATTATGCGACCCCGAAATTTGTTCTAAACATCAGAGGTCGGTAGTATCGCTTTGTGCTAAGAAAATACGTCAATTGTATTGTAGAATTTACAGAACAGTATTGCCGATAAATGTGAAATAGAAAACTGTAATTTTGCTGATAGTTTATGCTAAGGCACGACATTGTTGCCAATGCATCATGCCGTTGATTGAAATATTGGTGCATTGAGTCAATGTTGACAAACAAACAAAAACATGCGTTCTACAATATACAAGAATTTATTGATTTTTGTCGACGTACTAATTAAATGTGTGTCCTTTGTTATATATTTTTTTCTATTGTCTGTTAATTGTTCAATGTAATAATATTTATTTGTATCTTTCTTACGTAAGGTTATAACAATGGTTATACCATCATGACAAACACATATATGTACAAAGATTGTATACATACACATGTGAATAAAGTTTATTATTATGAAAAAAACCTGCAGATTTAAAAGTATTAATTTCGTAAAGAAATCGTTGAAAAACGTTCTCCCAAAAAAACAATTTCTTTAAATACTTTTGAAAATTCCATACTCATATATTTATTACATTAACATCGTTTATCCGTTGAAAATGTTTTAAAATCTATTAGGCTTACGCAAGTAAATTTCTAAATTTTGGTCATTGAAATTAAAATTTTTAACATAGAAACGCTATCCCTTTTTATGTTGGAACGAATGTTGAATTTTCTTATATTACAATCTAACGTACTCAACTGTTTGCATCTAAACAATATTATAACAAGCCTACTCATTTACTAAAGGTGTTGCTAAAAGTATGCAATTGTAGAATTTCTGACTAAGCCGATAAGGAATGTGACTCATAAACGATAATCCGGAAGACTCCTCGTAATACATTTGTTTCAATATCAACTTTAGGTGTACTTATATTTTAAGATATGATAAACGCATTAAAGAAGCATCTATGCAAAGCTTAATGATTATCTGTTTATTTGTTACAATGAAAATATTACAATCAATGATAAACCTATACAGACAACCGTTTCTTTTAAAATTAAAAAGTTTAAAAATAAATTGAATAGTCAAAAGTGTGAAATATTTAGATTGAAGCGCAAACTTCAAAACAGCACAATTTCGGGTCTTTTAAAAACAAAAAACCGGCTTTGAAGACATTTATTAATATGCAATGTTTTCATCGAACACGAACTCCATGGAAGGATTCAGAAAAACAACTGGCATTATCATTGTATTATAAATCGCCTACCGCTTACAAATTTATGTTGAACCATTTAGGATTTGTTTTGCCAGCAATTTCAACAATCAAGTCGTGGTTGAAAATTGTTAATTTAAGATCGGGGACAAATAATGTTCTTATACAAAAATTAAAAAAAAAGTTGAAGGAATGACAGACAAAGAAAAGCAGTGCGTGGTAATGTGTGACGAAATTACTTTAAAACGAAATTTAAATTATAACCAATATTGGGACTACGTCGAAGGATATCAAGATTTAGGGGAATTAGGACGTAAACCGTTTTTAAGTAACCATGGATTGGTTTTTTATTTGAGAGGAATATTGTATAATTGGAAAATTCCATTTTGTTATTTTCTCAGTAGTGGTTCAGTTAAAAGCGAAATATTATGTACTCTTATAAAGCAAGTGATGCATAAGTTGTTTCAAATTGGATTGAAACCTCGAGCGTTAGTTTGCGACCAAGGATCTAATAACAGAAGTGCTCTATCTTGTCTAGGCGCCACAAAAGAAAATCCAACAATTCAAATCGACAATAACAAAATATATGTAGCGTATGATCCTCCTCATTTACTAAAAAGCTTAAGGAACAATGTCATGAACAGCAAACTGGAAATAGTCGTCAACAATAAAAAATTCAGTGGACCGATTTTGTCAACACTTTTTATATTGATCAGTGTAGCAGTGTAGCAAGATCCATGTTAAAATTACGGACAAACATATTAACCCATCAAATTTTCAAAAGATGCGTGTTAAATACGCCGCTCAGGTATTTAGCAATTCTGTATCTGCAGCAATTAGCAGTGCTGTGATGACGGGTCAATTAACAAGTAATACGGCGTTAGATACTGCATCTTTTTTAAAACAATTAACAACATTTTTGACTGTTTAAATAGTTTTTCAGTAAATGATCCGAATCCCTACAAGCGTGGTCTTTCAGTTTTTAAAGACATGCCATGCGAAACGTTGAAACGTTCTGTACAATACTTCAATTCCATCAAGTTTTATGAGAACGGTGTAGAAAGAAAAAATATATACTGTATCGCAGGTTTCCAATGGACTATAAATTCAATTTTAAGTCTGTGGGAGGACTTAAAGGGAGAAGGAACTTTGTACTTTTTAACGTCACGAATAAATCAAGATCCTCTAGAAAATGCTTTTTCAATGATTCGTGCTAGAGGAGGTTATAATGCCCAACCGTCTGCCCGCGAATTTAGGCTTGCATTACAACATAACATGCACATTCGCTTGCAAATACCAATAGAACAAGGGAATTGTGAAAAAGATAACGACGAGATACTATATGGTATAGATGAACAATTTAACACTAACTATGAGGAAGAGGATAACAAAATTGGGACAAATGAAAGTGTAGAAAATAATGAAACAAAGAGATCGTCTAGAACCTGTCTGGAGAACAAAATCAATGAAGACAATGTCGTAATTAATAGTTCTTTAGAATCTTGTTCAGTGTCGTATGTTGCGGGTTATTTAAGTCACTACATATATAAAAAAGTACATTGTAATACGTGTAAGGAAATGCTAACAGTTAACGACTCAAGTGTTTTCAATGTGAACGAATCATTAATTCTATATAAAGATTACAGCAAATCTGATGGAATTAAATACTTACACAGACCATCACCCGAATTCTCAAAATTTGTGTTTTTTTATTGAAACTTTTTACTGAAGAATTTCATCTTTTTAAAACAGATTATGGTTTATTGGAAAAAATTAAACTCCGTATAAAAAATGTCTCAACAGCAGTGTGAATTCATGGTTCAGAGAATGCGACACTCATAAACTGTTAATTATCGATCAGTTGGTTAAAATAAAACTATATCGAACCTTAAAGTGGGAGGCTAATAAACATATTTCTAATAGCTATAATTACAGTGATGTCACAAAACCACACCGTAAAATAAGAATATTATCTGCATAAATAAGTGTAAATGTTTGGATATGTTTTATGTATAGCATTGTATTAGGTACGTTATTATTTATGTGTAAATTGTTTGTAAATTATTACTATTATTTTAGATCAGTTGGAATTGTAATTTTTGAAACAATGTTTATAATTAATGAGCTATTTTTACTTTAATTAAACTATTTTAATTCGAAACCATGATATTTTGATACAGTTTCAAAGAGTAAAATCCTAACTTTTTATCTCTACTAACAGATAACAAAGTGTCACTTTTCGTAAATTATTTTTTCCCTCGGGAAAAAAGTGAGTACTATTTTTAACACCAAATTTCCCTCAATAATTTTCTAATTCTATTGTAATATGATTTTTCAATATTAAATCGTCATTTATTTCGTCACAGAAAAGAATAGTGTATTATACACGTATTATCCGCACCGCGTCGGGAGACAACACACCTCAAGCTAAAATCTAGTACTTTTATTTTTAGAAGTAATAGGAATAGGTTTTATTACCAAGTGAATTTAAATTTGAAGGTCTAGTGGAACCCACTTTCCTTAAAAAACACGGTAACTTGTTGCCTTTTGAATTGAAAAATTTGAAAACCAATTTTTATTTAAAATCCTTTTCAACTGAACACGTAAAACAAGTAGATACAAAAACCAATAATTTTGCGTTTCTGAACTCTAGTGGTATTTCTCCCAGTATGTTCTACTTTATTCCTAACGAAGTTATTAAATGACAAACAAATGTCAACATTATTATTTGCAAGTTAAAAAATAAAGTGCAAGCATAATTTGTAAAATAATTGTTTCTTATTTATCTAACACCGACCAAACCAAACTGTTTTAACAAATAACGCTTCGCATGTATTTTAGTAAATTATTAAAAAAACATTGTCATTAAAATCCAAGATATGTATCATCAATGGTATTATTCATAAATGAAAAATTCGTCACTTTTAATTACTAGTTAATACGTTTACTAAATATTTGAAAACGTTGCAACATTGTATTGACAAAAGTAAATTTTACGGATTGTATGTTGCGCCATTTTTACAACGGTGGAATAAATTGAACTATTCTATTTCAAGAATCGTACACATTATAACTTAGCGCTTCAGTACAGGTGAAAAAAGTAAACAAAAACGCAACCCAACATGCATATGTGAATTGCATCCGTGATACAAGCAAATACAAGCGGTTGACTATCTTTACCAATATTTCAATCAACGGTTCAGCGTTGTAATGACAGAAACCAAATTAGTTCAGTTTTAAATTATGTAGAATACATTTAGTGACAGCCACCCTAACATCTGTTTCGAAAACTAAATGCTGAATAACTACTCATTTCTTTAACTCCCATATTAAATTATGCCAATTTTTATGTATAAATAAATGTTAACGTTTTTCTTCTAGATTCATAACAGTTTTTATAAAAACCAAACCCTCCTATATTCTTTCTTAGATTTTGAAGGGTGAAATTGTTTGCAGAAAGTTAATAGTGTAATGTTATTTATGAGGAATTTTAGACATAAATGCTTTCTTACCACATCGTCCTCTCGTCCAGCATCCTCCTCTTCAATGTTTTTGTCAACATTACATTCCATTCCTAAATAATATAAAAAAAAATTATTATACGTGTAGGCAGTAGGTACATTTTCGAGTGACAAAAGGGATTCACGATTAGAAAATTACTCATTACTTTTCTGCTTTAGAAAAGTGTTTTTTAAGTAGGGGTAGAATGGTGTAGTACTTAATTCATTTTGAAAAATAAGGGCTATTTAGCTACAGAAATTAACCTAACAATGTGATAATTAAAATACACAAAACACAAGCATAAACAAATGTGGCACAGATGAATTTTCAAAAATTGATGGACTTAAATTAGCTTAGCAAGAATTCTTCTTGCTAAATAGGAATCATTAGCATTCAAATAATGCTTATTTGCTCATCTACTCATAAGTAGTTCTGGTTTTGTTTTGTAAGTAAATGTACTTAAGCTAGTCACACAAAATCAAAACATGACTTACTTACCTGTAGTGTAAAAATTTGTCGTTTATATTATAGTTACAAGCTTATATCAGAGAATATAAATATTCTCTGCTTAAGTGCTTATATGCTTATTGCAAGCTTTTATACAAACTGCGCACAAACTACCACAAATAAAAATTATAGGTTATGATGAAACGCGGGCGTTTTGCGTTCCTGAACATGCGGTGTTGCCAGATGAACGAAATAATCCTGAGTGTTGCCAGATGACCGAAATAATCCCGATTTTGCAATAATTCTAATATATTTATAAGCTAGTAAAATACCGCACACTTTAGAAAATGGGTAGAAAATTAAAAAAACTGCACCTTTTCGATAAGTAAACGTATTAACGCATTGTATACTAAAATAAATTAACATGATGTTTTTTTGATAAACTTTTGTAGAAACATCTGAAACATGTATTTTGCTAAATATATTCTAAATGTTTATACTTATAGATATTTTTTAAAAACTTCTTAAAAACTTTTTTAAAGTGTAATGATATATGTATATTCATAACATTTTAAAGATATTTTGTAAACCGTATATCTTATATACATTCATGAGCTTTATCTTAAAAACATATTTTATATGTATGTTCTTATAAACATTTACTTAAAACATTTACAAAACATCAGCATATCTGAAAAACTTATTTAAGATGTTTTGTGCTACCTGGGGTACAACTCCTGTTGAGGCTAAGTATCATAGCTTCGAGTTGGAATGTCTGTCTGTTGTATATGCTTTAAAAAGGTTCCACACTTATCTTTATGGTATACAGTTTAAAGTTATAACTGATTGTAATAGTTTCCGCCTTACGCTTTTAAAAACTGACGTCAACCCAAGGATTTCAAGGTGGGCCATGCTTTTTCAAAATTATCAGTTTTCTATTGAACATCGACCTCATTCAAAGATGTGTCATGTAGATGCACTTAGTAGAGCTCACAATATATTAATTGTTGAAGAAAATACTTTCGAACAGATTCTGGCAATCAAACAAACTTTAGATCAAACTATTTTAGCAATTAGGAATCAATTAGAAAGACAGGAAAGCAAGCTTTATGAACTAAGGAACGGGCTTGTGTATAGAAAGTGTAAAAATAAGTTATTATTTGTAGTTCCCTCTTGTTTAGAAAATAACATTATAAGAACCTCACATGAAAATGTCGGTCATTGTGGATCTGATAAAACCGTTGAGTGTATTCTTCGATTATATTGGTTTTCCGATATGCGAAACAAAGTAAAAACTTTCATTTCGAATTGTTTAAAATGTATTTTTACTCACCCAATAGTGGTCGAATTGAAGGCTTCTTGCATTCCATTCCCAAGGGAGAATTACCGTTTCAAACCATTCACATGGACCACTATGGTCCTTTGGAAAAAACTAGACACAACAACAAGTATATATTTGCTATTATAGATGCTTTTACAAAATTTTGTAGACTTTAGTGTGCAAATCAACGCAGACAACGGAAGTCATTAAACATTTGAATTCATATTTTAGGGCTTATAGCAAACCCAAAAGGATTGTTTCAGATCGTGGTAGTTGCTTTACATCAAATAGTTTCAAAACGTTTACCGATGAAAATAATATTGTTTACGTTTTAGTTGCGGCTCATACTCCGCACGCAAATGACCAAATTGAGAGGCTAAACAGATGCATTACACCGATGTTATCTAAGATTTGTACGTCGCCTGATAAGTGGGACGAGGTTATACATCAGGTCGAATATTCATTGAACAATACAATCAACCGATCATTAGGCGATACTCCTAGTAAAATCCTATTTGGCATAAACCAGGAGAACGATGATTCTACTGATTTACAATTGTTTTTAGAAAATGAAATTGATTTTGATAGGGATCTAGGAAATATTAGAACCAATGCTGTTAATAATATAAATAGAGTTCAGAGTCAGAACGAAGTAAGTTACAATAGTAAGCGCAAACCCCCAACCGTTTATAAAGTTGGAGATTGTATAGTTATTAAAACCATGATGTACATTCCGGCTATAATAAAAAGTTACTCCCCAAATTTAAGGGACCATATATTGTAAGGAAAGTTCTTGACAATGATAGATATGTAGTAGGTGACTTAGACGACTTTCAGATAACCCAAATGCCATTTGAGACTATATGTGAACTCGCTCAAATGAGACCTTGGTTGGTAGATTCAAATAATTTACTTTAGATGTTTTCTTTCAATTACTGATTAAGTTTATTAGCTGTATTTTGTTATTAAGTTGTACATATTTGTATATATGTAATATTTGTATATGTGAAAACTGTAAGGCTGTTATGATAGTGGGAATCATAAACTGTCAGAACGGCCGAACTATAGTCAAATGAGATTGACTACCCTGTACAATTGTAAATATTACAACATACCGTGTATATAATAGGTTGGCAATCCTGACAAAAGTCACTAATATAAGCGCCCTGGTAAGAGCTTCCCGCTTTTCTTATTCCATTTACGTTTTATTAAGCATTATTAAGAAGTTTTCATGTTTTGAAGCCATTTTGTAAGTTTTGTGTAGTTATAGTTTGTAATAAAAGTTTTGGTAGAATTACGTTTCGATAAAGCCCAGATAGTCCTACAGCGTTGTTAAAATTTAAGTTAGTTGGTAGCAATGCTCGGGAAGAAGGACAGAAAAAGTTAGAGGTTAGATATATTTGTTAAGAGTCGGTTGTAATGTTTGATTAACTTTATTAAAAATGATAGTTTGTTAATTTATAAACGCAATCCTAATTTCCGCTTACTATTTGAATGCGAACTCCGAAGGGTAAAAGCACAGCCGTCTTTACTTTTACAAGCCGTGAACAAGAAGTTTGGCAACACCGCTCGGTAGTCCTAAACTGTGGTACTAAAGGTTGGCAGGTGTTCGTAAATGTTTGTAACCAGCGTTACAATCGGTGATAACAGAGTGATAATTACTTAAAAATTATTATAGTGTTCTGAGAGATTTACTATCGGCAAGAAACGTTTATATTTTCAAGTAAGTACCTACGTTTCTTTTACTTTTTATTTTGAGGTTAAGAGTAAAAATTCTTATTGTGTAGCTTTGGTACATGGTAATTGTTAATTATTGGATTAAATTATTTACTATTCGTATAATTTCCACATAATTTCTTGTTAGAATACCACGACGTTGCTGTGCTCCGGGTTGTAAATCAAATTATGACAGTGAAGTTGGCACAAAATCAACTTTTAAACTTCCATCAGATCCTGTATTAAGGCAGACATGGATTCGTGCAATTCCAAGAGACAACTGGAAGCCCTCCGTTCATACAGCTATTTGCAGTGAACACTTTCTGGATACAGAAATTATTCGTTTTGAAACGTTTTCTAATAAAGACGGCGTGGAGATGAAATTACCCTTACGAAGTCCTAAATTAGTTGAAGGTGCGATTCCACACATTTTTAAAAACCTACCAGCATATTTGAGCTTGCCTTCGTCATCAGCAAAAAGAACTGACCCCGAGAAGAGAAAAGCAGCTATCATCGAGAGGCAAAACGAAAAATGTAGAGAATTTCTCAACAAAGATTTCATCAAAGATTACAGGGACTTTGTGGAAAAAATTAAGGTAAACCTTCAATTAGTTAAGTGGAATTGCAAAGTTTTGTCTAACTGTGTTTACTTTTATATTTTAAATGTAGATGTTAATGATGATTCTTATTGTATGGATTATGGAGTGGAAGTTAACGCCAGTGTAATAATTAATAATAACTTATTGGTTACAGTTTTTCTACAAAGAAATTTGTTAAGTGCTCACGATTTGCAATGGGTATTACCACAAAATTTAAAATTAACTAGGTGGTCACAAATCGAAAATATTTTAAATAGATATAATAGTGTAGATCTTATTCCTCAACCTGAAGAATATTTTTTAACACTTGCTTGCAAATATCTTGATAAAGCTATAGAAGTTGATAATAATTCAAATTTATCAATTTTAAAAAATCAACTTGAGTTGTTTAATGTGAAACGTAGGCGATATACAATTGATACCATTGTATTTTCATTTTTAATTTACTGTCTATAATGTATTAAAAAACTTTTAATTTTACCAAGTAAGAGGTATTTGCAACAGATCTCGTCATCTTTAAATATTTCTTCCGAAAGTGACATTAACAACCAACAATACTTGTCATTTATTGCAAAAACAACATGTGATCGGGAGAAATATGTAGCTCTTTTAATTGATGAAATATACGTCAACAGTGGTCTACACTATAAAGCAAAAAATGTTACCGGTTATGCTAGCAATAATCCAAATCTGATGGCAAAAACTGTTCAATCGTTTATGATTACATCTGTTTTTGGTAGTTTGTCTGAAATTGTTAAATTATTGCCCGTAAGTGGTCTAACAGCAAGTGAATTAAAACAAATGGTACTTCAAGTTTTGAATTTTGTTCAGGGATTTGGGTTTAAAGTCGTTTGTATTATAACAGATAATAATCGTATAAATCAAAATTTATTTAAACTTATTACACAATCCGAAAGTTTTCAAAATCCTTCATTTCCGGATGAGAAAATTTTCTTGTTATTCGATTTTGTCCATATATTCAAAAATATTAGAAATAATTGGATTAACTTGCGTAATTATAATCACACATTTGTTTATCCCGATTTTCATACAAACGTTGTTAGAAAGGCTTCGTTTGAAGACTTAAGAAACTTTTATGCAACAGAACTTAGTATGATACTTAAAAAGCTCCCAAGTTAAATTATAAAGCTGTGTACCCTTCAAATTTAGAAAGACAAAACGTTTTATTGGTAGATAATATTTTTCATGAATCTACGATTGCAGCATTAAATTGTCAAGTACAATTTAAAGATACTGCAGACTTTCTAGAAACAATTCGCCATTGGTGGGATATTGTTAACACCAAAAATACACTTAAGGGTAAATTAAAACGTAATATGTGGAGTGGACCTATATACAATATGCACGATCACAAAATCGAATTTTTGAATAAATTTGTTACTTGGTTGGATAATTGGAAGTCAATGAATGATTCTGTATGTTTGACCAATGATACTTTTTCTGCATTACGTCGAAGCACTTCGAATCTAATTAATATTGTGGATTATGCAATTAATATACTACGTATAGAATATATTTTGCCTGGTAAATTTCAGACTGATAAGCTGGAAAAGAGATTTGGATGCTACAGATCTCTCTCTGGATGTAACTATCATGTTTCGTACACCCAAATAATAGAGTCAGAAAAAAAAATACGAATGAAACATTTACTAAAAATTAATGACGATATTTCAGTTTTAAAAGAGTTACAACAGACAGATGATGGTTTTGAAGAAAGTTTAGATGTATCTGAGTTTCATTTTATTTTTGATACAGTTTGAGATTGACCAGTCTGCGCGGTTGTATGTATGTGGTTATGCAGCACATTCTGTTATAAAAAAAGTTTGTTGTTATGCATGTAGAGAATATGTTGCGGAATTAAAATTCAAAGGTGAAGATATATGTGATCAATATTACGACTATCTACAAAGAGGTGGCTTAGATAAACCAACTGATGCTGTAATACAAATAAGTTTGCATTTATTTTCTGTGTTCACATATATTATCAGCAGTGAGAAATTAGAAAGAGTATTTTTTAAAAAACAAAACCATAAAGATATTCTTTGTAATTTAACATTATTAATTTTAGATTCTAATAATTATTTTATAGATTTTAATAAAAAATGTTGTGTTTGTTCTGCTACATTGGGAAAAATGTATAAAGTACTCATTTCGATATTTTGTAATATAGCTTTGAATAATTATACCAAAATCAAAAATAATACTAATAATAGTGCGAAAAAAAACAAAAAGCGGAAGCTAGGAACGCTGATGAAAAGCTAATTTTTGTGAATTTGTTATTATTGTAATAAATTTTCTAAACATTTGTTTTTTATTTTCATAGTTTTTTGTGTAATAATAGATAACTAATAGGACTACCAAATTCAAAATTGCGTTGTTGCCAAGTTTATGTTCACGGCTTGTAAAGTAAAGACGGCTGTGGTAAAAGAGAAATCTATAATATAAACGTCAAATTAATATTTCATTGTTAAGAGGATGGTACATCACGTGACTAATTTCAAATTCTCAGTCATATCTGTTCACATGTTTGTATTGATATGGTGAAAGAAATTATACGTCAACAAAAATAATTACCCCGAGATACAAGTGCTGTAGCATAAAGAAGAAAAATTGATGTCGTAGCTTGAGTCACACTAATTTTACTTACGTTAACATGACAACACTGTAATTCAATATTCATAAATAATTTATTGGGGGTTATGTTCTATTCGTTTTTAAAATTTACCACCCTTTTTCAGTATATCTTTATATAAATGATTAAAAAGCATGAAACATAGTCGATAACATTTGTTGTGTTGATATTTACACAAGTGATTCTGTATGTATTTATTTTCACCTCGACATGTTATAGATAGATTTCGCAACCGAATCAAGGATAAATTAGAAGAATAGAACTAATGATAGAACTGTAATATTTTAGCAGCTTTTATTTCACGAAATTTGTATCCACACATTTTATAATCGATCACAACGAACCGTGTCAGCCTCAACATTAATTTACATGTTCGACATCTTTATAACTAACATAGCACTTACAGTTTACATATAATTTCTCATTCTAGATAGTCTGAAGAAGCTAATAATAACTTGACACTACACTACCACATATACAGTTTCTTGGACTATGTTATAAAAATATAATAGTACTAGTAACACAAACTTTATAAAAATATAGTGCCATGCTAAGTAACAAAGCCGTATCTCCATTTTCAGGTGTAAGCATTTGAATTTCATGTTATAAAAAAATGTAGTTAGGGCTTTTTATAGCAGCTGTAGTCTTAAGGGTGTCTGTGAGTTCTTTTTATTATTATTATGGCTCTTGTTTGTTACAGTTTCCCTAATAGGAAGTCCTTTTGGGAATTGGGGATCGATTAATTCGGGCAACAGTGCTGTGAAAAAGAATTTTTTTAAAGGTGGTATCATTTCTTGCCAAAATAGATCATCCCTTTCAATCTAGAAACAATTATAATAAAATCTTATAAAAATAGTTTATACGTACTCTTTCTATAAGTATCTCCGATGGACTCCATACACAAAAATAACACCAGCTGCGCTTTGTAATAGCTAATTGTCCCTGGACCTGATGAAATATTGTGGTTTCTTTTTAAGTTAAGTTCCATCTCTTATTGTGGCAAAAGTAATTTTCTTTTCACTGATACCTTGTGTTGGGTGGCATTTTGTTGTGGGTTTATTTCTTACCGTATCACCTATAAGTCCGTCAGGACTAGTTCTTAAATTTTTTTTTTTTTTTTTTAAAAAACCCCCAACTACAAAATTTTTTTTTTTATTTTTTTTTTTTTTTTTTTTTTTTTTTTTTCATTTTGAATCCATATGCTTATTTCCCCAATGTATTATAAGTAAATATTTAGTATAGGTTGACGTAGTGTTCTCTTTTAAAAATTCTACCAAATTTTGGGGTTGTTATTTTTTTAGACTTTTTTTTAATTTGGGATTTCCACTTTGCCCAACTGTAGATTTTTGTATACTTTCAATTTCCTGTTTTGTTTTTTTAAGCGCTTCTAAAAACTCGTCCTTTTTGTGTATATAAGCATCATCATCAAATGATAAAATGACATTAGCCGCTGGACCATAATGGTGGTCTGGAAGTGCGAGTACCTTTTTCTCCTAAATACTTTTTTTCTTAATTGCCTCCTCCGTTTACTGTTCATAATAAATTTCCTGGTATATTTTTTTGGACTAGCGCCAGTAAAGGCTTTGTACATTGTTCGGTAATATTCACCACCAGTGTTAAATGATACTGCTGCAGCTTCACACCGTGTCTTGTAGGAGCCTCTTAATGAAAAATTCACTCGCTTACCTCCAACAAATTTACACACTATGCTGTTGAAATGTTCTGCCATATTATTGTCCATATTCAGTAAGAGGCTCGTAGAATTGTTAATAAGCCTTTGAAGGCATGATTGAACATCTTGATACAGACCACATTCCGCCATACTTAAAACAAGGTTGGTTTCAGTTTCCTTCGGGTCGCAGTTGAAGTAGCTAATTTCTGCACATTTAGCATGCTCCCCAAATACGTGTGACGGAGCATTTTTTAAATCATTTTCGACCTGCACTAATTTTTCTGAGTGATTAGTTTCTTCGTTCATTCTATAACGTATAGCTTGGGTAATTGCTGTGCGAAGTCTTCTGGAACGATTTGCAACTTCTTTCCTCAAATAAGGAGGTACTAGTATGTTTTTTGAATTACTTCTTCTCCTGTCTACAAAAATATATAATTCAAAAAACATGTATATGAATGGTCGCTGGGTGAGTGTTGCCAGGAATATGAGATTGTCAATCACGAAATAATAAAAAAGTCACAGGTAATTTATAAATTGTAATTAAGGAAATAAAGTCTGCAATTCTGTATACAAATTGTAGCGATAGTAGCGTAAAAAATTGCAATTTTGGGTGTTGCTGTAAGCTACACATTCTTATAAGTATATACAGTTTCTCATAAATCCTTACTCCCCTTAAAAATTTGACGGAGCTAAAAATTTCAAAAATACTGATCTCTAAAATGTTCCGATTTTATGATTTGTAAGTCAGAATTGCAGTAAGATTTAATTTAAATAGTGATAATTAAAGAAGTTTATATTTAAAAGATTGCAATATAGGTAGCACTTACTGCATATTTCCCTCAGTTTTGAAGAAAAATTTCGTAGTAAATGGTTCTTGCATTCAATCTTCTCTACTAATTGATTACCATACGGTTTTGATTCTAACAGCTTTCTATATACAGAAGAATCACCATCGCCAATCATTTTCGTATATTTCAAACCGTGCATTTGTATGCTCAATTTAAACCCCTCTAGGATAATGTCAGCCTCCATTGCAGTTGAGGATGCATGCCAATTTTATAACAATTATGTGATGGCACTTCCAAACTCGAATTTTCATATTTGGCACAAACTGAACAATATTTGTTTCGAACCCCTAAATACAATAGTTTTCCAGTTCTGTGTCCAATGATACAAGCCTATAAGTAACCTACATAATAGAAGTTTTATATCATTTAACAAACACTTACCACACCAGATGATGAATCATAATTAACATTATATGAGCGTTTTCCCAAGCTCCATCTGTAACAACAGTTATACATGGAACACCATGTTTGTCAACTTCATTAAGTTCCTTGGCTTTGGTCGCTTCTTCACGTGCTGCGTCTTCCATCACCTTCCATGCTGTTGACAAAACAACTGCTGACACTGCTTCATGATTTGTAATGAAAGTGGCTTTTGTCATCATAGGCATGTTTATAGCCGCTGCCATTTCTGCAACCTGTGAATAACCCACTCCCGTTGAAATTGCCGATAATGTTACGGCTTTGTTTATGTTTAATTGAGTTTCATCATCATAATCATCAGTACTAATCGTCTCATATATATTGCACATTTTACATTTCAGTTGAAATTTACTGTGCAGTCCTTTTCTTTGTTCTTTGACTATTTCCATATCAATAATGGAACAGTCAAATGGTATATGTTTTTTACTGTTCAAAATTTGTCGGAATAGATGTTGCACATCAAAAATTCTTCTACCCGAAACCGTTGAACTCCTACAACAGATACATAATGATAAACTACTTTATACTACCCTACGACAGTATTTAACTCACTCTACTTTATTCATATCTTTGTCTATATTCAGACAATAATCGTGGTCAGTATGTAGAGGAATTTCATCAGAAACACTATGAATTTGATGATAATTATGGTCATGCAGTAGCGTGAAATCATAATTTTGTTCAGTACTAGAATATATTTATTATTTATATTATTCGTAACTAAAGTTAGGATACAAACCTCTCAATAATAGTGTCCATATGCAAATCTAACATCGTACTGCAACCTGCTTGAGGTTCAAGAAGTACAGCATTGGTATGCTGTGGTTCAACAAGAGTTGCGAATTCAGAAACTTCAGGATGAATGTTTTCCTTCCCTTTATGTTTAATAGCTCTATAAAGTAACATTTGAAAAGTTTAGTGCCTCAAAAATTTGGGTATCATTTAATTACCTCAACAACGCAAGACGTCTATTTTTCTGCTGGCACACAATGATTTTGTTTACTTCGAAGATGTATTCTACCCATACTTTACAAATCGGTTGAATGTCGCACAAGAATAATCACAACACAAATACTAAATACTATAAATCGTCAAAAATGATACACACAAAAGCACAGCAAAAGTCACAACGTGAATACTAAAACTACAAGTCGTCCAAAATGTTACACACAAAAAGCACAGAAAAAATCACAACGCGAATATTACTCGCACTTATACGTGAAATTTCAAAAAAACAACGCTAACGGCCTTTCAATAAACAATTCTGTGAAAGCACGAATGAATAATCACAGCCACCTTTACAAGAAGCCGTGCTGACAAATGTGGCAACATCGCATCAGCTGAGAATAGTGGTCCGTTGTAACCCGCTAACATTTTCAATTTATTGCTTTGTTACTTCCAGATTATTTCAAATAATTTTCATAAATTTTAAAACAAAAACATAAATTTGTTTAATTATTTTATTAGAAAAATTTTACAACTATACCTTAAAAGTATTTAATTTTTTAATTTGTATTGAATTCTTAGGCTTGGTCTTTATTTTCCGTTTCTTTTTCTGAGTACATTCATTAATTTCATTATTTTATTTTTAACAAAATTATTAAGCATAATATTACACAACGCACTACAAATTAAGTTCAATATTCTCTTACAATCTTGACCGCATACGCAAATTTCTTCAAAATACTCATAAAAAAAGTCATTTTGATACTTTCCAAAGTTAAATTACATAAAATTCCTTTTTGATTATTGGCTCTCAGAAATGTCGACTCTATATCACGGTTGTTTATAATATATTGCAATAAACAATACATGTGTACAAAAATAAAGGAAATATTTTGAGTTGCCACTGACAATCCTCCTCTTTGTAATGAGTCAAAGTACTCATTATTTACATTATCTCCTTTCTGGGCTTTTATTAAAGAAATGCATATGTCACAGTTTAGTTTACCGGCGACTTTATGGGCCACATATCCGCAAATATAAATTTTACTCCTTCATCTATTTCGACGTGTTCGAGGTAGTCTGTTCCTAATATTTTTAAAAATGTAACATAGAATTTTCTGATACATTAAAAGAATCGCATAACTCTGAATCAGTTTCAAACTCAGATCTCAGTTCACTTAAAGAAAAAGAACCCTTATTATTACTCCGTTTAAACAATTGTTTCGTTCGAATTTTTTTCAGCTCCTATTATGTCGTCCAGTGATACGTTATAGTTGCAACCTGCTAAAATTCTATAAATGCCAAATCTTTTTCCAGATTTTCTGAAGTAAACTTGCCAGGTAAAATGTATTTTATATCTGCATAATTGGAAAACACGTATTTAATGATATTAATCAAACCATTTGTACTGTGACGTAAAGCATTGAAGGTTTCAGTAGTCAAACGTCCGTTATTATTTTTCATACTATTCCACATATCTAGCCAAATTATGAATTTTTTCAGAAAATCAATTTGTACCTGAGAAGTTAATTCAATGGGTTCACACAATTCTTTTCTTTTATGATCCCTTTAAGAGTACCTCGATTATTTACTATGTCCCACCACTTGTTTATTATGGCTAAAAATCACCAGTATCTACATAATTAGGGTTACTTTGTAAACAAGCAACTGTTGAATCATGAAACACATTTACGGCCAAATCAACTTTTTGACGATCCAATACTGAAGGATACAAGCTTTTAAAATTTAATTTGTAAGCTTGCTTCACTATTCTATGTTTTTCTAAATTATATACATTTCTAACATCTTGAAATTTTGCGTATCGTAGCAAAGTACAATTATTAAAATCATAATAAACAAATGTTTGTTGCAGATTTTTAAATTCATCCAGTTTTTCCAGATGTTTTTAAAAATATGTACAAAATCAAATAGAATAAAGATGGATTTCTTTGAATCAATTGGATTTTCAAATCTATCCCCAACAGCAATTTTTTAAACATTGTGCGGTTAATGGAATGATTATCTGTGATTATGCATAATACTTCAAATCCACAACTTTGAACTAAATTAATGATAGCCATTGTAATTTCAACCATTTCTGCGCCTTTGATGTTATGAACTGGTAGTAATTTTACAACTTCCTTCATGCTTCCGAAAGCAGAAGAAATCATATATGTGAGTACAGTCTTTGCAATATTTTCTCTATTTGTAGCAGCACCCACTATACTTTGACTTCTATAATCAAGACGTGAAGTGATATAAATTTCGTCAATTAGGAGAACAACAATTTTTCAGTGTTACTTAATGACCTACAAACATTTTTAAGATAATTCACATTATTATTGTCAATATTCGGTGAAACATTTAAAGAAGACGAAATAGTCTTTAAGTACCTTTTATGAGGTAATAATAGAAAATCACTAATGAGATTATAAGCTGTTGGAGACTGACAAAAAATCATAAAAGCAAATATTACAGTACAGGCTGAATACCTTCTGGTATTAGAAACAATTTGTTTTAATTGATCTGTAATTATTTCTAGTTGCTTGCTGTGGTTAAAATCATTCTCTTCAGTAAGTTTACAAGCCTGTTGTAGAAGTGTTAAACTCTTATTTAGTAAAGAAGTAATTGGTTGTTGATTGCAATTAATGTTTGAAGTTTCTTTATATCTAGATAACAAGTTACTAAGTTGTGACCATCTAGTTAATTTCATATTATTTGGAAGCAACCAACATAAATCAGATGACGACAATTCATTGTTTTTTAAATAAACACGAACTATAAGATGTTTGTCGATAATTACAGTATTTTCAATAGATAAAATGTCATCAGTATTTAATAAATAAAAAAAAAAATTCTCATTCGAGATCTTAACGTCCCAAGTGAAGATATTTATGTTTTTGGCATATGCACTTATTAAATGATTAAAATCAACAATAAAATCAGCTTTAAAAAATTTATCAAGATTGTTGCACTTATCTTCAAATATTTTTTGACGTCGTTCCTCAGGATCACGCCGTTTATGAGGTTGCGTAGCACTTAAATATGATGGCAAATTAGGGAAGATTGTAGGAATAACATTTTCTTTTAACCTAGGACGTTTCAAAGGTAGTTCTTTCGTAGTTCCATCCCGTTGAAGATGTTTATCACATCGTATAATGTCACATTCATTAAAATGCTTGCAGCACACTACAGACCACTTTGTAGGTGTCCAATTCTTCCTCGGAATGGCTTTAATCCAACTTGAACGGGCTGATATTTCGGTAGGAAATGAAAATGTAGAAACACAATTCTTGTTTTCCTTTAAAGATGAATCATAATTACTCCTGCATCCTGGGATGCAGCAGCGACGTGGCATCGTGACTGGATTCTGTATCTAAAATCCATAATGCAAAATTTAGGTTATAGGTAAACTCACACTTTTACATAGTTTATTTAATTTCAAGCGAAAATGGAATTAAAAATATGTAATAATAAAAACTTACCGTATACTGGTCAATTTACACCACTTTTGCATCTCAAAATTACACAAAACCTTTTAATGTCCCTGTGAATGTACTGATGTCTGTTATTAAAGGCATTTGAGGTTAAGAAACACCGGACCATACGCACTGTTGCCAGATTTATCACAGCACGGCTTCTTGTAAAGGTGGCTGTGATGGAAGATGGCGACGATGTTGTATTTGTATGTTTGTACATGGTGGTGAAAAATAAAAGAGTCTTATATTTATATCGGCCATCCATAATCCCTAAAAGATTTTCAGAAGTGGGATTTTGCCCAGGTTCTATTATTTTGGCTAATAATTTGGTGCAAGATGAGTTTGAATGAAAGTGGTGCTGCACGTGAGGGGATGCGTTCACGGGGACGATTAACGTTACCCTGGAAGAGTTGGTGGCTACGACATTGAGGGCAGCTAATATTTCTGAAGCCCAACGTGTAAGCAATATCGAACTTCAAAATTTAATACCAGAATTTAGTGGCAATAGCGAGGAAGATATTAACCAATGGTTTGTTAGAATTCAAAAGGTCCAAGAACGATTCGAAATAGACTCGAATAAACTTTTATTAACTGTTATCTCTAAATTGAAGGGACGAGCTTTAGCTTGGTTTCACAGCAGGCCTGAATATGTTGCCTTGGAGTTTGAGCAACTAAAATACAAGATGGGGAACATGTTTAGTGTTAAGGAAGATATTGTTACTTTAACAAGAACATTCGAGGCCAGGCGGTGGAAGAAACACGAAAAGTTTGCCAATTATTATACAGATAAAGTACTGCTCGGTAACAAATTAAATTTATCTGAAGATAATTTAATTACTTATGTAATCGACGGCTTTGACAACGCAAATTTGCAAGCGATAGCACGTATGAAGGACTTTGCTACATTAAACCATTTATTAAGGAAAATGAACGAAATAACTTCAAGCGAAAGAGCTATCGTTCCTGCGCCTTTGGTGAGGCAACCCCCACGACACCCTGTTGGATACAGCAGTAGTACAACACAACCGGTCAGGTGTTTTAATTGCAATGTTGACGGGCACATGTCTACAAGTTGTCCACATCCGCAAAGAGAACGTGGTAGTTGTTATGGTTGTGGTTCCAAAGAACATATTAGGAGGCATTGTCCAGAAGGAAGGTACACGGCAACTTCATCGAGGCCACCCCGAGTAAATTGGAGACAACCAACCAGCAGCAACAGGTGGGTTAATTATGATAGAATGTCGACAGCATCAGATTGGAGACGACCCACATCAGAGAAACGGCAAGAGGCAGCTGACAGCACTACCATGCTGGTCGCAGAGAACCACCGGAAAGGCTATGAGGTCCCAGTGAACCTGCAGTTTGACGAATTCGGCAGCAGCATTAAGGTCAATGCGCTATTAGACACAGGTAGTCCTATCAGCATGATAAGAGAAATGTGTTTGCCTGTAGATGTTTATTCTACTAATTTAAATGTGTTAGGTAATAAGCAATTTTATGGCGTTAACGGAGCTAAGGTGAATATCTATGGGGTGTATGATAAGAAGGTTCTTGTTAATAATGTTGTAATACCTTTGCAGTTTTATGTTGTTTGTAATGAAACGATGTCCTTTCCTGCCATTCTGGGTAGATATTTTACTGACTTACCGAATATCAGAATTGTTTTAGATGATACGGTTCAGATTATATGCAACGATGACCTAGTGCATTCCAATGATGAATCCTTAATGAATGAAGTTGGGGAAATTATGTTGATAGATTGCGGAATGAAGGAGAGTAAGTTGAACATAAATCCAGATTTAGATTATGAGACTAAACATCAGGTAGAGACCATTATTTGTGATAAATATATTGAGGCGGTAAAACCTATAAAACCGGAAGTAAAATATGAAATGCAAATCACGTTAAAGCACAATCAACCTTTTTCATTTAGACCTAGAAAATTAGCGTTTTCTGAAAAAAAAGTACTACAAGAAATATTAGATAATCTCTTAGCAGACAAGGTGATTAGGCCTAGTTATTCCCCGTATTGTAGTCCTATTGTTCTGATTAATAAAAAGAACGGCACAAAACGATTGTGCATTGATTATCGTGAATTAAATAAGCTAACTGTTAGAGACCACTACCCGCTTCCGATAATAGACGACCAGTTGGATTTGTTAAAGGGTGTAACAATCGGTATTGTTAAATATAATTCACGCCAATTTTGGTGATCTTTGAATCATTGATAAAATTGCGGTTTAGCGAAAAGAAATCGATTGTTGCATTAGTACATTAGTGGCATTAAATTTATCGCATGTTTAAATTTGTTGAAAGTAGTACTATAAGAGTTGGCAATTTGTTAACGCAGGTATTTCTGTTGGGAACTGCAAATTAATTATTTAATTAAAGAAGAGTTCGAACAGAGAATCTCACAATTGGAGGTAGACGTAAATATCCGGAGCTATGATTAAAAACAAAAGTTGATTTATACTCCGATCGGGGACCTTCCATGAATGGAATCTTTGTTTGTACACATTACAGATGCGCGATCTTATAAAAAGGGTACCGGTAACGACATCTAGAATGTTGAGGTGCTAACATGTGACACGATAATTTGCAGTTTTCCATAAGAAAATTTGCGGTAGTTCTTGAGGAAGGGCGCTAAGCTTTAGAGTGGGAAATACGGAATATATAAATGTTTTACGCGGGATAAAAAAAAAAAAAAGGAGAGAGGAGGAAAGTTTCTTTTGACGGGCGGAGTTCTCCCTTAAGTTTACGTGCGGAACTTAAGTTCCTTCGGGAATTAAAGTGTGTTATTTCTTCTGATATTTCCTTTTCGAAAGCGGGAAAAATAGTTTTAGTTTTAATAGTTGCGCTTAACAGAAGACGCCGAAAATCTTTGAACGAGATTTGGGAATAATTAGTTTGCGTGCGGGTACAATTGTACGTATGATTTGTTGTGTTGTGACAATTTAATTTTGCAAACGCGGATAAATAATTACGGGCGGAACGTCTTTGTTTTTCTTTAACTTCTACACGGGCGCGTAGATCTCGCGTGGATTATTCAGATTGGTCTTTTATATTTTATTGTGAGGGTGACATATTAGGATTATTATTATACAATACGATAAGGTAAGAGTAATTTCTTTAATCGCGTCAAAGTCCATAAGCTACGCAATCGTAGTTTTCGGCAATTAACATTGATTTGTATGGTTGTGAGCTGATAGAGAGGAAAATCCAAAATAAATTAGGTTTAGTTTTCCCCTTGTTTTTTATTTTTTATCGCAAAGAACTTACACGCATCGGAGTTTCTACTCCATCTTTAAGCCGTGCGAATCACGTTTTCCAAGAAAAGAGACTCCGGGGTGAAAGCCAGTTAGCCGCCGCAAAGGTAGGTGGGAAAAACAGCCCTAAGGCTTGGAATGGTGGCAGCGTACAAATGAAAAAAAAATATAAAATTTTCCAAGTTCTCGGGGACAGGCAATTTTTTTTATTTTAGCTTCCTAATTTAAAGGATAAAATTAGAAAAGCCGGTTTTCCATTCTACCTAATAAAAACGCCGATTTTTCTTTTCATTTCTTTTCAACTCGCGCGCGGCCGTTACATTGGTGGCAGCGGTGGGATTTTCTTTGACAGAGATTTCACCTTAGGGATTATTCGATTTGATTATTTTATTTTAATTGCACTTATTGCATTCGGTGTGATTTTCTTTTGTCACATTTGGGATTTCCTTATAATTGTTCTTACGGGATTATTTTAAGGGACTTATTTTTTTTTTAGCGGATTTAATTTAGTTCGCAGATTGCATATTTAATCTGGGATTTATTATTACAGTTGGTGGTCACAGGTGGTCACATATACAGTTGCAGTGGTCACACTTATCATTACAATTGATGAGTTTTTCACATTTGTTGTCGGGATTGATTTTAGTGATAGATTTCGATCAATACTTTTAGAGGTTCGTTTTAGATGACTGCTCTTTAGGGGATTCTTTTAGGGATGGATTGTTTGAGTGAATGTATCTAAATGATTGTTTTAGATGATCAATTTTAGTGATTTCTAGTTTTGATTGACACTAATTCTGTCAATTTCTGAGGATTCTAATGTCCTAATTTTTGATATTGACAGTTCTGAATTTCGATTGAAATTTTCGATTATTAGAGAGTTAGTCATTTACAGATGGGATTATTCGATTGGGAATCGAGTGATTCATTTACTGAATGATTTAATTGTTTAGTGGGAGATTTAGATTGATTGGCAGTCGATCGTTTTAGTTGTTAGATTGCAGTTAAAGATTGGGCTGATTGGAGAATTATTTTCTTGTTAGGAAGAAGAAATAGATTTGATTAGATGCAATAATTAAGTCGAATTGCATCAATAAATTGATTGGTGCGACGATTAATTTGTGTTTGTTAATTGGGATTATCTCTATCAGACTAATAACCGTGGAGACTAATTAAGGGGTGAAAAATTTTCTAAGAAAGAAATTAGATTATTAATTTTATTCGGAAGAAAGTTAATTGTGCCGAGATTGTTTTTTTAGGATATAATTAAAAAAAATTATCATCTCAATTTATTTTGTTTATGTTGTTTAGAAAATTTTTCTAAGAAGCGCAAGTGATTTTTAATTTTGCATTTTGTTTTTTAATGTTTTGTCTAGCTAAATGTGATTGTACATTTCTTTTAGAAAAAAAATAGTTTTTTGTTTGTGCATACCTTGTGTTGTAGGTGTATGCAATTATTTTTGTGGTTATTAAGCAAGAGTATTTGCGACGTTAAATTGTTTTGAGTGAAAGCAAAACAATTTTTTTCTTCAACATGGCAGAACCTTCTGCAGAAGGGGCGACGTTGTTTAGAGAGGGTGGAGGTACCACTAACCCTTCTGGACTAGCAACAGGAGCTACAGTTGGAGGAACCATGTCGGCAGCAGTTCCTTTTATAGTTTGGGAATGGTGGCGGCTTCCTTAGAGAATTTTTCTGGGAAAAATCCTATTAGATACTTTGATAAGATTGAACAACGTAGTAGGTTAGACGGCTGGACAGAGACGGACACCTTGAGGGTCGTGAAGTATAAACTTGTCGGAGAAGCCTACGAGTTTTTCAAGTCAGAGGAAGCTTTGGATACTCTTCCATATTTTGAATTTAAACAAAAGTTTATAGCTAAGTTTTCTCTCCGTAAACGACCGGGTGAGGATCAATTGAACTTGAATAGGTGTTACCAGAAACCCGGAGAATCGATCAGGGATTACTGTACCAGGATAAGGACACTTGGAGCTAAGGTACTTAAGGAAGATTTAAAAATGCAAATCCAGGTGAAGAGGCAGGACTCAAGAGAAAAAATCAAGAGTTAATGTTGGGGCAGTTGAAGTTAGGACTTAGAAAGGACTTGTTTAGGACAGTTGGGGCTTCCTTGCTTGGGGACGACAAACTGACTCTTGAGAAAGCTGAATCGTTAGTGGAACAGCATGAGATAGTGCAGGACATTCTACAAGGAAGAAGATCCGACCAGGATGTAGTCCACGTTCGCGAAGTCACGTGTTACAGGTGTCAGAAAACTGGACACACAGCTCGAGATTGCTCAATTGAGGATAGCCGAGGTACTTGTTTTCGTGTAACAAATCGGGACATTGGGCAAACAGATGTCCAGAAATACCAAAAGGAGGTAATAACCAAAGGTTTGGTGTGAGTCCGGGGCAACCAAGAGACACAGGCGCTGTGAGACGCGATAATCGTGCCCAACAAGGACGACACAGCTTCGATAAGGGAGTTATTTCAAGGACGTCTTTAAACGAGATAGGTCACCCACCTCGCCCCGAGTGGAAGACCGTTCAATTTCAAAGAGGGTCAAACAATAGATTTATTGCCAGTTATAAGAGTCGTACGATCAAGGATCGTCCCGCATATCGCCAATCTACGGATCAACGGTGTTTGTTGCAAATGTCTTATTGACACCGGAGCCGCCGCCACCTTAATAGCGAAACCGCTAGTGAGTTGGAATAGCATCGATTGTAATGGTGCGAAAGGGATCGTACTAGTGGGCGTTACTGGCCACGAATTGAAGGTTTACGGAACTACGAGAGTATCTATAGCGGCTGTAAACCCGAAAGATGATTTGCATGGATCGGCTCATCATACAATGGTCGTTTGCGACGAAGAGCTGTTAAAAGAAGCTCAGGTTCTTATAGGTCGAGATTTTCTGTATGCACACGGAGCCGTTATCGAATATACAGGAGGACCGACAATGGTCTTGTGGGGCGACAACGCATCCCGCTCTATACAAATGAGGCGTGTGAAACGGATGATGGAGTGTGTCAAATAGGTGAACGTGATCGGTTACGAATAAAGGAACGCACGCAAGAGACTTTTCCAAAACGTAAAGAGGAAAGGAATCGTCATAAGGCCAGTGTAACCCGCAATAACGAGGCTGGATGGAAAGAGTGGCTGGAAGTCGTGAAAAACTTCTATCACCAAACTGAGAAAGTGAGAGATCTTCACGACAAGGTGAGGATTCTAGGTAGAAAAGCCGTTACAGTGACCCGAAGATTTTAATTTCGGAACACGGAAGCTTAAGTGACGAAGAAGAAGAGGTGATGGTTCGAAAGGAATGTAACGATCACAATAAAAGAAGTTATGTAGTTCCAGATGTAAATAGAGTTGAAGAATTGAAAGTTGAAGCACAACGATGGTTAGAAAGGAAAGCAAGTGACGAAAGAATTACAAACGTAAGTTCGATGGATCAGGACGCTACAGGAGAAGAAAAGTCGAGAGTAGTAGTAAAAGTTATTGCTGAGGAGGAAATTTCTATTCCACCTCGGAGTGAATGCTACTGCAGGGCAAAGTTAAAGAATGCCTTGGAAGGAAAAATTGCCGTCATTGAACCAATAGAAGTAGGCATAAATTTTGTTCATGTGGCTAGGGCAGTTGTTGAAATAAGGGAATATGTACCACTGAGAGTTATTAATCTCACACGGCAGAAGGTCACTATTACAAAAGGGAAGGAAGTTGCCAGAGCAGTGCAAGGTGAGGTAATAGAAGGAGATAAACCGGATGTGCTGGAAATAAATAGAATCGATACATCCGATAAGCAATGGATCGACAAAGAGTTTGATTTGGAACATTTGGAACGAAGAACCAAAGAAGAGCTAAGGCGAGTACTTGGACGATTTGGCCACTTATTCAAGGAAGAGGGAGATGAATTAACCTCAACCACAAAAGTGAAACATTCGTTAGTGTTAGAACCTGACTCAAAGCCTATTTGTAAAGCGCCATATAGGATACCATATAAGCAAAGAGAGATTTTGCAGAATGAAATCGACAGACTTCTGAGTTCAAAGGTAATACGCCCCTCTTGCAGTTCGTGGTCGGCTCCAGTTGTTTTGGTGACTAAGACGTTACCAAATGGAAAGGAGAAAGTACGCATGTGTATCGACTACAGGGGACTCAATGAAGTGACCAGAAAAGAGTATTACCCCTTGCCTAACATATCAGACTTGTTACAAGGTTATGAATCTGGAAGTAAAGTGTATTTCTCGGTAATAGATGTGGCTGAAGCTTATCATCAGATAGATATGGAGCCGGAGTCAATTCCGATGACAGGATTTAGTACGTTTCAGGGACATTACGAATACCTTAAGATGCCATTCGGCTTGTGTAATGCTCCTTGTACCTTCCAGAGGTTTATGAATATGACGCTGTCTGGTCTAACAGGAGAAATCTGTATGGTATATTTGGACGATATTATAGTTTACAGCTCAAAAGGAGCACAGGAGCATATAGAAAGACTAGAGTTAGTGTTGAAAAGATAGGATGAGGCAAATATTAAGTTGAAACCAGGAAAATGTAACCTCATGAAGAATCAAGTCCGATACTTGGGACATGTCATTTCGCGAGACGGCGTGAGACCAGATCCAGAAAAAGTTCGAGCAATTCGAGAATTTCCCATTCCAAAAGACGTGAAGGGAGTACGATCATTTTTAGGGTTAGTTAATTGGTATAGAAAGTTTATACCTAATATAGCGGAGAAAACAGCCTCTCTCACCAAACTGACGAGAAAAGAGGCAAAGTTTGAGATTTCGGAAGAAGTAATAGTAGCTATTGATGCATTAAAGCAAGAGCTTACCTCGGATACCGAAGATTTGAAGAAGGTGATCTAGTATATTTGAGAGACATGGCATCCACACTTGGTGTATCAAAAAAATTGAGCAAGCCATGGATTGGTCCATTTGAAGTGCTAGAAGTTATAGGTCCGGTGACGTACAGGGTGCGTATGAGAGGATCAAGCAAAGCACAGGTAGTTCACGTGAATAGGCTGAAACCGTACTTAGGACGTAATAGTCGTGAAACTAAAACCATTGTGTCTCAATCGGAGACGGAAGACTCCTTGGACTCTGCTGAGGAAAGCTCAAACGAGGATGACTACGAGAAAGAAGATGGTGTACGCAGAAATCCGGCACGTATACTTCCCCCGTTATGGAAAACGGTATCTTGGGCCCCAAACGAATCAGGTGAGATCTTAAGTTCTAGCGACGAAGAGTCGAGTCCAACTCCGTGACGCCGCCTCCAAGACGATCATCGAGGGTACGCAAACCACCGGACAGATTGAACATATAAGGAAGAACAACAAAGGTAAGTACCACAATAGCGGATGACTGAGCGAACCCTTGCGGTAACATTAGGTATTATGTTTTGCGAAGTAAGCGGTTGGTGCTTATGTAGTTGATATGTTGTATAAAGAATTTTTTTTGTGTGTTGTTGGGGTTAAATTGTAATTAGGTATAAAATATTGTTTGAACTTTGTCTTTGTAACAATTGTGTTTGTTGTTAATTTTCAAGAATAAGTGAAAAGAAGAAGAATCAGTGCTCGAGTCCGACAAAAAGACTATTGAGAAGTTCGTGAACTTATAAAGTGTGGTTGGAAAACTTTCGAAATGAATAGTAAAGACAAACAAACTATGAGTGCATTTATGTGGTCGCGTGTAGCATGGGCAATACTAGTACTTTCTGTGTGTGTGCGGCAGGCAGCGGGACTAATAGCATACGATTGCGAAGATCGAGGCAGCGATATTTCCGCGGTGTCCGTTCGTGACGTGGCATCTTGTCCCGAAACTGAGTCCGAGTATTCGAGTAGCGAAGTAAATGTGCGTGTGATACAGAAAAATGATATTAAGTATCAAAAAGTGTTTACGTGTTTAATCGAAATCACGCGAATTATGAGTTCTCTTGTGGCCGGAGGACTGTCTAGTTTTGTGCACAAAGTGGGTTCCGAAGAGTGCATCGGAGTGCACAGGTATAAAACGTTAAAGCTATATCAACAGTACATAGGCCAGATTGTGATGAATGGAAGTGCTTCAACGTCCATAACGTTGATTGGTCATGTAGATAGCGAAGGCGCATGTAAAGGAGAGACCTACCATGAAGGAGGGCAAACTTGGACGAATGTTTATGTCATCGCCAATGTAAAAATCAGCACTCGGGATTATCTGGCCAGAGTGAAAATGGAGAAAATGAAATCAGTTTATTGGGTGGAGTAACGTGTCCTTATTCCCCAGGATACTGTTTCGATACGACGATGGGAGACACGGTTTGGGAGAATGATGGGAAAAGTCAGTGTGACGATCAACTTAGTGTTTTATACCAAGGGCCAGCGACCCAAGTGATACAGAAACGCACTAAGGAAAAATTTATTATAGTGGAAAATAATTCCAAGATATTCGCATTGACCATAATTAAGAAGAATTTTCTATGTCATATAGAGGTGTGGCAGACGAAACACCCAAGATTAGTTGTCTTAGAAGGCGCCGTCACGGCATTGTAACGTTTTATTTCCAAAAGTACCTCGTAGTAGACAACTTATATTGCGTGTATACGAATGTTGATGTGTGCGAAACACTTTAGTTTAAATTGTTATAGTTTTGTGTTGAATGTTTGATCTTCGTGTAATTCCGCTGAAAGTATTGGTAGCGTGTAAAAGAGCGCGAAGTTTTTCTATACAGGATTGTTTTAAATAGATAATATTTTCGTGTATGATCGAGTTTTGTAGAATTTTTCAAGTTTTTGAGGCATTTTGTGTTAGCCATATTTCTTTTCGGTGTACGTTCGTATGGTGAATTACTATAAAAATTGGCATAATTATGAATGCTCAGTTTGCAAAGAACTGGATTATTGTTTTATAGTATGATAATGGATATGAGTGATAAGTTGGAGTTTTTGATTTATTATTAAAAATTGGAAATCCCATATTCAAACGGCGTATGTCGGATTATAAAAACCAATCGAACGTGTGCTTGTAAATTACTTTGAAGCCGCCCAATATCTGAAGGTTTGTTATTTCTTCTATTCGTTAATTGTTGTTTTTTGTCTTTGATAATTGTTGAGTAGTATTAGAGTCTACTGGGTTTATTTTATTTTAGGCTTCACTCATTCATTCGTTCATTTATTCGCCCACTGATTGAATGATTAATTAAGCATTAGTGACATCTTAATTTATTAAACTTCTGGGGTAGTACCTTTTGAGTAAGATAATCGAAGACGTAGCGGTGATAACGTATAACAATTGTATGCGGAAAATACGTACGGAAATACGCACCTGGCTCGACTGGAGTGATAACGGACGCATCTGGACAACTACGGTGGCTGCCTGATTACAATCAAACAGCTAAGTACCTACCTTTTAATTGTAATTAACAATTTATCTGGTTGTGAAAATTTAATTCGATTTTGTGTGAATGCGCTGGTGCGATACGGTTATCAAGTTACGAATTATCTATCTTTGAATTTTAAAGCGAACATTTATTTTCGATTTTATGCAAATACGTGGGTGCGCATAATTATTACGATTATAAGAAAAAATTTTTTTGTTTAATTTGTGTATTTGCAACTGCAATAATAATCACAAATAACTTTAATTTTATTAATATTAGAAATTATTTATTTTTAAGGGGGAATCGTAAGCTTACCATACCCAACAATCAATTATTTAGTTGTTTAGTAAATCTGATGTGTATAGGCGATAAGGTTTCATACCAAATTACTTGTTTGTTTTTATTTTCTATGTGTTTATTTCCGAATGGTATTATAGTAAATATTTATGCAGTACTTAGCTCTTTTGATCAGTAAGATCTGCGGATTCTTAGTTGCCGCAAGGTTCCACCACGTGATTTAAAACCAAATATTTAAACTAAGTGGCGCTCTATTATTTATTAACCCCCGTCTCCACTGAGCCAGGCGTGGATCGATTTCGTGGTGTGAGCATCAATTTCAAAATTCATTCGGATCAATCAGAGGTTGAGTAAGTGAAACTGTGTCATTTGGTAAATTTCAACCCGAGGCAATAAAGCAACAACAACGAATATATATAAATAGGTATATATATCTAAAATAGAGTTACATTGGCGCCCAACGTGGGGCTAATTAAATTCTTAAAGGGTTGTTACGTGAATTTTGTTTGGTTTAATTGAAAAAAAAAAAAAAATTTTTTTGTTTTCAATTTTTTTGTAATTTGGGTTTTGTGAGTTTGATAGTCTCAGAATGGAGAAAATGGAAATAAATCGATTAGTTCAAGATGAATTGATGTATGAGTTAAAAAGCCGCGGTTTTACTAGTATTGATACATGTGAGAGAATGAGAAAAACTTTACGTAGCATTTTGAAATTAGAAAAGGACAAAAATAAATTAGTATATCCGTCTTACGACATTCCTTTCCCCGAAGATGAATCTGCTGTTAAACAAAAATTAAAGAGCTGAAAGAGTTATTGCCAGCCATTAATTGTGAAGATAGCGTTTATAAAAATTTTGTACTAAAGCTTCACATACAATCGGTAGATGTAATCGGTCAGTTCCTTCGAACGAAGAACAAAAAGTTGTTAAGTCGCAGCTTTTAGTAGAAATCACGGTGTTAATGTCAGAAGCAAAAAGTAAAATAAGAAATCTACGAAGCAGTACCGTTAGCATGAAAGCCTCAAGCACGCCAGAAGAAACTAGAGTGTCTGATGAATCTTACGTTAGCTCATCTGAACAAGACAGTAGCCTTAGTGAAGACGAACATACACAAAGCAGGCGTAAAAGCGTGGCTACCGGATCTTTAAATTCTAATTCATCCGTCGCGGTGCATAAATGGAATATATCTTTTAGTGGTGATGGTAGAGGAATGTCTATCAATGCTTTTCTGGAACGAGTGGAGGAGTTAATGGAAGCTAGAGGAGTTTCTCATGGTAGTATTTTTCATGGAATTAGCGATTTGTTAGTTGGAGATGCTTCGACTTGGCTTCGTGCAAATAAAAGCGGTTTTCTGATTGGGATGAACTTAAACGGGCATTAAGGAAACAATTTCAACCGTATTTTTATGATCAAAAGCAAAGAGATGATATACGGAAGCGCACACAAGGTCAAACAGAAAGCGTAGGAATTTATTTTGCCAAAATGCATTCCATGTTTACAAGATTGGAAAAGCCTATGGAAGAAGAGGAAAAGGTTTATATTTTGATGAACAATCTTTCTCCTTATTTTCAAGCACATTTAGCGCTTAACAATCCTAAAAATGTAGCTGAACTTGAAACAATATGCACCCAACTTGAGACTCGAAAAGCCGCCATGGACGCGTATATTCCGCCGCCAAAGAAAGAAAACAGTTTGGAACCCGATCTTGCTTATGTAAGTACAAATTCCGTTGCGTCAACATCTAGTGAGAAGAAATTGGAGTTTAGATGTCATATATGCAACAACATTGGGCATCTAGCTCGCGAGTGTCGTAATAAAATTAAATGCTTTAGGTGTCAACAGGTTGGTCATATAGCTCGAAACTGTCCAGTAAAAGAATCAACTCCCTTGAAATGTTTTAAATGTGGTGAACTTGGATATAGAGTTAGCAATTGTCCGAAATGTTCGGGAAACGAGCGCGGAGGTTTTCATTGAGCCGCCGAAACCCTCATGTTGTACAGAAGCCGGCTGATATTCGTAATAGTGCTATAATCGATTTTGTTCTGGCTCACGCCGTTGGTGATGAGCGTCCGTATTTAGAATTAGATATAATGGGAAAAAAATTATTGGGTTTATTAGATTCAGGAGCGAATCAATCAGTTTTAGGTGGTCCCGGCTGGGAAATTATTAGAGAGTTAGGGTTTGTTTTACATCCTTGTTACGTAAATGTAAGAATAGCTGATGGAAATTCTTGTGTGTGTGTTGGCATGGTTAGCGTTCCTGTGCGTTTAAAAGATAAAGTAAAAGTAATAGAATTTTGGTAGTTCCGGAAATTTCGCATAAAATAATTTTAGGTGTTAGCTTCTGGAAGGAAATGGAAATAATTCCCAATTTAAAAGAAGATATTTGGAAGTTTGCTACCGATGTTCAATTGAATTCTTTAGAGGTTTGTTCAGGTTTAAAGGAAAATGAAAAGGTTATTTTAGAGGAATTAGTAGAAAGAAATTTTAATCGAATGGGAAATTCTTTAGGGTGTACTAATTTAGTAGAGCATCGGATCAAAGTAGATAGTGAACCGATCAAGCAGCGATATTATCCGTTATCTCCTTATATGCAAAAACATGTAGATCGTGAGCTAGATGAATTACTTGAAAATAAAGTCGTCGAAAAATCATCATCTCCATGGTCAGCACCTATTTTGCTGGTACCTAAAAAGGACGGTACGTATCGGTTCGTCATTGATTTCCGCAAATTAAATTCTGTAACAAAACGCGACGCATATCCATTACCGTTTATTTCTTCTATATTAGACAAATTAAGAAACGCAAAATTTTTGACTTCATTAGACGTTAAATCAGCGTATCATCAGGTTCCTGTTGCTGAGGAATGCCGCGATTATTTGAGTTTTACAGTGCCTGGAAGAGGTTTGTTTCGGTATTGTCGAATGCCAATGGGTTTGCATAATTCGCCAGCTACTTGGCAGAGATTGATAGACAGAGTCCTTGGAGCGGAGTTAGAACCGTTTGTTTTCGTTTATTTAGACGATATTATTGTTGTCACCGAAACCTTTGAAAAACATGTTGAAATATTGCAGGTTGTTTTTGATCGTTTATATGAAGCTAACTTAACATTAAGTCGAGAAAAGTGTTGTTTCGTAAGAGATGAATTAAAATATCTTGGATACGTGATTACTCGTAATGGAATTCATGTTGATCCGGATAAAGTTCGTGCCATTGTAGACTTGCCTATACCCAAAACAGTATCTGAGGTGAGAAGAGTGTTAGGAATGATATCATGGTATCGCCGATTTATTCCTGATTACGCTACTGTTACAGCGCCGCTAAATATGCTACTTCGGAAATCCGTTAAATTTGAATGGTCGCTAAGTTGTCAAGAATCATTTCAACAAATAAAATCTTTGCTGGTAAGTGCTCCAATTTTACGTTGTCCAAACTTTGATGTGCCATTTATTCTACAAACCGACGCAAGTTCTTATGGAATCGGAGCTGTTTTGACCCAGATGGATGGCGATCAAGAGTACGTAATTTGTTATTTAAGCAGGTCATTGTCGCCTACGGAGAGGAAGTATAGTACGACCGAACGAGAGCTACTTGCGGTCATTTGGGGAGTGGAAAAATTACGTCCATATTTAGAAGGAACAACTTTTACTGTGATTACAGATCACCATTCGCTTGTGTGGTTGAATAATTTAAAAGACCCGCAAGGACGTTTAGGTAGATGGGCAGTAAGATTACAACAACATAATTTCACGGTTGTACACAGAAAAGGTAAAGACATGCCTGTTGCAGATGGATTATCTAGAGGTGTACCAAACGTAGATCTGTTAGAAACAAAATCATCAATTGACAACTGGTATCAGAAAATGTTGAAAGAAGTAAAGTTAAATCCAAAAAATATTCTTCGTGGAGAATAGAAAATAATTGTTTATATAAATATGTAGAAGAGGGAGTAATTTTTAATGAAGGAGATAAATGGAAGAGAGTCGTTCCTAAAGAGAAAAGATGTGAATTAATCTACGAAGCTCACGACATTCCGACTTCAGGTCATGTAGGCGTCCGCAAAACTTGCTGTCGACTAAAAGAAAAATACTATTGGCCGAAGATGAATGCAGATGTGTCGAAGTACGTTCGAAAATGTTTGGTGTGTCAGCGTAGTAAGGTCGAACAAGTGAAACCTGCAGGACTCATGCTTTCGCAACCAAAGGTTGACCGACCTTGGCAAGTTATTAGCATTGACATTGTAGGGCCTTTTCCTAGGAGTAAATCCGGACACACCCACATTGTATCAACATCTGATTATTTTAGTAAGTACGCGTTATTCTATCCCATTAGGAAAGCTACATCGTCTGTAGTTAGTAAAATTCTCGAAGATGAAGTATTTTTAGTTTATGGGGTTCCCCAGTACTTATTGACTGATAATGGAGTACAGTTTACTAGTCGGAGGTTTAAAGGTCTTTGTGAGTCATATGGTGTCAAAATCCGCTATAATGCCGTCTACCACCCACAAGCTAATCCCGTAGAACGGGTAAATAGAGTCATGAAAACAATGTTAATTTCATATATAGAAGAAGATCATCGTTGTTGGGATACAGAACTTAGCAAAATTGGCTGTGCTATACGAACCTCGAATCATGACGTTACAGGTTATAGTCCGTTCTTTTTAAATTTCGGTAGGCACCAAGTGTTGAATGGAAATAATCACAAATTTGAAGGTGACATTTCTGAACTAGATTTTGATAGATCACAGACAACTACGTGCGTTGAGAAGTTTAAGGAAATATTCGAAAAAGTTAAAGTGAAAATGAAACAAGCTTATGAAAAAATAAGAAAATATATGATCTGCGAAAACGAAGTGACGAATTTCAAGTTGGAGACCAAGTGTTAAGAAGAAATTTTGTGTTGTCAGACGCGTCCAAGTTTTACTGTAGCAAATTGGCTCCAAAGTATGTAGGACCGTTTACCGTTCAGAAGAAATTGTCTTTATGGACTTATTTGTTAGCGGATGAACATGGTAAAGCAAAAGGAGTGTGGCATGCAAAGGATTTGAAGATGTATCGATAACATTTCTTCGAAAGTTATCGACTTGGAAGAAAAGGGGAATTTGTAACGTTTTATTTCCAAAAGTACCTCGTAGTAGACAACTTATATTGCGTGTATGCGAATGTTGATGTGTGCGAAACACTTTAGTTTAAATTGTTATAGTTTTGTGTTGAATGTTTGATCTTCGTGTAATTCCGCTGAAAGTATTGGTAGCGTGTAAAAGAGCGCGAAGTTTTTCTATACAGGATTGTTTTAAATAGATAATATTTTCGTGTATGATCGAGTTTTGTAGAATTTTTCAAGTTTTTGAGGCATTTTTGTGTTAGCCATATTTCTTTTCGGTGTACGTTCGTATGGTGAATTACTATAAAAATTGGCATAATTATGAATGCTCAGTTTGCAAAGAACTGGATTATTGTTTTATAGTATGATAATGGATATGAGTGATAAGTTGGAGTTTTTGATTTATTATTAAAAATTGGAAATCCCATATTCAAACGGCGTATGTCGGATTATAAAACCAATCGAACGTGTGCTTGTAAATTACTTTGAAGCCGCCCAATATCTGAAGGTTTGTTATTTCTTCTATTCGTTAATTGTTGTTTTTTGTCTTTGATAATTGTTGAGTAGTATTAGAGTCTACTGGGTTTATTTTATTTTAGGCTTCACTCATTCATTCGTTCATTTATTCGCCCACTGATTGAATGATTAATTAAGCATTAGTGACATCTTAATTTATTAAACTTCTGGGGTAGTACCTTTTGAGTAAGATAATCGAAGACGTAGCGGTGATAACGTATAACAATTGTATGCGGAAAATACGTACGGAAATACGCACCTGGCTCGACTGGAGTGATAACGGACGCATCTGGACAACTACGGTGGCTGCCTGATTACAATCAAACAGCTAAGTACCTACCTTTTAATTGTAATTAACAATTTATCTGGTTGTGAAAATTTAATTCGATTTTGTGTGAATGCGCTGGTGCGATACGGTTATCAAGTTACGAATTATCTATCTTTGAATTTTAAAGCGAACATTTATTTTCGATTTTATGCAAATACGTGGGTGCGCATAATTATTACGATTATAAGAAAAAAATTTTTTTGTTTAATTTGTGTATTTGCAACTGCAATAATAATCACAAATAACTTTAATTTTATTAATATTAGAAATTATTTATTTTTAAGGGGGAATCGTAAGCTTACCATACCCAACAATCAATTATTTAGTTGTTTAGTAAATCTGATGTGTATAGGCGATAAGGTTTCATACCAAATTACTTGTTTGTTTTTATTTTCTATGTGTTTATTTCCGAATGGTATTATAGTAAATATTTATGCAGTACTTAGCTCTTTTGATCAGTAAGATCTGCGGATTCTTAGTTGCCGCAAGGTTCCACCACGTGATTTAAAACCAAATATTTAAACTAAGTGGCGCTCTATTATTTATTAACCCCCCGTCTCCACTGAGCCAGGCGTGGATCGATTTCGTGGTGTGAGCATCAATTTCAAAATTCATTCGGATCAATCAGAGGTTGAGTAAGTGAAACTGTGTCATTTGGTAAATTTCAACCCGAGGCAATAAAGCAACAACAACGAATATATATAAATAGGTATATATATATCTAAAATAGAGTTACAGCATATCTTCAGCCAAAGATGATGTTAGATCCCTATAACACGGATCTAATGAGCTACGTAAATAGCAAGTTTTTATACGTAGAGCAGTCGTATAAAAGAGGTATCGACAAGATGTATGTTGACACTGTGGATAGACGATGTCAAGTGCAACGTGAAATTTTGAGAAATCGATTAATGATGGCTCCATTTGCACCACATTCCATAAGCCAGACACTACAATTGGAAAAAGGTGTTATAGGAAGAGTATTGGGCGAGGTGTTGTACATTATGAAGTGTGTACCAAAACTCGTCAAGATTCGTCGAACAGACCGTTGTTTCCATGAATTGCCTGTAGAAGTAGGCAACAAGTCGTGGTATATGGCTCCGGTAACACGGATCCTCCAGCATCACGCCGAAGAGGTGGAGTGTAACGCATTAACACCTCCACTGTATCAAATTGATGGAGAATGGATCGGATTGACCCCTTATCCGACAACGAAAAAGGAACCCAAAATGTTATCCGTGGAGGCGTCTCCAAAATTGGAATTCAGCCCTATACAACCTATAGGACAATATGGGTTATATACTCAGGAGGAGGTTAGTAAAGTACAGAGAGTACTGGCGTTCGGTGTTGAACGAAAAGCGGTCGAAAATATTATAGCTAGAAGGATGGCAGGCCTCGATGCACAAAGTCAAGGTTACTCAACGTTGAAGATGTTCGCTCCTAATGAAATGGAGGAATTAGCGCATTCGACGATGCGACAGATATGGGGATGGTTCTCTGACATAGGCATATTCTTTAGTGGTATTTTGGGATTCTATGTAGTGTTTAAAACAATTAAGTACTGCTTGGGAGTGATAATCAATGGGTTACATTTATATGAGACAGTAGGTTGTGGACTTATGTTAATAGCCAGTTTATGGAACACTCTAACAATGGTTTTGGTTCAGCGACATAAGCGTGGTGATAATAGTAGTGTCGCGTCACAAGCAACTCCAACGCCCGACGGTGGCGATACCCATGGTCAACTGCCGACGCAACACAGTGAATTGTATCCAGCGTTGCCGCAACATTGACGGAGCAAGAAACCTCTACAGGTACCTTGGAACATTTATAAACCGAAAGTGTAAGTGGGTGTGGGTGAACCGAACCCGCGAGTGACTGATCGGTATGGTAAATAGTGATGGACTCTAGCTTTAAGGATTTCTAATGTAAGATGGGAAAAGAATGTGGCTCAGAGTAAGCGCACATCTTTTCGAAGGGGAGGGTAATGTAACAATCGGTATTGTTAAATATAATTCACGCCAATTTTGGTGATCTTTGAATCATTGATAAAATTGCGGTTTAGCGAAAAGAAATCGATTGTTGCATTAGTACATTAGTGGCATTAAATTTATCGCATGTTTAAATTTGTTGAAAGTAGTACTATAAGAGTTGGCAATTTGTTAACGCAGGTATTTCTGTTGGGAACTGCAAATTAATTATTTAATTAAAGAAGAGTTCGAACAGAGAATCTCACAATTGGAGGTAGACGTAAATATCCGGAGCTATGATTAAAAACAAAAGTTGATTTATACTCCGATCGGGGGACCTTCCATGAATGGAATCTTTGTTTGTACACATTACAGATGCGCGATCTTATAAAAAGGGTACCGGTAACGACATCTAGAATGTTGAGGTGCTAACATGTGACACGATAATTTGCAGTTTTCCATAAGAAAATTTGCGGTAGTTCTTGAGGAAAGGCGCTAAGCTTTAGAGTGGGAAATGCGGAATATATAAATGTTTTACGCGGGATAAAAAAAAAAAAAAAGGAGAGAGGAGGAAAGTTTCTTTTGACGGGCGGAGTTCTCCCTTAAGTTTACGTGCGGAACTTAAGTTCCTTCGGGAATTAAAGTGTGTTATTTCTTCTGATATTTCCTTTTCGAAAGCGGGAAAAATAGTTTTAGTTTTAATAGTTGCGCTTAACAGAAGACGCCGAAAATCTTTGAACGAGATTTGGGAATAATTAGTTTGCGTGCGGGTACAATTGTACGTATGATTTGTTGTGTTGTGACAATTTAATTTTGCAAACGCGGATAAATAATTACGGGCGGAACGTCTTTGTTTTTCTTTTAACTTCTACACGGGCGCGTAGATCTCGCGTGGATTATTCAGATTGGTCTTTTATATTTTATTGTGAGGGTGACATATTAGGATTATTATTATACAATACGATAAGGTAAGAGTAATTTCTTTAATCGCGTCAAAATCCATAAGCTACGCAATCGTAGTTTTCGGCAATTAACATTGATTTGTATGGTTGTGAGCTGATAGAGAGGAAAATCCAAAAATAAATTAGGTTTAGTTTTCCCCCTTGTTTTTTTATTTTTTTATCGCAAAGAACTTACACGCATCGGAGTTTCTACTCCATCTTTAAGCCGTGCGAATCACGTTTTCCAAGAAAAGAGACTCCGGGGTGAAAGCCAGTTAGCCGCCGCAAAGGTAGGTGGGAAAAACAGCCCTAAGGCTTGGAATGGTGGCAGCGTACAAATGAAAAAAAATATAAAAATTTTCCAAGTTCTCGGGGACAGGCAATTTTTTTTTATTTTAGCTTCCTAATTTAAAGGATAAAATTAGAAAAGCCGGTTTTCCATTCTACCTAATAAAAACGCCGATTTTTCTTTTCATTTTTTTTCAACTCGCGCGCGCGGCCGTTACAAGGGTAAATGTTATTTTTCCTGTTTAGACTTAAAAGACGGCTTTCACCACGTTAAAGTTGCAGACGATTCTGTACAATACACGGCTTTCATTACCCAGTTAGGTCAGTTTGAGTACCTCAAAATGCCCTTCGGGTTAACAAACGCGCCGTCGGTGTTTCAGAGATTTATTAATCAAATTTTTAATAAGCTGATTAGAGAGCAAAAGATATTGTTATATTTAGATGACATTCTTATAGCTACGGAAACGGTTACTGAACACCTAGAAATTTTGCGTTTGGTGCTTGACTTAGTTAATCGAAATTTGTTAGAATTAAGACTTGATAAATGTTCGTTCATGTATGTTAATACTATTTATCTCGGGTATTTAATTAATAGTGAAGGGATACGTCCTAACCCCGCGAATGTCGACGCCGTACGCAATTATCCTGTTCCTGATAACACATTAAAGGTGCAAAGATTTTTAGGACTAGTTGGATATTTTAGAGGTTTATTCATTCATTTTCGGTTTTAGCGAAACCTCTGTACGATTTGTTACGCAAAGGAAACTCCTTTAAATTTGGGACGATAGAACTTGAAGCATTTAATATGTTAATTAGTAAATTGATTGAGGCGCCTATTTTAGCAAATTCCCCAAAGTTAGAGACTGAGCTACATTGCGATGCGTGCTCAAAAGGATATGGAGCAATTTTGTTGCAGAGACAAAACAATGGGTTATTTCAACCCGTGTTCTATTTTAGTAAACGCACTTCAGAAGTCGAATCTCGCTATCACAGCTACGAACTCGAAATGTTAGCCATTGTTAACGCTTTAGCTCGTTTTAGGGTTTATTTATTAGGCATAAAGTTCAAAATTGTAACTGATTGCAATTCCATTAAATTAGCGTTGAATAAGAAGGATATAAATCCGCGAATTAATCGGTGGGCTTTGGGATTACTAAATTATGATTACGTTTTAGAGCATAGAGGTGGTGATAGAATGCGGCACGTGGACGCGTTGAGTTGGTCTAACACAATAATGATATTGGAAGGGAACACTTTCGAACAAAATCTGTCCATTGCTCAAAATTTAGATAAGGACATTAAAAAAATAAAATTAGATTTGACTGAACGGGAGGATAAACATTTTGAACTACAGAATGGGTTGGTGTACAGGAAAAAGAAAGGTCGGATACTGTTTTATGTTCCGCGCTCAATGGAAGACAAAGTTATTTATAATTCTCATGACGTCTTAGGTCACGTGGGGATAGATAAAACCGTGGAATATTTATCACAAGTATATTGGTTTCCAAGTATCAAAGATAAAGTTAAGCAATATGTCCGTAATTGTATTCCATGTCTGACCTATTCTCCTTTATATGGGAAGATACCTTCTGTTTTGCATAACATCCCAAAGGGTGACAAACCTTTCATTACAATTCATGTTGACCACTATGGTCCATTGGAAAAGACACCGACCAACAAAAAGTACATTTTTGAAGTCATCGATGCATATACGAAGTTTGTAAAATTATATGATGTTAAGTCGACTAAGACTGGCGAAGTGATTAGCAAACTAAAGGATTATTTTGTTAATTACAGTCGCCCGCTTAGAATAATCTCTGATCGGGGATCGTGTTTTACATCTCAACAATTTGATGAATTTATGAAAAAGAATAATATTGTGCATGTAAAGATAGCCACGGCGTCCCCTAAATCAAACGGGCAGATAGAGCGGATAAATAGGATTTGACCCCGATGTTGTCTAAATTAACGCCTTTAGCGTATAAATGGCACCTTTGCTTGCACGAAGTCGAGTTTGCTATAAACAATTCCTATTGTCGGTCCATAGGTAATTCTCCCGCTATGCTTTTGTTCGGAATTCATCAGCGCCATCCAAATGATAATCTTAGGAATTATTTAGAGCAAAATAACGTTAATGATAGTCTGATTAAAATTAGGGACGATGCTCATCAGCAAATTGTTAAAGTACAAGAGTGTAACAAACGATACTATGACAAAAGGCACGTTACTCCTTATAGGTATAAGCAAGGCGATTTTGTGATGGTGAAAAATATTGATGTCACACCCGGTGTAAATAAAAAACTTATACCAAAATATCGCGGTCCGTACGAGATAAAAAGCGTCCTTGATAACGATAGGTACGTGGTAACTGATATTGAGAATTTTCAAGTGACTCAAAGACCTTTTGAGAGCGTTTGTGCTCCCGAGAACATGAAGTTATGGTTATCTGACGACTAAATGTGAAATTGAATTGTTAATTAGATTTAGAATTGTTTTTATGAATGTTGTTTGTATTTAGTATTAGTATTCTTGTTGACTGTCATATACTTATATGTATTTTGTATCCGACGATGCACTTTTGTAAATTGATCGAGACGATCAACCATCAGGACGGCCGAACTGTAGTCATTATTTTTAAAAATTGAATTTAGCGCCATTCTGAGAGGTTGGCTACAGTGAGTTCGGGTAGATGGAAGATGGCGACGATGTTGTATTTGTATGTTTGTACATGGTGGTGAAAAATAAAAGAGTCTTATATTTATATCGGCCATCCATAATCCCTAAAGTATGATGTTACAACGTTTTTACATTTACTGTCATCTAAAAGCGTTTGAATCAAGATCGACAGAAAATACCGACAAAAGATTACAGAAAAGCACTTACCTTCAAAAACATTTGAAAGATGGTATAACCCTAATTCTTCAATAATTTGATGAACATTTTCCCTTGATACTTCCATTTTTACACACATCACTGAATATCACTAAGCCGTTTTTCTAAATGCAACTAAAACAATGCGCATATACCCGAACGGAAAGCGCTCACTTCAATGGAGGCGAAAGGCAGTGTCAAAGCTTAGCGTGCGCATCTCGAAACTAACATTTAATCGGTGAAATATTAATTATTAATACTCTACGTTTAAGTATAAATATAAAGATGTTACATTTACATACTGAAGTGTACTGCTAAATATTTAAAATTATACATTGGTAGTTTAATTTACAATAAATCCAAGCACTCAGTAGTAAATATGTGATTAACAAACAACCACTTCAAAGATTTCTATGTATTTTACAATGAGTGTATATTATACTTTCAAACTAGAATGTACTTTTTACTATTTAATGGTAATACAACGGACTTCCAGAAAATTTAACAGAGTTATTAAAAATTTTTTTTATTCTAATCTTCGGTTTATTAATAAAAAACTCATTATTTTTCTCAGTGTAGTGCAGACAAACGAACAAACCAAAAAAAACAGCCCGTAAATGAATACCGACGTGAAGTTACCCATAACTCTAGCCATAAAAAAAATAGGGTAAATGTGCCTAACTTCGGCCACACCCCAACAGTCGGCCATCTACACATAAATCGTTAAAAATTAAGAAATTGAAGTAATTTAAATTTAAAATAACGAACTCCTTACATCCGGTCGGTTTTCCCGCCAAATTCCCAATTATTTTGGTAGACATAACCTAGAAATTCTAAATGAAGTCGCTATTTATTCCTGTCGGTTTTCGATTGAATTTTGATTTTAAACTAAGTTTAAAGTTTGTGTTAAGGTGCAGAAAGTAACTACTGTATAGCTTGTAATTGGGTAAGTACTTTTAATTTACTTTTATATTATTCAAATAGACTCTATTTAAATGTTTATAGGTTAAGTTCTTACAAAATTTCATTTTTTAACGTTTTTTTGCCCCGGCCGACCATTGGAAAGCGAAATATGTTCATTTCCTAATATCGGCCATATTGGCCGACATTAGGACTATTGTTTTCTTTTAAACCTATGTCCTATTCAGTCTATCCTACATCAAATCATTAGTATTTCTCTGTCAAAACTGATAAAGTGGTAACTTCAATCAAGCAGCCATAAGTCGGCCACATCATTATTTACTCTAAATCATTTTTAATAAGTTCAATATAGGGGGGCCGAACTTTGGCAGTTTGGTGGCCGACTATTAGATTTTTTTCAGATTTCCCTTCACCAAAAGTAAAATGGCTCAGGAAAAGCGAGTTTTTTTTAAATACTCTGAGGATCCCATGTAGCACAGAAGCTTTCAGCAATATTCAAGAAATGTTTCATTGTTTCATATTACAATTCAATATTTCTGAGATGTCCCAGAAACAAATGTATTTGAAATATTCCCGTTGATACAGATCAGAGATATTTCATATGAGATATTTTTGATAATTTAATAAGGTTCACATCAGGAACCTACGAAATTTTAAATATTTATAGATATATTACTAATTACAGCGTTATGTCGCATATACTGCGGTTGCATTCAATTTTTTGTGATTAGTTGCTTGCGTATGTTGCGCTTTTTTAGACGCTTATCGGAACCGGTATTGATTGAAGAATCTTATCCTGATGTTTGTACGTAACACCAGTCACATGATGCTCTCGTGCTGATATTTCACGCTCAACCACAGATTACTAAGCGTTTGCAGATGGGAAAGCTACGGCGGTATTTTTGATCTCGTGGGGTCGAAATGAAATGACCTTCCGCCATTGTTTAAGTGGTATCAAGGCGCGCGCAATTTAAATATGGAATAACTTTGTAGAAAAATTGAGTTTAATAATTAAAAAATTTGTTTTCATTTATTCCTATTGAAAATAACTTGCTACATTACAGTAAAAAATAGCTTATATTTTACAATAGCAAATATAAAAAATATGTTCATATTTGATTTTACTATCAAATTTTGCTTAATTTTAGTGATAATATATTAGTGGCAGTGCATAATTGTAGTACATACACAAATAATTTTTTACAAATTACATTAGGTGCATTTATTTGCCAGTTTAAAATTAAGTTTCCTTGCAATAAGTGTTAACATAATGTTAAAAGTCACGATGGAACATAATATATTGATTTGATTTAGAAGTTTAAATGATTAACACATCGTTTTCTCGAAAGTTTTATTTTACAATTTACACACAAAAATTTGCGATCTGCACCATCAACACTATACTTATATAAAACGTATAAGCTAGAAGAACATTTATTCAGTCCATGTTACAAGTGACTTAAAATAGCTACTTTTAAATTTTTTTTATTTTTATTTTTGTTTTTACATCCCTGTTAGCGTACTTTAAAGAATAGAAAATTTTTAATTTTATGAATAATTTCAAAACATACTCTGATGGGAAATCAGGGCAATCATGTGGACAACATATTGTCTTCATTTCGTTAAAATAAACGTGCGAAATGTTTTTACCAGTACAAACTTTTTCATACTTAGCCACAAATATTTTTTTCTAGTTGATACACATATTCAACAAATTTTAAACTGGGCACTCTCAATCCACCAAAAGCGTTTTCCTTTGCATCTGTTAAGATTTTTGTTTATGTAAGATTTATGTTTATACCTACAATATGCACGGTCAGTCAGTAGGATTACGTAATGTTTGTTTTGTCGACGTTCAATGGCGACACTAATATCTTTGCTTATATACGCAAAATGTATTATATTAAAGCAGTCTGAATAAAACTCTTCATGGTAGCAGAGCGTGGTTTGGTTTGCGGATAACGGGACATGTTTATTAAGTAATTGACAAGAGTTCAATTAAGAAATTTGATTTTATAAGTTTATTATTGTGTAATTGACAAGAGTTCAATTAAAACATTTGATCTTATAAGTATTATTGTGTAATTGGCAAGAGTTCAAATTACCAAAAAGATGAGTACTGAAACAATCAACGTTATTCCATTGAATGGAAAAATTAAGTATGAAGATTGGAAGTGTAAATTTATATTATTATTGCGTTATAAAAAATGTTTACCCGTGGTAGAACAAGATGAACGCCCCGACAGCATCAAAAAGCAGACTGGGAAGAAATGGAAAATAAAGTGATGTATTACCTTTCATTAGCATTAGACGCCGAAAAATAGGAGATTGTGAAACTCCCAAAAAGTAATCGATAAACTTGATGCTATTTATTTAAAGAAAAGTGAAGCTAAACAATTGTTAATCGAAAAACAGTTAAATTCAATGTGTTTTACTGAAGGTATGGAAGTGGAAAAATTCTTCACCGATTTTGATCGAAAAATTAATGAACTTAGATTAGCGGGTGGTGACACATCACGAAAACGTAAATTAGGATTTTTAATAATGGCATTGCCAGCAAGTTGTCGGCATCTGGTTGATGGATTAGATTTATTACCTGAAAGTAATCGTACTGTTGAGTACATACGTGAAAAATTAACAAGTTGGAATGACTTATCGGCAAGGAAAACTGAAAAAGAATCAAATGACGTAAGTTCACAAGTGTTTAAGGCGAAAGTCGAAGATGGTGATAAAGGTGATCATGGCTTTAAAAATTGCTACAATTGTGGTAAGCAGGGTCATGTGCAGAAAAATTGTTGGGCACTGAATCAAAGAGGCTTCAGCGGAAGAAGCAGAAGTCACTACAGGAGTCATGGTTATGGAGCTTATCGACGTGGACATCGGCAGCTTGGAGGATTCCCGCCCAGAAGCCGCAGTGGAAATTATCGAGGACAAAATCGTGGTGGTTTCGTAGGCAATGCAAATGTTAGTAGCGACACCAATGACAGCGAAAATGGTAATGTAGAACTTTTTCATATTAATATTAATTCGTCAACTACAAGCGAAAATAAAGAAATTTACGTTATGGAATGGTTGCTGGATAGCGGTTGTACCGATCACATTGTTTCATCCGATGAGTACTTTTATAGTTCAATTGATTTAAGTACTGAAGCTGAAGTAAAGTTAGGGAATTCGCAAGTTATAAAAGCGTCAAAAATTGGAAATATAATGTGTAAATTTTGTTGCGAAAATAAGGAAGTAATTGTTGACTTTAAAAATGTGTTTTATGTGCCAAATATAAAGAAAAATTTATTAAGTATCAGCGCAATAACAATGAAAAATAAAACTGTAGTGTTTAATGGTCAATATGCAAACATTTATAACCAAAACAATGAGTTATTGTTTTATTCAGAATTAAAAATAAACTTTTCCCGGTTACATGTGAGGTCATAAATCCGAGAAATGTTATTTCAGCAAATTACGTTACTGACAAAATGTCGACAACAGAAAAATTACATCGCATTTTAGGGCATGTAAATTTTAAGGATTTGAAAATTATGTGTGAAGGTCAATATTTAGATGGTTTGCCTGATTTTATTGATGATGGAAATATGATGTGTGAAATTTGTATTGAGAGTAAATTATCCAATTTAAAGTACGATACCACAAGAACAAGGGCGAATTATTGTGGTGAAATTATACATACGGATGTAAAATATTTGGACGTAGAAGGATTTAATGGCGAAAAGTATTTTGTTACTTTTATTGAAGATTATTCAAGAATTGCGAGAGTGTATCCAATCAAAAATAAATCAGATGTATACGAAAAATTTATAGACTACTACAATGTGCTAACAAATTATGCGCAAGGTCCATTACGTGAATTACGTTGCGATAATGGAAAGGAATATTTAAATAAAAACTTTTACGATTTTTCAAAGGAAAAAGGTTTTCGCGTTGCACCATGTATAGCGTACAACCATCAACTTAATGGAGTAGCTGAAAGATACAACAGGACAATAATGGATCGAGTACGTTGTTTAAGAAAGGAAGCAAAATTAGACCGAAAATATTGGCCAGAATTTGTTCTTGCTGCATGTTTTATAGGGAACAGATTAAGAAACAGTGCGACGTATGAAAATATGACTCCGTTTGAAATTTTCTTTAACAAAAAACCAAGTGTCAAAACTTTAAAATTTATGGAAGCGTTGTATACGTTAGAGTACCGGATGAAAAACGAAAAACATCAGACGATAAAGCTGTAAAGGAGTCTTAGTTGGATACTTCGATTTAGGATATCGAGTTTTGGTAAATGAAAAAATTGAGTTAGCAAGAAACGTAAAAATTGTTGAACCAGGTATTAAGTGTATAGGTATAAACGAGGGTATAAATGATGAAAGCGATGACAGAGATCACGTAGAAACCGAGGTAGAAACTCAAGATCATGAAAAGAAGAAATAGACTTAGAAAGTCAAAGACCAAAGAGGAATATACGAGTTCCACAGAAATATGATGATTTTATTCTATACGCAAATTTTGTGGATTTGAATGCGCCAAAATCATACGAGGAAGCACTAAACTCGACAGACGCTGAAAATTGGAAGAAAGCAATGGTTAAGGAATTAAATTCATTAGATAAAGCGAATACGTGGGACTTAGTCCAAAGGCCAACAAACAAACAAGTTTTAAGTGTAAAATGGGTTTTTCGAAAGAAATCAGAAAAAAATTTTAAAGCACGTTTAGTAGTGAGAGGTTACGAACAGAAGGACTTCATAGACGAAATTTATGCTCCAGTTGTAAAGCTGGCAACGCTAAGAACATTATTGAGTGTTTCGGTACAAAGAAATTATCATATTCATCACATGGATGTGGAAACAGCCTTCCTTAATAGTGAAATTAAAACAGAGGTGTATGTAAAACAACCAGACGGTTTTATGAAAGACGAAAATTGTGTTTATTATCTAAAGAGGTCGCTGTATGGATTACGAGAGTCACCAAGAAATTGGTACGAGTGTTTTAATAACTTTATAACGGAATTAGATTTTATTCGAAGTGAACACGATCTTTGTTTATATAGCAATTTAAATAACGAATTGTTCTGTATACTATTTGTTGATGATTTATTAATTAGTGGTAGAAATCTAAGCGAGGTTCAAAAATTAAAAAGAAGTTCAAAACTTTATTTAAAATGAAAGATTTAGGAAGCGTAGAAAAGTATTTAGGAATTGAAATTGTTCATGATCAAAAGAAGAAAGTTATAACCCTTTCACAAAAGGAGTATATAAAAATTTTAGCTGAAAAATATAATTTGGTAAATTCAAATATTAAACACACCCCAATGGAAACAGGTTTAAGGCTTGAAATTGGCAATTTAAATGAAAATTTAAATTATAGAAATTTAATAGGTGCTCTTGCTTTTATTGCACAGGCTACCAGGCCAGATATTATGTTCGCGGTAAATTATTTAAGTAGATATCAAAACTGCTGCGAGAAACTTCATTACAAACACGTTTTACGCGTTTTGATTTATTTGTACAATACACGAAATTTGAATTTAAATTATGTATTCGACAACAATTGTGACATAATAAATTGTTTTTCGGATTCGGACTGGGCAGGCGATCATACTGATTCGAAATCAACTAGTGGATTTTTAATCAATGTTTATGGAAACCCTGTAATGTGGAAAACAATAAAGCAAAAAGTCAGTTACCAGATCGTCTACTCAGGCGGAATATATAGCTTTAGCATTAGCTGTAGAAGAAACCATATTTTTAAAGAATATTTTAATTGACATGGGTTACGATGAAAATGTACTAAGAAAAATTAAGATTTTTGAAGATAACATAAGTTGTATAATGTTAGCAACTAACGGAAATTTTACAAAACGTTCAAAAACATATCAATGTAGCTTTACACTTTGTACATGATTATGTAATGAATGAGATCATTGATATTGTTAAAATCGATACAAATTATAATGTAGCTGACACATTTACAAAGGCATTAGGCCGAGTTAAGTTTAACGAATTTCGAGCGAAATTAAATGTTTATTGATTCTTATTTTATGTTATTGTTGTAATTATATATTGCATTATTTTATTATACGAGACCGCTCATATTGTAAGAGGGGTGTTAAGATTTTTGTTTATGTAAGATTTATGTTTATACCTACAATATGCACGGTCAGTCAGTAGGATTACGTAATGTTTGTTTTGTCGACGTTCAATGGCGACACTAATATCTTTGCTTATATACGCAAAATGTATTATATTAAAGCAGTCTGAATAAAACTCTTCAGCATCAAATGCTTTAAAATAAATAAACAGTTTGTTTGAATCTACTTCGGACACTTGTTTAGAAAATTGGACACATTCCGGACATTGATGAATGTTTAATGCCTTTTTCAGTAGATAACCGCAGGCATAAATGAAAGCATTTTGAGTAGAAATATTCTCATGCCTATAATCATAATCTGGAAGAGTGATGGCGCGATTATAATCAATTCTTTCATTATCCACTTTAAAGTCGTCAACAACCAATGAGTTCCATTCAAGCAGTAGCTCGTCAAAATTAATCTCACAATTCATATGCTCTGTATGAAGATAGCTCTGAGCAAAAAGTTTTTTAAATGCTCTTTCAAATTGAACAGGCGTAGGATTAACAGAATTTCCTCCTTGTTGTCTAATACTTCCGAAGAAATTTTCAATAGAGTCTTGATTGACTCTTCTAGTTTTTAAATACTGAATCCTGCTAATTGTAGCATTCTCCAAAGTTGGATGATTCCATTTATTGTAATTAACCAACAAACTTTAAATTTAGACATTGAAGTTACGTCGGCACTTTTCCCATTTAATATTCTCATTTTTCTATTAATTCTAACATTTTGTTGAGAAAATCCAACTGAAAATCTGCACCTTTGAAAACAACTTTAAACATATTAGAATTATTTGAACGCGAAGAATTTAATATGTCAAAAGCTTATTAAAACAATCAATAATTTCAATTGTTGCCATTGCATCTTCAGGAGAGCACCCAAACTTAAGTAGGTACTCATACCACTTACAACAGTATTGCTGAGTACTTGAGTGGCAAGTTTTACTCTCATTCTCTCAAAGTTGTTTGGAAATATGTGAGAATCCGTTAGCTTTGGTGCACATCTATAAGTTTGTTTTTTATCAGCTTCATAAAAAGTCTTCACGTATGACCACGATGTCCGTTGATCGTCGAAAGCAAATATATTATTAATTAAATTGTTTCTAGTTGCTTTGATCAAGTGGCATGTATCAAATATGTATATAATCTTTTGTCATCTACATTAAAATACGGCTTAGACGGTGTTATTCTTAGCAAATGTGATAATTTAATGAAATTGGATCCCATATCGGTAATAAGTGCATCGACATACAGACCACAGTTTAATAATTCCTTAATGCATTTGTGAATAATACCAAGTAACACGTCAGGTTTAATTTGCGACTCAACGAAGAAATAACCTATAGGTTGTTTCCACTCGGTATACAAACCTTTTACCATAATTACAGCAGCGTTTTTTGCAAAATGTGCCTTTTTTCTCCTTCTCCTTCATCATGATAACCGATGATTTCGTCTCTTTGCGTGTTATAGTAAAGATTTGCTTTCAGACTCATTTCATCAATACATATTAAGCAATGTTTTTCTTTGTTCTAACATCCCAGCAATTTTTACTTTTAAAGCAGTAAAAATTGCTAAATTTGTTAAGCCAGGTAAACAAATCACTTTTTCTGTCATTTTTGTCAAGCATCGTTTGGTTGGTAAACATAACATTTTACTCAAAAATTTGTAGACTCGAGGTCCTAAAAAATAAATAGTTAAAGCCAGTTGTTTAAATCTTTGTGTATATCTTCGAGCAAGAGGTTTTCGATCTTTTAGTCTAGCCTGCACTTTAACTAATTCAGCAAAATTTTTGTTAAAAAACTTATCACACAAATGATCAAAGTCTTTAAGTGTCCATTCGCTACTTCTTTTTCTTGTAACGTACTTTTTCTTTGGCAACTCTTCTTCAACTGATTTATTTTGTTTCTCAAGTTTTTCTTTCGAGGACTATTACAGCTCAACGCAAGAGGTGTTTGAGTACTAACTGGCGAACTTAAAGGTAGAGCACATTGGTGTACATACGTTGACTCTAAAAACAACATTTTTACAAGAAATTCCACTTAACGGCTTCAAAAAATCATAAAATATTAAATTCCGAAAACAGTTTCATGTAAATAATTCATAAATAGTTTGGACAAACGGTTACATTAAGGAAGATTTTATGTTAAACATACCTGCTACAGACACTATAGTAGAATAATCTTGAGTAGGAGTAATTGATAAATCATTATTTTGAATCACAGATTTCGCTTTCTTAAGTGGTTCATCAGCAAGACAATCAGATTTTCGCTTTATCATATATGAAAATATGGTCGGCACAGCATTGTTTAATAAACGCTTCCTAGTTTCACCACTATTGGAAAAGCAGTTTGCTTCAAAGTGCTTTTCACATATTCGAAAATTTTATTCAATTCTTCTGCAGTTTTAGTTCTTAAATCAATCCTATTACAAGCATTTAACCATCGATCAGCTCTAAAAAGATTTACTCATTATAACATATAAATATAAACATTCACTTACTTTATGGCATCTCTTGGAAATCTAAATAAAGAAATTGGTCCACCTGTTTTAGAAGAACAGCTGCGATAAGCGCAGACAGTTCCTCCTTTATTTATTTTATAATTCATAATTAATATTCTTAAAAAATATTATTATTATGCACAATCGCTCAAAAAGTTTAAGGTTGATTAAAAAACCACTTATAAAATGGCGCCTACCGACAAAATTTTTGTTTTGCCGAAAAGGCTAGCTTTCCCATCTGCAAACGCTTAGTAATCTGTGGCTTAACAATTTATGACGGTGTAACAGTGTTGCCGATCGTTATATATTTATCTAGTTTTAAAATATTTTTAGATTTCTGATTAAAATTATAAGTACATTGTGTACTTAATTTTACAACAATCAATAATTTTCAAACTTGCTAGATTTAAATCTAGAATATAAGAATATTACAATAGAAGTTTTCCCATTTTTGACGACAATACCCAAATACATTAATTTTTTTACATGTTTGTTGTGCAATTCAACATTATTCATATTCAAAATAAGTATTCTTATTTATTCTTATTATTACACATTTTGTTATATTTACTAAAATATAATGCCTGTACTACGGCAACACTGGCAAGGCATAAATGTTTGGTTTACATAACCTATACAACGTGTTCGGTGTTCATTTCGTTCTGATTTCATCACAGATTTTCTCAAGAGAAGTTTGTTACGTTCTTTATAATTCGAAGATCAGTATTTTTAAAGATTAATTAATACAAAGTGAGTAATAGTATTTAACTTTAATTTGTATTGAAAGTGTGTTATTAACTGTTCTGCGCCTTGATTATCTAAAAACAAACGCTGCAATGAATCCATATTTGAATCTTGAAAAAAATGATTTTACAATTGATATCTAATTTTATAATGTATTCTTAGTTTGGTGGCAAAAACTATTGCAATGCAAGGGTGCTTGCTAAAGTTAACACTTTTTAATACAGGTCAATGTTACAAGAAATAAAAAACAGTGCAGTGCTTATATGTAAATTAAAATAGAACCATAAGATGGTACTCATGAATTTTGGCTGTATGTACCGATGCAACTTAAACGAGGCTTAAAAAAAATCGTCGTTTTAACAATTATATCTAAATTTTTAAGCAGCGCATTAGTTTAATTTGTGTTGTTATATACGTTCATTAATAAATGAAAGCCTTAAGTTGTGTATAACTACCCCATGTGTGTATATCAATACAAACTTTAAAAAACATTAATTTCTGATTTAAAGATACCTTTAATTTAACTTAGTCTATAGAATTAATAATACTTTTTTAATAAATGAAAATGAAATTATATCAAAACAATCTTTGGAAATACACTGCATATTCTGAACCTAAACAGATACTATATATATATATATATATATATATATATCTTTCTATCATTATTGCTTCCACATTATCAACTTACGCACATTGTCGCGACCGTGACTTTATTGCGACCGTATAACGGACGCAATAAGGTCAAGCCTTTATTACTAACATTTTCCCACGTTTGTTTGAAAAAAATTAATATCAATTTTAAAACTCCCGCGAATGCCGATTTCGCCATATTAAAATTTTTACGCCACCTTTAGAGATTACTGAGATATTAACATTAGAGACCCACTGAACAATTGGCAGCACACATAGCATTATTAAAGCTTAAGTAGCATTTCTAAGGGTAATATCGCATCCCTTAAACAGCCACGTTCTTCTTTTAAGCTACTACATAGCGCTTAAACAACTAAAAATTCCGCACTTAAGTTGCCTTTATGGTCTTATAACGACTTAATTGGGGTTTCTATATGCCTTTGTAATGCGCTTATAGATCTATTAATAAGCACTTATTATACCGATTTCTATCTTTAAATAAGCCTATATATTTGACTTTTAGAAAACTTATACTAGCTGCTAAATAGCTTTTTTTAAAAAATTTTTTCAAAATGAGTTTTTGAAGTTATTTATTTATACGGATTTTCTACAATTTTGGATGTTAATCATTTCTGTAATGCACATGTTGTATTTATACTACTCTGTAAGAATTGACACAATTAGTTAATTTTTGTTTAAATATCATACCTATGAGTGGGAATTGAACCTAAGACCTCCGGAGTAAAGGCGGGCATACACGATCATTCCTATCGTCCAATCGGCATGACACTGCAGGCTTGATCCAATCTGCAGTTCGTCCACATACACCATACACCATCAGTTTAAACTGATCGATGACTCGGCAGCGACGTAGTTGCAGTCATAGCGTCACTGATGACAGACGACGATGCTATAGCCGTTTTGGGCATTGTACTCGTGAAAATGAAGCAAAAAAACGAAAAAATCGAGCAGAGTGGTGCAAGCAGTGGTTAATGAAAAGAAAACAGTTTGCTCATACAAATTTAATAGAAGAATTGAGAATTAAGCCAAAAGACTATAGTAATTATTTACGAATGAATGAAGAAACTTACGTGAAACTCCTAACGTTAGTTACTCCATTAATTGAGAAGCAAGAAACTGTTATGAGGAACGCTATCTCGGCGCACGAGAGGTTAACAGCGACTTTACGATTTCTAGCAACAGGGAGATCGTATGAGTGCCTCAAATTTTCGGCTATAATATCACCTCAAGCTTTAGGGCGAATTATACCTGAAACCTGTGCTGCTATTTATGAAGTTCTCAAAAAGGATTTTATACCGGTAAGATTACTGTTTTTTATATTTTACACATACTGCACCTACTGTACAGTACTCCTAACTATCCCTACACTACCTCTTCACAGTGTATTATTTGATACGTTCAACTTTTATAAATCCTGGACGAGTACAGTTTTTTTGTGAACTACTTTTATTAATTATTATGGTAGGAAATATGGTCACGGTATCTCCATGCTAAGTTTCATCAAAATCGGTAGAGTAGTTTTGTAGTTTACTCGTTACAAACAAAAATACAAATCTTTCCTCTTTATAAGATTTGTTGTGTAGATAGATTAAATATTAATTTACTAATTTCTTAAATTTTTTTCAGTTTCCCGATACTTCCGCTAAATGGAAACAAATCGCGGAACACTTTGAAGAAAGGTGGAATTTTCCACATTGCTTGGGAGCAATAGATGGGAAACACATCGATATAATCCCACCTGCTGACAGTGGTTCTTATTACTACAACTACAAAGGACGACACAGCATGGTTCTCATGGCAATTGTTGACGCAAGATACCGGTTTATACTTGCAGATTTTGGAACAAATGGGAGAGTTTCCGATGGAGGAGTATTGCAAAACACCAGGTTTTTCAAGAAGTTGAAAAATAAAATGTTGAATATCCCTAATCCTGAAAACATCGAAAGTAGCTCAAGATGTTTACCGTACGTGTTTGTTACTGACGATGCGTTTCCGCTGACAACCAACATGTTGAAGCCATATCGCCAAGCTGATTTGAACAATCACGAGAAAAAATTTTCAACTATAGGCTGTCCCGCGCAAGACGTATCGTAGAAAACGCATTTGGCATATTGTCTTCACGATTTCGCATTTACCATACTCAAATTAACATAGAACCAGATAAGATACAAAATGTAGTGATGGCTACGATAGCCTTGCACAACTTCTTAATGGAAAATGTGCCATATTCATATGCACCCACAAGATGCTTTTACCATGAAAATATCAATAATGGGACTGTAGTCAACGGAGGGTATGATACATCAAGGTCAACTATGGAAGATTTACAAAGACGAAATCAGGGAAATGTATTGAATAATGCTAAAATTATCAGACAAGAATATCAATATTACTTTGTCAATGAAGGCAAAGTACCGTGGCAGGATAATTTTATATAAAACACAATGTAATTTATACGTTTTTATTATTAAAGCAATTAGTATTACAATAACTTGGTGTTACATTTATTATTTAATTACTATTCTGACATAAAATTCACAAGAAAAGACGCAGCAGAATCTGTAGATGTTGTTGATAGTAAATCCTCGGGGCCCGGGGCTTCGTGGCGTTGCGAGAAATGCAGGCCATCCTGCACGTTTTGTGAACACGAATGACTGTGAGAAGTGATTGGATATGATGGCGAGACTGTTTGTTGGTGGTGCTGCATGGTTGGAGATGGGCTTGCTGAATGCGACGAATGATTGTGAGAAGTGATTGGATATGATGGCGAGACTGTTTGTTGGTGGTGCTGCATGGTTGGAGATGGGCTTGCTGAATGCGACGAATGACTGTGAGAAGTGATTGGATATGATGGCGAGACTGTTTGTTGGTGGTGCTGCATGTTTGGAGATGGGCTTGCTGAATGCGACGAATCCGAGGTTGCATATCGCCGATGACGTGGCCCAGTATTTATGACTTTATAATCCAGTGTCAGATTACCCCATTCAGCTTCAAATATCACATCATTCATTAATTTTTCGGCAAGCATTCTTTGCTGTCTTGGCAATTCCCGCAATTTGCTCGCAATAGACTTGCAATAAATATCATGGCGATCTTCCTTTCTAACTTCATCCCTGGGACGCTTGAAATGGTCATTAACAGATTGAAGAACCTTGTTGACGAGATTATCTTCATTTTTTCTTTTTGGTTTCGGCCTCCTTGCTGAGTTACCTGCTTCAGATCCATCATGATCAGACTCTTCATTTGCTTGGGTTAATATTTCATTTGGTTGCGAGTTATTGTCATTATCCTGAAACATAACAATTTGGTTCATTGATGGTATCATGGTCATTTATGATTGATGCTGGTGATATTTGCGTGTTTGATAGGCCTAATAGGTAAAGACTCGTTTGCTCTGGCCCAACCGAGTAGTAAATATTTGATATTTTAATTTTGCGTACTTACCATGTGGTGTTGCTCTATCTGCTGCTCTTCATCCGCGCTTCCCTCGTTTTCATCCATATTTGAAACCGAAGTTCGGGCCACATTTTGATCGTTTATGAATGATAATTCCTGGTAGTACCAAAGCTTAGGTACATACACCGCATCTGCACCAGCGCCAGACCGCGTTGACTCTTCCACTTTCTTTCTCTCTTTCTGGTATGCCGTCCTCAATGAATTAATTTTTTTCAAAACAGCATCGCGGGTCGCTTTAGCATCTATTTCTTTATACTTTGATAACAACTTATCCAAAGCTGAGTTTCTAAGGTCTCTGAAATAAAAATAATAATTAATACCACTTGTTGTCATCACACATATACAATCAAATTATAATAGCCTACGTAATGAAAAGGACATAATAAACGAAAATATTTAATACAAATACGAAAATCATAATATAAAATGACTAAGTATAACAATAAGTAAAATAAGTACGCCAAGCCGATATCTACTTACTAAAACATTACCTTAAACACATACGTACCTGTTGTGATATATTTTGCTTTTCACTTTCCATAAACATGGTTCACTCTGATAAATAGAAATAAATTCCATGAGCACTTCGCGGTACCGGGCTGTATTTTGCGACATATTTTGAGAGAGCGCGTATCACGACAGACATCTACCATCGACAAAATCCTTGACAAGACTGACCGCTAGGGATAACCGATACTTATCGATACGAGTACGGTACCGATACTTGTTGACTGAGTACGGTATCGATACTTTAACCTGGTATCGGCTATCTCTACCGCCCGAACTGAACTGCCAATCGCCAACAGCCATACACAGTCAAATCGGCAGTATCCAATCGATATGATCAAGCCAAAAGAATCGAAATTCGATCATGCCATCAATTCTAACTGTCATGCCAATCCACTCGCACACACGGTCAATTCTAACTGATCCAATAGGTAGCGTCATGCCGATTGAACGATAGGAATGATCGTGTATGCCCGCCTTAAAGGACCGAATCGTGAACCACTGCGCTACGACCGCTTTTATTGTACTTAACGATATGCATGATAATTACCTACTGTAATATTGCTCATGGTCATTGATTATTATAAAGTTACGTTCCATGATACGAGTAGTGTATACGTGAAAACGTGCATCAAAAATATTTTAATGTAATATCATTTAAGTAGTACGGATATAGCAAAAATAAAGGTATGTAATTTTCTTTGGTTCTTTTCTAACCTAAAACTTAGAAATGAATAAGGAATGGTTCGTTGTGCAAACTGAATCTCCAAAAGGGCTAGAACTGTCAATAGCTCCAAGTATCTGGGTTCTAAACCGATTTCTTTATTGGCCGAAAGGTAATAAGAAAACAGTGCTTCAAATGCAAAAGGACTGCAATACTGTACCTTCGGCCACTTGGTCTAAAATGGTCTGTACAGTCAAAAGAAGAGGTTTAAGGTCATATGAAGATGCCAACAACGCAATTAGCGACATGGACAGTGACAATACTGAATCTGATTCTGTTGAAGATTTAGTCATACAAACTCACAGACAAGCTGTTAGAAAATTTCAACGACCTAATTTGAATGGTTTAATGTCTGAATTAAATGACAATACTACAGTTATACCACAGGTTATACCATCAACTAGTATCGATGATCAAATGTTACAGCAACATAAATCTTTAAATGATGTTGTACAAATATTAGACAAAATTCGTGAAGAGAATCAAACAGTGAAACAAATGATTACTGACATGGGATCTACAATTACGACGGAAATGGAGCAACAGAAGACAATGTTCATAGCGATGATATCAAACATCGAGACTAAGGTTGATGAATTATTTAAAAACGTGATGCTTCTGGAAACGAAAAGGAATTATAGAAACCGAAGCATTTATATTTAAGCAAATTATGAATGAAGACGATATTAAGAGGTTGAATGAAATTTTGACACATGATCAAAATTATCTTGCCAAATTTGTATGTATACATAATTTTACTATTATTTATAATAAATGTTGTTTCTTTTTTTAGATAACATATATGAAAGGAAGAATTTTACCGGCACATACAGATCCTACAGATAGGCTATATGACATTATAGATATTATAATTTCACGTGAATTCCAAACAAAGTGCAGTTGGACCGGGGTTAGCACAAAAGGTTATCAAAAGTCGCACTTAAATTATTTACTGGTTTGAATAAAGCTCTACGGGAAATAATTATAAACCCAAATTTTGAATATAACGAAACAGTTATTGAAGAATTTTTAAACGTATACTAAAAATTCGAAAAGCCGTGCAATTTCAGCGACTAAACGTAGGTCATCTAGGCGCCGCTATGCAAAAAGAGTTAAACTTGTGACAGGTAAAATTTTAAAACAGATTTAAATTTTAAATAAATTTTCTGTTTTAGATGCTGAATTTCAAAACGTAACTTCAGATAGTACATCCATTAATTCAGAAGGACACGAAGATGACACCATCGTAGGAGAAGATTTAAGTAATTCAAATATTGAATTTGTTTACCTCGATGATGGTTATATTAATATTGATCAGTCAGTATAGATACTGAAACTAAAGTAATATATTTTTTTAATAAGTTTAAAATATTTTCGTTTCATTAAATAAAAGAAATTGAAAATTACACCATGTTTATTATCATTCTATAATAAATTACAAGGTATGTTGTAAAGGAATAAAAACTAAAGTATTCAAATCAACATAATTTGCAACAAATTTAAAAAGAGATTTGGTCTATGGTGTACTCTTTCACGGTTGACAAATTGTAGCATGCTTTATAAATGTTTAAGTACGAAGACAGGAATGGGATTGTAAAATAATTATGTTTTTCTATAACACTTTTACCAAGTATTTTTACATCACACAAAATTTCCGAACTCCACACCTTTCCAGTAAGCAATGCAATCCAAACCACGTATTGTTCTATGAATTTCAGTTGGTAACTTTTTCGATAATATAATTTTATCGAGGTCCATAATTTCTTTTTGAAGACAATTTTGTTTTATAACCAAGGGATCCATCCCTCCAACCTAAAAGAAGTCGCTTCGTCACACCTAGATGTAGTAAATGAAGATTATCTGATACAATAACATCTTCAATGATATCGAAATAAGGAATATCTAACAGTGGTGTTATGATTTTGTGATGATTTCCGTAAGCCTTTTCCCTAAATTTAGCATCAGTTCGTGGTGGAGCATTTATTGATGGAAAAACAACTGTACGCGATTTATAAGAATATTCACCTTCCCTGTGCACTTCAAGCAACCATTTATTGCATTATATGAAGCAACACCTAAAAGTTTTATAATACTAAAATGCAATGAAGGACAATATATTTATAAAATACCTTTAACATAAGCACGAGCTGGAGTATCGCATATAAAGCATCTTAATTTAACATATAAAATATTTCCATTCACATTTATTCCATTTCCCAAAACTTCTATCAATTCTTCAACTAATTTTCGTAAGAATTCATCAATATTTTTAGGCTTACTTGTGCCAAAGAATATACCTATTGGCATTGGTTTAGCTTCAGGAATTTCGTAAATATTAAATAGTATTGGCCAAAATTGTGCTTTAGAACTTTTGTACAAAGGAAGTCCATCAATATTGATATTGATTGAGATATTTTTAGGATGTTTAATATTTCTAAAATATGTTATTAAAACTAATAAGATTCTAGGTTATGGATAACTACCTGAAAAAAATCATTAGACATTTTTCAATCCGTTATGCCAATATTTGCCTCCTTCCACTTCAGTAATATCTTTTAAAACATCATTTTTACATGGGGTATGCAATAGTGTTCTACAATCTTGAGGCAGTTTAACAAAAGACGACTTCGAAGAATCTTTAAAGAGAACTTAAAGCATTGTGTGTAATGTTGTACTGAAATGCCCAATGTTGTAAATCACGTTGAAGACTGTCATCATCTTCCATATTGACATCTGCGTGTACATTTTCATGTATCGGTTCATCTTTTTCTGCATATTAAAATCCGAGTCATAATCACTTTCATCTGATGATTCTACATGATCCCAATATAATTGATGGTGAAAATCCACTGATTCATTTACTTGTTTGTTATCTGTTACTATAGATAAAATGTTTTAGCAGTTTTAACACTAAACTCAATTCTAATTATTTACCCGGTGTAACACCGTTATAGGCGCTTTGTGTGAATGTATTCCACTTTTTGACGTTTTTTTTTCTATTTCTGTAAAACATTCCATTTCTTTTAAATTTTTCTAATTTACTCATTGTATAATCACGTATTAGGTTATGTAACTTTATTCAAAAGCAATAACACGCATGCTTAAACTTTAAGCAGTGCAGTGTGCTTTTTAAGGTACCTAAAATAGCTATTAAAAAGCTAAGCTTTTTAATAGCATTTTATTTGTGAATTTAAGTGCTAGTTATTGTAAATAATAAGCTTTATATAACCTCTTATTTTGGTACGCTACTAATAAACTTTAAACAAGCCTAGCTTACTTAAAGTGTTAAAAAAAGAGTTTTTAAATGCTTAAGTGTTATCTCCCTAAGAGCTTCGATGTTTTAATTTAAACCAAAATTCATCAGGATCGCTTTACTTTTTTTTACACACCCTCTACATACATTACTCTTACACTAAAAAACTCTTGCCAACTTAACTTACATGGCGCGCAATTCAAATTTATACCTAACAGTTCGGCCATTCTGACAAATGATTGACCTCAATCATATTTAGAGTTTAAGTACAAACAAACTGAATACTACAATACAAAACTGGATAAATCTAAAGAACAACAACTAAATAAACGCAAAATTCAATAATACTTAAAATTAATACAACTTAATTATGGATCTTGCGAAGCGGAACAGTGCGTATTCGATGTAATATCTAACCACGGTTTCATTCTTCCTGCTTCGATGACTCCTTTATACGGTAGCTGTGTCACTTCATGTCCTTCGATGTCTTCTACAATGTACCTATCGTGTTGTAGGACTTCCTTTACAATATATGGCCCTCTATACTTTGGTAACAGCTTCTTGTTAACTCCTGCAGTAGTATCATTGTTAATTAACATAACTAAATCATTTACTTTGTAAATGTGCGGTGGTTTATGACGTCTATCGAAATATCGCTTACTATTCTGCGGTGGGGGATAATTTACGACTGCGTTAATGTGCTCAGCGTTAGGGCTTATTCCATCCTTCGTAACTACGTACCCTAAATAATCAATCTTCGTATTTAAAAATTGACATTTATCAAGTCTCAAACACAACAAATTAGCTACCAAGGTTTTGAATACATTTTCCAACACATCATAGTGTTCAGTTAGGGTTTCTGTGGCGATCAACAAATCATCCATATAGATCATGATCCTTTGCTCATTTATTACACCATTTAATTACCAATTCTTTTGGTATTTAACAAAAACCACAACAACCTTTTTCTTGTTTTAATTTATGTTTTTTTTTAATAAAAAATTAAATAAAAGTAAGAAAAAAACACAAAGAGAATAGGTAAGTTTAAACATAAAATATAAAGTATTAGGAAAGGTTGAAAACACTTAAAGCTTTCAAAAAAAACTAGAGCGTCTTTGAAAGATTTAGAGACAAAAATTTATTTAACTACTGGAAATAAGGGAAAAACAAAATTAGCAATAGGACAAGGTAGTTAAAAGTTAAATAAATATTAGGTACATTAACAAAGAGGAAAAAAGAAAAAAACGAAGAAGTTAGAAAGATACCTAAAAAGAAACCAGATAAAAACACACGAGACCACACATAGTTTGGAAGGAAGAGAGTTAAAGGTAGAGAAACGTTCTTAAAAAAAAGAGGAAGAAAACAGAAAACGAAAGAAAGGAATAAAAAAAAGAAAACAAATTCAATAGAAAAGAGTGAAAAGAGTTGGAAAGATTAAAAAAAGGGTAGAAGACCAGGGAAGAGACTTCTAGTTTTAAAGTATATTTATAAGATTTTAAAATATTTTAAATAAAAAAATTATGTTTTAAACCTGTGGTTTGGGTAAATAAAACCTCACAATTCATACCCAAATAATTTACCCAAATACATTCCAAAAAAAAATTTGTAAAAATTTTTTTACAAAAGTTAACACCACCATTGTAATATTAAACTAAAGGAAAGGTAGTTAATTAAAAAAATTTTTAGAAAAAAAAACCTGCAGACAAACAAGTATTTTGTAACTAATATTTTTTAGTAAGGTAAGTAATGATTAAAAAGAGAATTTTAATTAAATATATCTTTTTTATTTAAAAAACAAGAAAAACCAAAATCCCTTAAACCAAACCTATTAAATTTTACAACAATAAAAAACCTTAAAGAATTAAAACACACTTTATTTTTAAATACTAAATAAAATGGTAAAAAACCAACACAACATTACAAAGAGTTACTTTCTCAAAACAATTTTCCTCTCATCTTTTCCAACATTCTCATAAACTTTCACCCTTTACCTTTCTCTAGAGTAACGTAATAAAAAAAACACTTGTTTTGTTTTAAGGTTTGAATCGTTTCCCTTTTCGTGGAACCTGTATTTGAGGTGTTTCACGCAGTTTTCTATTTTTAAGTCACATTTGTTGATTCAACTTAAGCTCAACCAACCTCAAACTTTGAAAGAATAAGGCATTTTTAAAGCACCAAACCTTCTCTTTTCAAATTTTAAACCCTTTCTTTGTTTTAGGACGGTTTAAATTTCCAATTTATAATAATTCGTTGAAGGACCACCCCAAGTCGTGGTAGATGTGACCCTTCCACAAACTTTCCCACAAGCTAGAATCCATAAAAAATAGTGTTTGCAAGAGACCGACAAGAAGAGTTTCACCATTGTTTAAACAAACTTACAATTTTTTTCCGCAACCCTTTGAAACGCTGGTGAAGAAAATTTTTTGGTTTGTACACGGATTGTTTTTAACCCGCCAATTTTACTATCAACCCGAAAGAAATTTTGCCACGACCTTTAAGTTGAACATTGCAAAAAAAACACAAAAACCTTACCCACTCTTATTTACATCCATAACCGTATAAAAAACAACACCATAAAAACAGACAAAATATAAAATCAAAAATTTAAACAAATTTAATAACAAGAAATTGGCTTTTTTTTTTTCACAACCCAAAAATTTTTAAATTAAATAACAGGGACCCCATAAAAACTCAAAAACTAAATCAATTGTTATCCAATAAATCCCTAAAGGCATGTGAAATAAATCTCATGAACATAGGCGGACTATTTTTTAACCCGAATGGCATTTTTGTGTATTCAAATTGTCCTCTTTCCGTGACAAAACTTGTTAACTGTCTTGAGCTTTCTTCCACAGTAACGTGATGAAACGCGTCTTTTAGATCAAGTTTTGTAAAATACTTCTTACCCTGTAATTTATCCATCTGATCTTGTATCGAAGGTATAGGGAAGTTGTCCCTCAAAGTGATTTTATTCAATTCTCTGTAGTCCACGCACATACGAGGTTCTCCATTTTCTTCCTTACTAATACTACTGGTGAACTATACGGTGAGTTACTTCTTCGCACTATTCCTCGCTTTTCAAGATCCATTACAATATTGTTTACATCCTCCTTGTCTTTGTATGACATACGTCTCGGTCTAAAAAAGAAATAACTATGATTCGGTTCGACATTGATTTTCATTTCTAAATTAGTGGCCGGTACCTTCGGCCTTTCCGAGTTTTCATAACAAGTAACAAACAATTCCTTTACCGTGTTTTTACATCCTGATCATCTATTCCTACATTCAATTTGAATTCATTTTCATGAACATACTCCACATTCAAAATGTCATTTAACACAACTTCCTCTCTAATTCGTTCTAACTTTAGAGTTTCATGTGAAAATTCTACCCTTAAATTATTATTTTTATACAATCTCTACCAATTAAACAATCATGACTCATCGTGTGATCTGGTACAACAAGAAATTCAAAACGTAACTCTAATCCTTGTACACTACCATTCCAAAGTAAGTTACCTAATATCTCAACCTTACTACCATTAATTCCATTATAGCTATCACCCCTTGTCTAATGATTTCAACAAAATTGTCTGGAATCAGACTTCTTTTAATGAATGATACAGGACTACCAGTATCAAATATAGCTATTACATCTACACAAAAATCATGTTTACTTAACTTAAATTGCAGCAAATGTGATGGATACTTGTTTCCGGTTTCTATCAAGTGTGATGTACTGTCTGCCTCCTGGACTGAAGCCGAACTGGGTGAATCTCTGTTTCTTGCCCCTCTTCTTGGTTTTGTGCAGCTTGACGAGAAATGCCCCTCTCATTGCAGTTATAACAACGCACTGCTTCATGTGTGCTCCTATCACTTCGATAGCCGTCGAACCACCCTGATCCTTACTTGATGTCGCTGGCGGTTGATGTATCTTGTGCTTGAAATTGCCTCTCTCATTATGACTAACACTGTTCATAACACGCAGTAATTCCTTTGTCGAAGTAAAATCTTTAATTTTGCTATATTCTGCAAGGAGTAATCATCCATTCCATCAATAATGTAACCAATCATATCCTCCTCAGACATATTCATTCTGTTCCCTAGCATTACTTTGTCATGAAAGTAATCTGAGAATTGTTCCTGTCGCTTCCATCTTCTCGACTCGAACTTCTTCATCAACGCTATCTTTTGAGGCCTAGCCGTGAAATTGTTTTCGAGTTCTAATTTAATGGTTTCCAAGCTCATTGTAATATGTTCAACTCGAGAGTGATACCAATTTTGGCAACACCCGTTAGTTTGCCTGCCATTATCAAATGCATAACAGAGTCGCTTACATTATATGCGGTTTGTATAGCCTCAATTCTTTCTAGAAACGCTATTACGTCAATCTTGTCGTTTTGCCCATCAAACGTGGGGAGTAATTCCGATATTTCTTTATTGCAAAATGACTGGCCACTTCCTCTAGCTTCCGAGGTCGTTGCACTAACAGAATTGTTACGGATACCAGCACTTTCTGCGATAACGGCGCGAACAGTAGCTTGTATGAGGTCTTCGATTGAGAAGTTCAATGATTCGGAAGGCCCTTGATTACCTGATTCGGACATGGTTAATTCTGAGTGAAACGGCACTTTTCGGACCACGTGTTTTTTAGGTTAATCGTAGTTTTCCTTTCTTCTCTAAGGATATCCAGACTCGCAACTATCCGGTAATTACATATCCGGTAATATCCCACTTCTGAAATTGTTATCTCCCTAAGAGCTTCGATGTTTTAATTTAAACCAAAATTCATCAGGATCGCTTTACTTTTTTTTTACACACCCTCTACATACATTACTCTTACACTAAAAAACTCTTGCCAACTTAACTTACATGGCGCGCAATTCAAATTTATACCTAACATAAGATTACTTTTAATAAGCTGCAAAGCTTATTAAGCCGAATTAGTTAGTTAACAGTCAATAAAAAGCCAAATAGTCCTCATTTATTAATGCCTTTTGTTCAGTGGGGAGTTATTGGAAATACATTATTACAGACTTACATTATTACTGCCAACCTTATATTTATAGTGTTCAACCTTAAACATCTCCAAATAAAAGTAGTTATTGACGTATAAGTGTGAATTGAATCAACATAAACTCTAACCTAAAAAATTTATTGAATTTCGAATTATAAACATGGAAGAGGCTTTGCTAGCTGGTATTTTGGGAAATGCCAATGATCATGATATGGAATATCTGATCTTACGTAATATTCTTATTAACAGGGACAATGTTGTAAGGCAGCCTGTTAATTTTGATTTAGCCAACTTAACTGATGAAGAAATTTGGCTGAATTTTCGTTTTGAACGAGATGACCTGCCTAGATTAGCAACACTACTAACAATTCCTGAAGAAATTGTAACAGAAACCGGCAATAGAATTAGTGGTAGGTTTATAATCTCAAAAAATCAAAATTGTAGTGTTTGTAATATTAGTGATAGCGTTTATGGAGACACAGCCAACTTCAAGGTGACAAATGTCATGTAAATAATTCGCCCCACTGGGCGTGCAACCATGTAGCTGTAACGACGTATCTGCTAACAGAACGAATAAATAATTAATCGTTTTTTGTATATTCTTTTAAGCCGTGTACAAACACGACATTTTGGCGACGAGGAAAAAAGAAAAGTTGTTTGTGGGTTTGTCTAGTTTTTTTTAATATTGCTTTGGCAAGATTTTTTTTTACGATTTTCTTCGTTTTGGACTCAACACTTTTTGTACAAGATGGCCGTTATCGGAACCATGCCGCAGTTTGATTATGGGGACGATTTTATTATATTTAAGGAAAAGTTACAGCAATTTTTTAATGCAAATAGCATTGCTATGGAAAAGCAAGTACCTATTTTAATAACAGCACTAAGCAATCCTGTTTATACAACTTTACGTGATTTATGTGACCCGAGAGCACCAGATTCCAAAAATTTCGACGAATTATGCAAATTATTAAGTGGACAATACTCCAAAGTCATTTCCACATTTAACGAGAGAAGATTTTTTTATAGGGCACAACAAGGTGGGCACGAAACTATAAATGAATGGTACGCCCGGTTGAAGAAATTAGCCGTAAATTGTTCATTTGGAAGTAACCTCGAAAATATTTTGAAAGACAAGTTTGTTACTGGTATGGTGGAAGGGAGAATTTTAGATCGGATGATGGAAGAAGATGCGACGAAGAGCAAGTTATCAGAGTTATTCGATTTGGCAGTCAAGAAAGAAGCTTCTCTAAAATTAAACAATCAAGTTTTTTCTTTTAAAGAAATGTTCAACCACGGCTGCGACTCAAATCAAGAAGCCACCAGTTCGACAGTGGGTACCAGCAACAACCAGACAAGGAAGTTCAAATGTAACGAAGTCAGAAGTGAAGTGTTTTGCATGTGGTAAGGGAAATCATAATTTTAGCCTTTGTAATTTTAAAAATACAAATGTACCAAATGTTTTAAAATAGGGCATGTTGGTTCAATTTGTACGGTTAGGAAGAACCAAAATTTTTTAAATGTAGCTGATGCAAGTTCTGATAGTGAAATAGTAGAAACTGATTCCGATACCACAGAGTCACAGTTGTATAAATTAGAAAACAACAAACCAAATAATTTTTTAATTGACGTATTCATTAATGAAATTCCAGTTAAGATGGAAATTGACACGGGTTCGGCAATTACTGCTATTTCATACCAGTTATATGAAGAGTTTTTAAGGATAGCGTATTAGAAAGGTCTGGTACTGTATTAAAAGCGTATAATGGTACAGACATCGTTCGAAAGGAAAATTTGTTGCTAAATTATTAGTACAAGATAAAAAGTAAGTCGGTGGAAATTATTGTCATTGATAACGGAGGACCACCATTATTAGGGCGAGATGTTTTGTCATGGTTAGGTGTAGGAATTTTTAATAATCTTTTTTCCATAACTGAAAAACTAGAAAGTAAGTTAGAAAGAGTGTTAGACAGTTACGCAGATTTATTTGATGATAAATTAGGACATTTTAAATATGAAAAAGTTAAGTTAGAGGTAGTAGAAGGAACTGTTCCCAAATTTTTTAAGCCTAGAAATTTGCCATTATCATATAAAGGTTTAGTAGAAGCTGAGCTTCAACGTTTAGAAAAAGACGGAGTGATCACACCGGTACGTGATTCCAATTGGGGCACTCCTCTTGTTCCAATTTTCAAAAAAGATGGCAGCATGCGATTGTGTGCTGACTATCGAGTTTCAGTAAATACTTTTTTAAAGGATGATAAATATCCACTCCCTCGCATTGAGAGTTTGTTTGCTGATTTACAAGGGGGTGAGGAATTTTCTAAATTAGATTTTGCGCAGGCATATTTTCAATTAGAATTAGAAGAGTCAACAAAATTGCTTTTAGCATGGAGCACCCATAAGGGAATTTTCCAGTTAGAGAGGTTGCCATTTGGCACAAAGCCTGCATGCGCTATTTTTCAGCGCATAATTGAAAAAGTATTACAGGGCATTAAAGGGGTAACAGTATTCCTAGATGACATAGTAGTGACAGGGAGTAGCGATCAGGAACATTTGCAGAATTTAAGTGTAGTTTTTAATACACTCAAAGAGGCGGGATTCAAATTAAACAAAAGTAAATGCAGATTTTTTCAAAGTGAGATCATATATTTAGGGCACATTATAAATAAAGATGGTTTAAAAAAAGGCCCAAATAAAATCAAAGCAATTGTAAATTGCCAAAGACCAGAGAATGTAACTCAAGTTAAAGCATTTATCGGAATGTTGAATTATTATGCAAAATTTATACCCAACATAACCAAATTACTTTTTCCTATGTACGAACTTTTAAAAATAATGTTGAATTTGAGTGGAACATAGAATGTGAAAATTCATTTTGTAAAGCGAAAGAAATAATGTGTTCTGAAACTATTTTAACTCATTTTAATCTTAATATTGATATTAAAGTTAATTGTGATGCCAGTTTTTACGGTATCGCAGGGGTGTTAACACATGTTTTCCCAGACGGGGTAGAAAGGCCAGTAGCGTATGTATCGCGAAAATTAAATGAGGCGGAAAAGCATTACGCGGTTATTGACAAGGAGGCTTTAGCTATTTACTTTGCGATCAGTAAATTTTCTCAGTATTTATTAGGTCATAGATTCACTTTGATAACTGATCACAAACCGCTGATTTATTTATTCGGAGACAAAAAGGAATTCCAGTCACAGCAGCAAGTCGCTTGCAGCGTTGGGCTGTATATCTTAGTGGGTTTAATTTTAAAATCGAATACATAAAAGGAAAAAATAATGTTAGTGCAGATTGTCTGTCTCGACTACCCATAAATGTAAGTAGAAAAGAAAATGACTATACTCATTTAAATTTTGTAACCGAAAATTCAGATATACATATTAATGCAAATTTAATAAAAAATGAAATACAAGAGGATCCGATAATGTTGGAAATATATAATTACGTTAAGTACGGTTGGCCAAGTTTTAACAAAAATGAGTCGGTTAAGCCATATTTTTATAGGAGATTAGAATTAAATATCGAAAATGATTTAATAATGTTAGGACACAAAGTAGTAATACCAAATAGGTTTAGATTAGGCATATTAAACGAATTGCATGTTTCACATGCTGGAATTGTGAAGATGAAATCAATGGCGAGATCATTTGTGTGGTGGCCAAAGATAGATTTAGAAATAGAAAATTTTGTAAAATCGTGTACCATTTGTAATCAAAGTAGGCCAGATCCTCCAAAAGCAGAGGTGTTAAAATACAATAATGCAGTAAATCCTTTTGAACGCGTACATATAGATTTTTTTGGTCCAATAAGAAATAAAATGTTTTTGGTTTTAGTGGATGCCTATAGTAGATGGCCAGAGGTAGTTGAAATGTCTTCAACTACTGCTGTAAATACTATAGATAAATTAAGATCAATTTTGCAACATTTGGAATACCAAATCAAATTGTGTCGGATAATGGACCACAATTCACATCTTCAGAATTTCAGTTTTCTGTAAAAGAATGGAATAAAGCATTCCCTATCTCCACCTTACCATCCGCGAGTAATGGTGCCGCCGAAAATTGTGTAAAATCCGTGAAAGCAGCACTAATCAAAGCATTTAATGATCCAGTAAATTCAAACGTATCAATTACCTGCATATTAGCCAGGTACCTTTTAAATTACAGAAATAATGTACACTGTACTACAAAAGTTTCACCTGCATTTAGAATGTTTGGTAGAAACCTCAAAATGCGTTTAGATAATGTTCGACCAGGTTCTATTGCCAACCAAGATCATTCAGATGTTGTTGGGCAGGGTAGGAATACAATTTTTCTTGTGGGGAGGATGTTTACATCAGAGACTATAGAGAACAAAATAAAAATCTTGGATATTAGGAAAAATTCATAAAGTTTTAGGGCCGAGAAACTATCTTTGTAAAATAAGAAATAGTGATATAACATGGAAACGTCATTTAGACCAAATATGGAAAACAGTTCCTCCCACTACATCTGAAGAAAGTTCAGATAACAATGTTAACAATAATTTTAAGTATACAACTAGAAATGTACAGGATATTGTTAGTAAGCAACCTGAAGTAAGAATGGTAGCAAATGATGTTGCAGCAAGCACATTCTCACTCCAGGCCGATTAGAACTAAGAGAAAACCAGACCGCTTAGATTTGAAACTACTAGATTAGATTAAGTATGTATTTTGTAGACGAGGAGTGATGTAGTGTTTGTAATATTAGTGATAGCGTTTATGGAGACACAGCCAACTTCAAGGTGACAAATGTCATGTAAATAATTCGCCCCACTGGGCGTGCAACCATGTAGCTGTAACGACGTATCTGCTAACAGAACGAATAAATAATTAAACGTTTTTTTGTATATTCTTTTAAGCCGTGTACAAACACGACAAAATAAAGTTAATTATTCTATGCTTTGGTTTTCTTTTAGGACTAACAGGGTTGTGTTTTCTCTTAAAACGATTAGCCTATCCAACCAGACTTAGTGATCTAAGTATATATTTTGGTTTATCAAGCCAGTCGTTATCTTCAATAATAAACACAGTTATTAATTTCATTATAGAACGATGGGAACCAAAATTAAATGATCTTAACACTTTGCACTGGTTAAACAGGGAGAAAATGATGTACTATGCAGAAGTGGGTGATAATTATTTCGTTTTAGGGATCTTCAATTTAATTGAACTTTTTATTAGAATGAGTGTGTGTAGGATCTTATGACTTCTTCAACCGAGTCTTTCATTCAATCGGAATTTCTCGTATTCTCTATAGGCTTTATTAAGTCCTCTAAGAAAGAAGATAGGGATACCAATACCTATACAAAATAGACAAAACCTCAGTTGAATAAAAGTAAGGATCAAATGAACTTATAAGATCCTACACACACTCCTGATACAAGGCTCAATTAATTTGAAGATCCCTCAAAATTGAAATACAATTGTTAATAAATTAATGATTTTGTAATAATTAAAATTTCAGGCTGTTCAAGGTAAAGGTGGAGCCATTCATAATTGCTGGGGGTTCATTGACGGAACGGCTCGACCAATATGCCGACCATCAATCAACCAAGAACAGTATTATTCTGGACACAAAGACAACATTGTATAAAATTTCAATCAGTTCTATGTCCAGATGGCATAATTACTAGTTTAAAAGGAGCATACCTTGGGAGAAGGCATGATGCAGGCATTTTCAGGTACCTAAACACTATTTGATATCTAGTGAGAATATTATAGTGTTCCAATTTCTATATTTTTCTCATCAATTTTATTACAGAGATTCAATGTTGTACAATGAACTGGAACAAAAGCAGTATTTGGGAAAATGATAAATTTGTTCTATACGGAGACCAAGCATATGGCCTAATGGAGTTATTAATAACTCCATTCACAGGTAGACCAGAACGTTTGCCTGCCCATCAAAATGATTTTAATAATTCGATGAAGGTCTTACGAGTTTCTGTAGAATGGGGTTCCAAAAATTCTCTCACTTTTTGCCTTCATCGATTTTAAAAAAAATCAAAATTATTGCTGCAAGATTTACAATCTACATATTATAAGGTAGCAGTCATTTTGACGAATTGCCACACTTGTTTATATGGCAGCCAAACAGCCGATTACTTTAATGTAATTCCGCCAACATTAGAAGAATACTTTGGGTAGTAGCTAACTCATCAGCACCATGAAATATGTAGTTAATGTTTGCATTTTTTAAGTAGGTCTAATATTTATAATAATTATGCTTGAACTCTAAGTAGTTACTTTAAATCTAGATTTGTAAATAAAAACACCAATTTACTGGTGAATAAAACATGAATACATATATATTTAGTTTTTATTTAAAATTGAATCGATTAGTTTTGTTGTGATTGTAACAACTGAAGATTTATATTTTCTTTCATTTAATTCAATTTGTGATTTTTCCTTTTCTATATTAATTCTGTGTAGTCGTTCTTTACACTCGATGTCCAATCTTTGTTTGTCTAGTTCGTATTTTCTTTCATCCAAATTTAATCGTCGCTCCTCAATCGATAGTTTTTTCTCTTCTAACTCGAGTTCTTTCTTCCTTATCTCATATTCTTTTTCATTTTTTTCGCTCAAATACATAAGGGCGTTTTTGCGAATGGGTTCTCTTTTTCTCAATCGTTTTCGAGCGGGACCTTGAAGAAATATATAACAAAAATTAAACGAGTGGCAAATTATTAGAAAAAGTTTGACAAAAATAACATACTGTCAGTTAACTTTTAAGGGATAAACCAGTATAAACATAAGATACTAACCTAATATACTACTTCCACTGTTCGAGGAACCTTTCGATACAATTTGATTTTCGTTTTGTATTATATGTTTATTACTGTGTTCAACTTGTGGAATTTCTAAACTAGTCCCTTCATCATTATTATACGGGATCTCAACTGCATCTACAGCACTACATGGTATCTCTTCGAATTGACTGAAAAAACATTTGTGAAATATAGTTAAATACAAATTTGTTGTTGGGATGTATACCAGAGTAATTATGGTCATGAAATCCATATACAGGAGTGCTACTCATGTCCTTAGGTTCAAGTTCATTCTCATCATTACCCTCCACCTCATAGGATGTGGAAGCATACTTGTGTCGAGCTTTCTTCCCCAGTTCTGCGATCTGCTTTTCTTTTGAAATGGGACGTTTACGTTTTGACGAAAAACTATATTCTGAACATAGAGAGCTGATTTCCTGTAGAAGGATATCTTTCTCTGATACAATTTCTTCAACACCTGACCTAAAAGCAAAACTAAAGTACAGGGTTTTGTCCTCCCTAAAAGAAATTTTTTTACTAACCTTATTGTGATGTACAAGCGCGCATGACGCGACTAACCGGGCACTTGCGGTAAGACTAGGAGTGCGTTCAGAAAGCATCACCCGTGTAATGAAATATAAACGGATGTATATACTAATGCGTTCATAAACAGCTAAAGGTAACGATAATCCTCGAGTATAATCGTTCAGTATCATGACAGTTAAACACTCTGAGTTTTCCAAAAACGCCGTACTCTCTTATGCTGGGCTGCGTTCGAGAACGTCGCTGGAGTGAAACATAGATAAACAAACTTGAGTGAAAAAAAGGCTCTAAGCAGTTTGTTGGGAGTGGGGGTTCCAGTGTGTAGTTGGTACGTCGACTCTTGACATTTGTTATCGAACGATTTTGGGTTGTTTTTGTTGGATTTGTGAGGTTAAGTAAATAACTCCACAGCCGTTTGTTTCCTGTCAATTAAGAAGGTTAGTTTACGGTTTGACGTGATTATGTTGGAATAATATTTAAGCACAATCCATAAATAAGTATTAATTAGAAACTTTTTCAACTTTTATAGGAAAGCCATGGAAAACCACATAACAGCTCCGTTTTGTATAATCCAGGCTGGCCAGCAATTTTTTTCAATAATTCAAGACGCAGCATTGGAATCAAGTGACTCGTCAGATGATGAAATTCAAATTACTTCCATCATAAGTACATTGACACGAAATACCCACCCTAGGGAAAGAGAAATTCCACGTTGTGAAAATTACTATGAAACAACAATTCCTCGCTTCCTACCCTCTGAATTTCAAAGTCATTTTCGAATGACTCCTGATGCTTTTCGTGCTTTGTGCAGACATGTTATACCAAGGTTGAAGGTACTCCCTGATCAAGGTCGACCATTGGCAACTCCAGAAAAAAAAGCTATTAGCTGTTGTGTGGATATTAGCTACTCCAGACTCTTATAGGTGTGTATAAATATAAATTTACATATATAGCATTATGCGGCTGTTTGCAGATCAGTTGGGGAAAAGTTTGATTTGGGTAAAGCATCCCTCAATGATGCTTTTTTTCGAGTTGTCAAAATATTGACTGACATGGCTCCAATGATTATAAGATGGCCAACCCAGGAAAATGTTGGTAGAATAATGAACAGATTTTCTCCTTTTGGAGGTTTAGACAATGTGGTTGGGGTAGTCGATGGTACTTACATACCAATTAAAGCACCAAAAGAAAATGCTCATACTTACGTCACCCGGAAGCATAATTATGCAATGACGTTACAAGCTATTGCTGAGCCTTCTCTCAAGTTTACAGATGCATTTTGTGCCTACCCTGGTTCTGTGAGTGATGCAAGGATTTTTAGAAATTCGCATATTTATCGAGCTGTGAATGAAAACCAAGCCAACTTTTTAATAATAACTTTATTTTGGGTGACAAAGCGTATCCATTGTTGGAATGGTGTATAACGCCATACATTGAACGAAGAAGACTGACGCCTGAACAACGCAATTTTAATCAGATTCATGCTAGAACTAGACAAGTGATTGAAAGAGGATTTGCACTTCTGTTTGGACGGTTTCGACGCTTGAAATATCTTGACATGAACAGGATTGATATGATTCCTGCAAGTATAATTGCTTGTTGTGTATTGCACAACATATGTCTTGATCATAATGATCTAACAATTGATGAATACATTCGAGAGGGCATGGAGTTTATAAATGAAAATAATCATGATGACAGGGACGATATCGTGCATGCAGAAAACAATTTCAATGCAAGAATCTTACGTGATAACATTTGCATGCAATTATTTAATAGGGCAAGGAATGATAGACACATGTAAAAAAGTTTTAATATCAACAAACATTTTATTCTTTCTTTTCAGACGCATGTAAAAAGCTTTAATATCAATAAAAATTTTATTCTTTCTTTTCAAACAACTTTTGCATAAAAGTGTTCATTGTCTCCTGATAAACTGTAATTGCTCGATCTAAAGTAGCTTGTCTAGCTTGAAAACGTCGCTCTCGAGCCTGTTCTCTTTCATTGTTTTGTTGTTGAAAAGTCTCTGTAAGGGTTTGAATTTGCGCTTCCATCCGTGTCTTCTTTCTGGGTGGTTCAGCTTCGGAGTCAGTTGACACAGAAGTGGATCTTCCCTTAATGATGATGCTGTCGATGTGGGAGTTACATTCGGATTGCTTCCAAAAATTTCGTCGAACTCTTGGAAATATTCAAAACTTACAGGTGATGCACCTGTACTCTTCGACCCTTCGTTGTCCTTTTTCTTTATATATCTAGCCTTCAAATATTTGAACTTGTTTTCTATTTGTACTTTAGTGTATATAAAGCCTTGTGAACCTAATTTTTCTGTAATTATTCTCCACACCTTTTCATTTTTAATAGAGGTATTTTAAAATCTTTATAGTGATCTTTATATAGCGCGATTAAAGACAGAATAGCCGGACGTTCCCACTGATATTGGTGCTTATCATTAGCGCTTGAACTGCTGCTGGCTTCTTGAGAGTTCGGCTGAACCGAGGGCTGAGACTGAGCATTTAATAACGCTGGATTCACACACTCAATAGTATTATCTAAAAGTATATTTGATAAAATACGAAAAACAAGAAAAATTCAACTGTGATTATACTTGTGGGATTAAGAACTAGCCAATTCCCTTGATCGTCCGTTACTATTTCATTGTCCACGTTCCGGCACACATTCAATAAATTGATATCCATTTTGCAAGTACGATTTTGGCGCAATTACAACACACAACTGTCATTTATCATCTCCGCGGTTTGACAGTCGACATTTAATTTACTTCGTTGCGCAAGTCGCGCGATTTTTACCGCACTTCCAACATGGGCAATTTAGGCGACGCTCGGAATGATGCTCTCAAAGTTCTCGAACGATACTCGCTTTGCATCGGTGCGACCATAGATGAAAGACTTATAATTACTGTTAGGTGCGACACCCTAAAAGTTCTCGAACGACGATTTAGGCGATTCTTAACTAGGAGCGACGTTCTCGAACGTACCCCTGGCGAAAAACACCTCGCATGCGCACAGGCTGTCCGTTGATATCATCTGTCAAATTGTAATAATAGTATATTGCTGTGGTAATTGTTTACGATTTAAAAGTGCAGTTTGGAACTTGAAATATGAATGACTTTGAACATATTATGGTTATGCAAAGTACCTTATTAGCAGCTGAAATTTCACTGGAGATACCTATTTCTTTTTCTGAAAGCGAAGAAGATATCAGTAGCAGTGACGAAGAGACATTGTTTATTGTGATGGCTAAAAGGAAGAAAAAAGACAAAGTACAACGTATTGAAAATTATGTTGAAGTAACAGTGCCGGGTTATACGCAACAACAATTTCAACAACATTTCAGGATGACAATTGATGCTTACGAAGAGTTATTAAGAGTCATAGGACCTGAATTGCAGAGGCAAGCTGAAACAGGACGACCCACAATCAATTTAGAAAAACAAGTATTGGCTGTAATTTGGTTACTTGAACGCAGATTCATATAGGTAGGTACAAACATGAAGTATGCACCTATCTCTTAAAATAATTGCAAATTATTTTCAGATCAGTAACAGAAAAGTTTGATCTAGGAAAATCCTCACTTCATGCATGTTTTTGCGAATTATTAGAGCTCTTAACAGATTAGCACCAAGAATTATAAAATGGCCTAGAGAACAAGAATTAGAAAATGTGAAACAGAAATTTGCCAGAATGGCAGGTTTAAATAATGTTGTGGGAGCCATTGATGGAACTTTCATTCCAATTAAGGCCCCACCTGAAGACCCACAATCCTATGTTACACGAAAATGCAATTATGCAATGACTTTACAGGGCATATGTGATAGCAATTTGAAATTTACAGATGTATTTGTTGGGTTTCCAGGTTCAGTGAGTGACACACGAATATTTCGAATTCTGATATTTATTTTGAAATTAGAAATAACATTGCTCATTACTTTCCTAATAATGAATATATTATTGGGGACAAGGCGTATCCTGTTCTTACCTGGTGCATCCCACCTTACATAAATCGTGGTAACCTTACACAAGCCAACCGTCATTTTAATTTAGTGTTAGCTCGAACGCGTCAAACAGTTGAAAGGTCATTCGCTTTGTTATTTGGGCGATTCCGTAGATTAAAATTTCTAGATATGACTAGACATGATTTAATTCCTGCAACGATTTTGGCAACGTGTGTGTTGCATAACATTTGTTTAAGTCAGGCTGATTTACTAATTGAAGATTATATTAATGATGGAATGGAAAATGTAATGCACAATGAAGAGGAAGACAATGTGGGAAATATGGCAATGGGAGGAGAAGAAGGACGAATGCGACGAGAAGACATATGTAGATTGTTATTTAGAAATAGAAATTTATAATTTTTATTATGTGAACAAACAAAACAAAAAATATATAGCATATAAATGTAACTATGTATTCTGTAGACGTTGGTAAAAAAACTATTCTAATTTTTCTTTGGGTCTTCATTCTTAGGGCATAACCTATCTAGTAATGCATCCATTTTTGCCCGAACACCTCTAGAGCTCTATTTTTACTTCTATTGTTTCTTGGTGCCTTCGATCTCGATTTGATTCTCTGTTCTCAGCACGTTCCTTCATGTCTTGGAAATACATGTTAAAGCTGTCTTTTTTCTGTTTGTTCTTAATGTTAGCTACAACATTACTTTTAATTTCTTTTTAGGTGTTTCACCGAATGCTGCTGCTGGTTCATCATGTTCATCAGCAGCACCAGAAATATCTGCCACAACAGGGACTGCAATGTTTTAAAAGTTGTTTAATATTATACATTTGTGTTAGAACAGATATACTTACTGGTATCTCCTTTATAGATGATGCTAGCGCCACCGGTTGAACATTGTGCTTCTTCCCCAAAAACTCATCCATTTCAGAAAAAATTCAAATCGTATAGTTTTCTCCCCAGTACATCTGGAAGACATATTATCTTTCTTTGCATTGTAATTGCACTTCAGGTATTTCCATTTGTCTTGGCACTGAACTGGGGTGACTTCAAAATCTTGTTGCTGCATGTCAGTAGCCAGTTGCTGCCACACACTATCATTTTTTTGTTGTTGATTGAAACTGTTCATCATATTTTTGTCGCAACTCTATCAATTTTAAGATTGCACTTCGAGACCACTTCATTCGTTTCACAGACGAAATACGAGTATAGGAAGAGGAACTTGCAAAACTACTTGAGGTCGATGATGATTCTGATATGTTTTTATGAGATGTCCCATTCGTCAATGGAGAACATTTTTTAAAATCTTCACTTGCATTTACAAAATGCAAGGTTCCACCTAAAACAATACACTACAAATTTTAAATCGACTAAAAAATGTGGTTAATCACTTTGTTTATGTTGCAACAGCAAGTGTGAATCCTGAATAAAAGGATTGCCATCTTCGTTTAACACAACGCAAAACGTTTCTGGACTGACTGTTTCCATTTCCATGTTGCTATTTATTAAAATAATCTCCAAAACAAACCACCAACCTTGTCCCGCCAACCGCAATTTGAGGTTATGTAGTGTTGCACCGCACCATATGACAGAAAGTGACAAAAAGAAAATCTCTAACTCAGGGGTGCGTTCAGAATGAGGGTAACCTTCAGAGTAAGGGGAATGTAAGAGTGACGCTAGTGTTACCCTCGTTTATGAACGGAATTATAAACCAAGGAAATGCCAAAAAAATACCAACATAACCTGAAATTAAAATAAACATATAACATGAACAGAAATCATATAATTGCGTTTTGTGTTCAAGAAGGACAAAAGCTGCTAAGTAGCGTTGAACTTTATCCTCCTTTTTTGATGATGAAGACGAAAACGAAGTAATCATAAGGAATGCAGCCGCGGTTAGAATAAAAATTATGTCGAAAAAGTGATTCCTGCTTATTCACGAAACAATTCCAATCTCATTTCCGTATCTCAAGGAAACTTACGATTATTTATTACCTGCAATTCATAGCCTTATACAAAAAAAGTAATGTAGGTAGATGTATGATAGACATTGAGAAGCAGCTGTTATCAGTTTTGTGGATATTAGCAACACCAGATTCCTACAGGTACAGTATTGATGAGAACATGTATTTCATAATTGAAAGTTAGATCAATTTCAGAGAGATTTGATATTGCGAAATCATCATTATCAGTGTCATTTGTACGAATCATTAATGTGTTATGCGATATGGCACCTCATGTTATTATGTGGCCACAAGCAAATAATATTGATTCTGTAAAAGAAATTTCTATCATATTGCTGGAATTGATGGAATTATTGGTAGTGTAGATGGTACTTTTATAACAATGAAGGCTCAAAAATAGATCCGACTGTATACGTGACACGTAAATGCAACTATGCATTAACATTACAAGCGATTTGTGATTCCTCTCTCAAATTTACAGATTGTTATGTAGGGTATCCCGGTTCAGTTAGCGATACTCGTATATTTCGCAATTCAGACGTATATAATGATATTACTGCAAATACAAATCACTTTTTCCCAATGGTGAATTCATTGTAGGAGACAAAGCATATCCAGTGCTGTCATGGTGCATACCACCCTATATAGATCGGGGGTAATTTAAATGAGGCAGAAAGAAATTTTAATCTAAGAATATCTCAGTCACGTCAAGTAATAGAACGGGCATTTGCCCTGTTATTTGGTAGATTTCGGCGTCTCAGATTTTGGATATGAATCGATTTGACCTCATACCTAAAGCCGTCATGGCAGCCTGCGTACTTCATAATATTTGCCTGAATGGAGTTGAACCCCATATTGATGAATATGTAAGAGAAGGAATACAAAACGTATATGGAAATGACATTGTGGAATTAAACCATATGCACCAAGATTTTCCTCAAAATGGAAATAACAAAGAGAGGCGTTATGTAGACGTTTATTTGAGGTATTAGATTAATTTTGTAAATGTAGATTGTGAAATACAAAAACTATGTGAATGAATATTATACCTAATAAATTTATAAAAATATTATAACTTATCTATTAATTTTTGCATCATTTTTCATAAGTGTCGATTGCCCTTTGCTGCACTTCTAATTTTCTCTTTGTGGCTTTTCATTATTCCTTTCCTTCTAATGCCCTTTCCTTTCCTTCCCTTTTTCACTTCCCCCACCCCCCAAAACATTTACTTCCCAATTCCTACTCCCTTTTTCCCCCTTTTTCCCTTATGTTTTCCCCAAAAATCCAATTCCAACAAGATTTCCATTTCTTTCTTTCCAAAAAACCTCCCCCATTCCCCCAAAAATCCAAAGTAATCGTTGCAGCTCCCTTCCCTTTCCCCTCCCCTTTTTTTTTTTTTTTTTCCCCCTTTTAGGTTTTTTCTCCGGCCCTGGGCTGTTTCCGAACAAAAATTTTTTCCTTCCCTTTTTAATGTTTTTGTATTTTTTTTTTTTACAATATCACTTCCTATGGTGGAGGGTAGAAGATCTTTTTTTTTTTTTTTCTTTTCAGCTGTCATCAATATTGCATCTCTTTCCCCCCTTTTTTCTTTTCTCCTTTTTTTATTCCATATCTCTTTGCTGCTCGTACCCCAACCCCATTCTCTTTTTTTCCGTTTTTTTTTTATTATATATTTTTTTTTTTTTCTCCGTAAGGGAAGGGGTCGGGGGGGGGGAGGCGGCGAGAGAGGGGGCACCGCACCATATGACAGAAAGTGACAAAAGAAAATCTCTAAGAAAAAAAAAAAAAAAAAAAAAAAAAAAAAAAAAAAAAAAAAAAAAAAAAACTCAGATTCTGCCAACATCGTCTTCCACAGAAACGTTCGAAAACAAACTGTCAATTAGATAAACCAGGATTCAACACAAATTTATCCGAATATAAAAGGCCCAAACCTTATCCCAATCTTTCTGAACGCACCCCTGGATGGGTAACGGTCGCTTGTGTTTTGAGTGCTACCCTTATGAGTGGTTATTAATAAATAGTGGTAAAATTAAATGTTTTATTTATTAGTGAAGTAATAGCAAACACAATAAGTTTAAAACATAACAGTGGCGACGAGGATAAAAAAAAGAAATAAAATATTAAGTGGGTATAAGAAAACGTGGCAAATGGCGGCTCTGCAGTACGGTGCAGTTCCGATTTATAACTACGAAACGGATGACTGGGACATTTATTCCGAACAATTGGAGCAATATTTCACCGCAAACGAAATAAATGAAGAAAAAGTAAAAGTGGCAATTTTGTTAAGTTCGGTCGGGCCCAATACTTATAAAATGCTAAGGGATTTAAGTTATCCAAGGTTACCGAAAGAAAAGAAATTTTCGGAAATCGATTCACTTTTAAAGGCGCGTTTCAGCCCACAAATATCGGTTTATCGAGAGAGAAGGAACTTTTATGAAGCTAAGCAAAACGACGAAAGTGTATCAGAATGGTTTGCAAAAATTAAAACTTTATCAGTTAACTGCAAGTTTGGTGATCAATTAAACAACGTGCTAAAAGACAAGTTTGTGGCAGGATTAAAGCAGGGCAAAGTATTAGACAGACTGTGCGAAGAGGATGAAAGCAAAAATTTAGAAGATATTGTGAAGGTTGCAGTGCAGAAAGAAGCATCCATGAAAGCCTGTTCCGAAACAGCGGAAATTCATTCAACTACGTGGCTAGAAAAATCACCAAAGCGGAGGTACCAACAACAAAGAAAAATTACCAGCGTAGCCAAAGCAAAAGCGATGAAGTGGAACAGACAGAAGGTCGATACGGCAACAACGCAAGATCGTTCGCAAGAAAGAAAATGGCGGAAATTGTAAACATTGCGGCAAATCACACGCAAGTAAATGTATATTTAGTAATTATATATGTAATAGATGCAACATAAAAGGTCATTTAGCGCAAATTTGTACAAAAGAGGTGGTCGTTACCAAAATTACGTAGAGATAGAAAACGAACCTGAAGTAGGCACTATTTTTAAAATCGATCCTTGCGTGAAGGAGGAAGATAAATTTAAAGTAGACGTAAATGTTGAAGGGAAACTGTTTAGCATGTTCATAGATACAGGTGCGAGTGTAAGTGCATTAAATATCGAGTCATATAATGAAAAGTTTGTTAACAAATTCAAATTGTGTGTTATGTATGTAATTTATGTCACACTCTGTATTCATTCAATTTATGACATACTTTGTATATACATGTTTTTATAATGCCAGGTGGTGCGACAACGTGCAGCAATTGCAAATAAAAAAATGTCGGTACACGTTGCTCAATACAATTTCTAATTATAAGTTCCTTCCAAGAATATAAAATTGGCGACGAGAATTACGAACAGTTATTTAATCAATAACAATCATGACCACGTGCGAGGAATTGGGAGAAAAATTAAACCAATTAACGGAATTAGTTTCCAGACTGGCAAATATCCATGTTGAACAAGTCACACACATTCCACCCCAGGTTAATTCAAGATTTTATTTCGATGCATTTAAGACGAGTTCAAGCGAATCTATTGAAGATTACTTGATCGATTTGAATTACAATTGCAGCTGTGTAACATTCCAGAAAGTAAATGGGCTTCTCATTTACGTGTCCACATGGGTGCTGAACTAAATTCTACCTTAAACAACTTATCATATCCAATTCCAGTTGACGAGTTGAACTTCGAAGTGATTAAATCAAAACTTGTGGAGCATCTTGTGAAATCCAAGAATAAATACAGTGAGGCTATTAATTTTCGTAAAATATTTCAGAAGCCAGATGAATCTATTATCGATTTCGTATCCCGATTGAAAGCTGGAGCACGATACTGCAAGTTTGATACATTCCTAGATTATTCCTTAGTTATACAATTTATCCATGGAGTGCAAAGAGACGATATTCGTGATGAAATAGTTAGCCGTAAACCAGACAAGTTTGGAGATGTTATCAAAATAGCATTAGAAATGGAAGCTACAAGGGAAGCTGCAAGCTCAATGAAACCCAATTCTGTAAGTACAGAAATGCAATATAAGTTTTCGCATGAGAGTAGACCAAAAATTAAGAAACAAATGAATTTAAGACAAAAATCACGCTCACGCTGTAAATACCCATCTTCTAGCATGCAAAGCACAAATTCTAATCCTAGTAAAAATTCTATTCCTGGAACATGCGATTCTTGTGGTGGTACTCATTGGCGTCGATATTGCAAGTTTCGATATGCAATTTGTCATCTATGCAAACGTACAGGGCACATTGCTAAAGCTTGTAAAAGCGTTGAATCTGAAAACAAATTACAACCTAGTATAAATGAAATTGAGCCCACTGAATCAAACGCAGAATTTCTCCAAATTTCAATTAATTCTATAATTGGGTGTACTCCAAGAGCACTTATCCATATTCTTCTCAATAATAAACCAATTTCTATGGAATTAGATACAGGAGGTGCATGTTCTATTATTAGTATTGATGTCCTAAATAAAATAATTCCTAATGCAAAACTTCTTCCGACTACTCGTAAATTTTCTAGTTACACGAAAAACAGTTTTAAATGCTTAGGGTATCTTCAGGTCGATGTAACTTACAAAGCTCGAACCAAGCTACTTAATCTCTATGTTGTAGATTTCCCAGCTGATAACATATTTGGCCGTGAATGGATCATTCACTTTTCAGATCTTCTTTCTTTCCAAGATTTCTTTTCCATTAATAAACTGGAAGAAAAGTACAAATTTTCGCGATTGAAAATAATATTTCAGTTCAATTAAATAATCTCATGACGAGATATGATAGTTTATTTAGTGACGTAGCAGGTACACTGGAAGGACCTCCGGTTCAATTGCATCTTAAAGCAGACGCTAAACCAGTTTTTGCAAGAGCACGTCCTATTCCTTATTCCCTCCGAGATCTATATGCTCAAGAAATTGATAAAAAATACAATATGGATTTTATTCTAAAGTTACTCATTCCGAATGGGCTTCTCCAACTCATACAGTCATCAAAGGTGATAAATTAAGAATTACAGGTGATTACAAATCAACTTTGAATCCCCAATTGATTATCGATGAACACCCCATTCCTAAAATACAAGATATTTTCAATAAATTACATAATGCAAAAGTCTTCTGTAGATTAGACGTTACTGATGCCTTTATGAGTTTACCTTGTAATGAAAATTCTTGCGAACTTATGACACTAAACACGCCTAGTCATGGACTTATCAGACCTACAAGAGCGCAGTACGGAGTTGCTAGTATCCCTGCTATATGGCAACGTCGTCTTGAACAAATACTTCATGGAGTACAAGGCTCTGTTAACTTCTTTGACGATATTTTAGTCTTTGCTGATTCTTCTAAAAATCTACTAACTGTACTTGAAGGTGTTTTTGAGAAACTTCTCAAATCTGGTTTGAAACTAAAACGTTCCAAGTGTAAATTCTTGTTAGATAGCGTAGAATTCCTTGGCTACAAAATTGACGGGTCAGGTCTACATAAACTAGACAAACATGTAAATGCAATTATTAATGCTTCTAAACCTAAAAATCCTGATGAATTGCGCACCTTTCTTGGGAAAGTTACATACTATCATTCCTTCATTCCGAATTTATCTACTGTTACATTCCCATTAAGGGAAATGCTGAAACCAAACAGTTTCAAATGGACTAACGAAAGAATTGAGTTGTTTGAACAATTAAAACTGAATTGACTTCAAACAACGTGTTAATTCCATACAATCCTCAATTGCCATTAATTTTAGCTGTAGACGCAAGTCCAGTCGCTTTAGGTGCAGTCCTTTCGCACATAATGCCTGATGGAAAAGAAAGACCAATAGCTTATGCTAGCAAATCCCTTTACTTCAACAGAAAAGGCTTATCCTCAAATAGATAAAGAAGCTTTAAGTATTCTTTGGGGGTGAAAAGTTTTTCCAATACGTATACGGTCGGAAGTTTACTATTTTCACTGACAATAAACCTGTGTCTCACATATTCGCCCCAAATGCTCTTTTGCCTAAATTCACTTTATCCCGTTGTGCAAACTATGCTAGTTATTTATCTAATTTTAATTACGAAATCAGACATAAAAGTTCAAAAGAGAATATCAATGCAGACTACTTATCGAGAATCCCAAATTCAGAAAATCAAATACAACTTGACGATTTTGATTGTTTTGTTCAGAAACAAATCCGTCAATTGCCTGTAACTTCAGACGAAATTGCTTCTGAAACTGGTAAAGACCCAGAATTGTCACCATTGTTAATTGCTATCCAGGAAGGGAAAAATTTATCAACTCTAGGGTATACAGGAAGAGAGCTGGATTATTCCCAATCATGCGATTGCTTAATGCTTGGGCATAGAGTCGTTATACCTTCCAAACTACAAAACAAATTACTCCAAGAGTTACATATGGCGCACATCGGTATCGTTAAAATGAAAGGTCTAGCCCGATCTGTTATCTACTGGCCCAATATCGATCGTGATATTGAACAGTTAGCTAAAATTGCGAAGCTTGTCTTAGGAATTCTAAAATGCCGTCTAAAGATAACTCTCATCATTGGGAATATCCTGACAAACCATGGAGTCGTATCCACATTGATTACGCTGGTCCGATTTGTGGAAAATACTTACTTATTATTGTCGATGCTTATTCTAAATGGATGCAAGTTTCCATTACCTCATCAATGACTAGTGAAGAAACGTGCAAGTTACTTCATGATTTATTTTCTCTATATGGCGTACCAGACACTGTCGTATCGGACAACGGAACTTCTTTTACTTCAAATACTTTTAAGGAGTTTTTAAAAGTACAAGGTGTGAGATTTCACAAACGCATAGCTCCGTACCATCCTTCTACGAACGGACAAGCAGAGCGTTACGTTCAAACTATAAAAAGAGCTCTGTACAGCATGAAAGCTACATCCAGTAACATTCGAGAATGTATAAATCTCTTTCTTCAACAATATCATAGAGCTCCTCATCAAACTACCGGACAGCCACCTTCACTTCTGTTTCTTGGAAGAACCATACAATCTCGAATTGACACCATTCGTCCAGACTTAAAACTTAAAACACTACCAAAAATGATGTCAAAAATCTTCGTTCGTTTGCTGTGGGAGATCCAGTTATGTTTCGTATATACAACAATTCATATCCATGGCAGTATGGTACCATCGTAACAAAATTTGGAAATCTTCATTATGAAGTCGAACACCAAGGTATACGCCACAAGCGACATGTTAATCAGCTTATATCTTGTGGAAAATTAAAAACCAATCTACTCAGAGTATTCAAGTACCTGAAGAGGGAAGACGAATAAAATACTATGGGCCTATCGCTTCAAGTATAACTCGGGAGTCTCAAACAGTCCGATTTCTAGAAGAACCTAGAAACTTAGATACAACCCAACCGCAAACAGATGAACCCAAGACTACAAGTTCAATTCAACTTCCTACTTATCGACAAGGTGACGAAGTCGGAGCTTCTATTCTAGCAGCCGACAAATTTCAACCCAGACGATCCGCAAGGGACAGGAAGCCACGGCGTCCATACTCACCAACATAAAATTTTAGTAAATGTAAATTTTTAAAATGTTTATTGTTTTTCAAATAGGCGTGGAGAATTGTTATGTATGTAATTTATGTCACACTCTGTATTCATTCAATTTATGACATACTTTGTATATACATGTGTTTATAATGCCAGGTCACAGATTAATAAGACAGATGCGAAACTCGAGTTGTAGAGATTCTTTGCGCATGCGTTAATTCTCCATTTTATTGTTGGTGTTGTAAACAACAAACGATTTATACGCTTCAATATTTATTTATTATTGTCTAATTTTATCGTGATTGTGGTGTAAAAATGTCTGGTAAGGGTCGTGGTGGAACTTGGTGTATGGTTCCCCTTGCAAATCAAACACTAAACAAAAGTTGTTTGTGTTTTTGGTCTGCCCAAAGAACCTGAAAGGTAAATTAAAAGTTGTGTATTTTATGAGCTTTCTTAAATTTTACTGGTAGACGTAAATTATGGCTGCAACAGGCTGGAAGAATTGATGTTGATGTCGATTGTGGGAAGCATTTTAGGATATGCAACTTACATTTCGAAAATACTATGTACCTAAACGATATGAAAATCGACTGAAACCAAATGCTGTACCAACATTGTTATTACCATCTCATCCGAGAGCGAATCAATTGACAGGTAAATAACATCACATTCACAGAATGCAATGAAATGCTGCAATTTTATGTGTTCAATTACAGATTCACAGGTATTCCCACACATTAAACCGAAAATACATATTATAAGTTCTCAAGTGATTCCTCCAGGTACTACTTATGACAAATTAATAATACAGATAATATTGTTAAATTAATTTAGGTGATTGTCAACCATCTTCTTCATTTATGCCAGACCCTATTCTGCAAACATCTCCAGAAAGCGTGTTATGTGTTGGAACTCCAACAACACCACACGTTTCTTGCGCAGGAACGCAAACAAGTCAACTTTTATCGGTATATTCACCTCGAAAAACCAAAATGAGGTCCAAGATGAAGACCCTAAAGAAACAATTAAATAAAGCAAGTGGTAATGTTGACAAAGACGCAGATAAAGCTTCGGAACTTGAGCTACTTAGAAAATTATGCTATAAGTATTTTCCCAAGCCATTAGCTGATATTTTAAATGGACAAATATCTTTAATTGGCAAATCTTCTAAGGGTTATAGATACAGTTCAAATTTGTGAACCTTATGTGTGGCACCATAGCTTATTTATGTTGTTTTGTAATATTTATCTCTAGTTGTATGAGTAGTATCTATGCTAATGTTAAGTAAATGATGATCAATAAGTCCGATTATTTATTTGATTAATTACATTGGACAAACTCATTTTATACCATGTAAAATAGGATTTTAATATATTAATGGTTATAGTTTGGAATAGAAATGTTTTATTAAAATTAAAAATATAGGTTTTTTTGTTTTCACAAACGGTTTTATTCAACTTCAATTTTCCAATTATTTATTGTTAGTGTTAAAGCAATAAAAATCCGATATCAACAAGCATGAAGTTTACTTGTTCATACATTCAGTGTATAGGCAATTTTAAAATTCCCGCAAAATAACACCAACAAAAATATGGCGTCTTGTTTGGAGGTCATGAAATAACGACCCCGAAACATCAAACAGACCGACACAGAGTTTCGCATCTGTCTTAACCCCACCATATCATTAATCTGTGGCCAGGTGGTGCGACAACGTGCAGCAGTTGCAAATAAAAAATGTCGGTACACGTTGCTCAATACAATTTCTAATTATAAGTTCTTCCAAGAATATAAAATTGTGTAAGGACAATCTTATATTAAAAAATTACAACGGAGGTACATTCACGCCTGTAGGGTTTATAGTACTAAATGTCACGTACAATAATGTTACACAAAAATTAAGTTTTTACATTGTAGATACCAAAGGGCCATGCATTTTAGGTAGAGATTGGATGAATATGTTCAATGTATCAATAGGGATCGCACAACACGTTAATGTAGATTTAGAAACTCGTAAATTAGTAGATGAATATAATGATGTATTCACTGAGAAGCTAGGTAAGTTCAGGCATAGTAAGATATCGTTACAGTTAAAACCAAACGCAATACCCGTATTCTGCAAACCTCGCATAGTTCCCCTGGCATATAAAAAGAAGGTGGAATCGGAATTAGTGAGACTGCAAGATGAAGGCATTATCGAACCTATTCATACTAGTGATTGGGGCACGCCACTGGTAACCGTGTTGAAACAGAATGGTGAGGTTAGAATATGTGGAGATTATAAGTCAACTGTAAACAAGAGTATTGTGGAAGTAAAATATCCTTTACCATTAGTCGAAGAAATTTTTGCAAAGCTGCACAACGGAGAAAAATTTTCAAAAATAGATCTAAGCCAGGCTTATAATCAATTTGAATTATGTGAAGAAACGAAGAAAATGTTAGTATGGAGCACCCATAAAGGATTATTTCAAATAAATAGGATGCCATATGGGATTAGTCCGGCAGCAGCAATTTTTCAAAAGCATATTGAACAGTTGTTCCAAGGAATGGACAATGTGAGTAATTTTTTAGACGATATTATTGTTACAGGAAAAAATTCAGAGGAACATATCGCAAATTTAAAAAGGGTATTTACAAGATTAAGGGACGCAGGATTAACAGTACGCAAAGAAAAATGTTTCTTACTGCAAGATGAGGTGCAATATTTAGGCCACTCTATTAGTAAAAGGGGAATCTCTAAAACAGAAGACAAAGTGAAAGCTATAACAAATGCATCACAACCAACGAACCTAAGAGAAGTGAGGTCATTCATAGGAATGGTGACGTATTATCAAAAATTCATACCCAACATGGCAACGGTAATGAAACCTATTTATAATTTGTTAAAGAAAGATAGGGAGTTCAATTGGAACCTAGAATGCGAAAAGGCGTTCCAAGAAATAAAGAAAAAATGTTAGCGCATTTTGACCCTAACACGCCGGTCATTTTGACAACAGACGCGTCAAATACAGGAGTGGCAGCAATATTGTCGCATAAAAGGGAAAATGGAGATGAGCAGATGATAGCATGCGTATCACGGACATTAACGAAAACTGAGAGTAATTACCCGACTATACAAAAAGAAGCTTTAGCAATTATATATGGAGTTAAGAAATTCAGTCAGTATCTGCTGGGAAGGAAGTTTATTCTAAAACAGATCATAAACCGCTATTAACAATTTTTGGAGAACATAAAGGAATTCCAGTATTGCATTCAAATAGAATGCAGAGATGGGCCTTGTATCTAACCAGTTTCAATTATGAGATACAGTACGTCAAAGGAAAATGCAACCCAGTAGCAGATTATTTATCAAGAACGACAGTAGAAGCGCAGATGGAGAATCAACATCACGTAAGCGTTTTGAACTTTATGGAAGGACAAGAAGAGTGGCCAATAGACAGTGAAATCGTAAGGTTCGAAACATCAAAGGACAAGGAGTTAAGAACTGTTTTGAGGATGATTAGCGAAGGATGGTCAACCAAAATAGAGGAGTATTTAAAACCTTTTATAGGAGGAGAGAAGAATTAGTCGTTGAAAATGGTATTCTGTTATGGGGCTACAAAGTTGTAATTCCAAGCATTCTACGGAAGCAAATGTTGAATCAACTGCATGGAAGTCACCTAGGCATTGTAAAGATGAAATCCTTAGCCAGAAGTTTTATGTGGTGGCCAAAAATGGATGAGGAGGTTGAAGAAATGGCAAAATCATGTTTACCTTGCTTATACAACAAGGACGCACCATCAAGATCGGTTTTAACGCAGTGGAAATTAGAAAAAAAAGCGTGGAACAGGGTACACGCAGATTTCTTAGGTCCTATAAAAGGAAAACAATTTTTAATTGTGATAGATGCTTATAGTAAATACCCAGAAGCGTATCAAATGAATAATATATCTGCGGAGGAAACCGAAGATAGACTTAGGAGTGTTTCTCGAGATTTGGGATACCGCAATATTTCGTAACAGATAACGGAACTCAATTCGTATCAGGGAAGTTGAAGCAATTTTATGATAAAAACGGAATCGAGCACGTAACAACACCAGTGGGGAATCCACAAAGCAACGGACAAGCCGAAAACTTTGTGAAAACTTTCAAAAACAAAATTAAAACAGCTTTGACAGATAATAAAAATAAAGACACAAAGCTAACCACAATAGTAAACAGATTTCTATTTGATTACAGAACTACAAAGCACTCGACAACGGGAGAAACTCCGATGAAATTACTGATGGGGAGAGAGGCTAGAACAAAGTTAAACTTACTAAAGGAAGAAACCGGAAAAGGAAGAGAGAGTACACGAAAGGATGAGGAAAGCGCAAGACTTACAGAAAGATGCTTACGGCAAGAAAACAGTAAGAAAGTTCTTAAAAAATCATCTAGTTTTAGTGAGAGACTATACTCAACCCAACGTAAAAAAATGGCGGCGAGCGAAAATTGAAAAACAAATAGGACGAGCAACGTACCTGTGTAGAACAACTGAAGATTCGTTATGGAAACGACACGCCAACCAAATTCGCAAGATAGGCAGTTATAGCCAGAACAAAACTGTGCGGGGAATGCAAAATACTTCGGTAACAAAAAAAGAAGTAATGCGGAATCACATGTTATTTCCGGGTATTGTAAAAAAATTATCTAACAATGTTGTAGCGCCTGCACCTACTAATAACCTAGTAACTAACGGTAGCGTAAGTAGCGATGTAAATAGAGATATAAGAAAACCTGTTAGAAAAAAAAAATGCCTGTAAAATATAAAGATTTTGTTGTTACAATGTAAGTGTAGGGGTGTGATGTACAAGCGCGCATGACGCGACTAACCGGGCACTTGCGGTAAGACCTTGATGGGTAACGGTCGCTTGTGTTTTGAGTGCTACCCTTATGAGTGGTTATTAATAAATAGTGGTAAAATTAAATGTTTTATTTATTAGTGAAGTAATAGCAAACACAATAAGTTTAAAACATAACACTTATTTTATCCACTTCATCTTTTTTAAAGAAAATTTCAATTAATTGTATATGATGTTTTAACGTGCGAATTTGGAATTTTTCGAGTGATCAGTTCAAGATTCCTTTGTATATTCTCCCATCCATCTTCGTTCTCCATGGGGTTGTGTGCCAGAAATTCTTTTTAAAAATGCCAGGTCGTCGTTATAAGTAAATCTAACCCTTGTAGATTTAGAAACGCTCGGTGTTCCCGGATTACTCATTTTTAAGGTTATTAAATTTTTTTTTTAAATAAAGTACACATTAAAGACCTACTATAACTTTACACAAATAAAGTTAAGCAGTAACTTTATTAATGTTAGCATTATTTCCAACTACTAATGCGCATGCTCTGATGCCAAATGAACGATAGCAGTATTACTGCTTGACATTATAAAAGTTCCAATAACTCTCTAATAACGTTAAAAACACAATATTAACGTGTATAACAACGTTACAGTATGCACATTACATATAGGCTACATAATGTTATGAAATGATTAATAAATTTTAGATGGTTGCCATATAGAAGTCAATCCTCCTAAAGACCAGGCTGTTGATTACTACAACTACAAGGGATGGTACTCCATTGTTCTACTAGCAGTTTCAGATTTTAGGTAAATTACAATATACAGGGTGTCCCAATATTGCGTGGACATAGAGCTACAGTAGCTTTGTGGGATCAAAAAGTCGAATGGGCTAAACTTACCTATATACTAAAGTGCTTCGTTAAGCCGTGAGAGGGCGTCAAAGTTGAAACAATATTTTTATTTTTTTTAATAACTCGAGAATACTTAGCTCGATTTTTGTAAAATTTGGTTTGGGCACATTTCTATGAAGGAACTACGTTTTTTAATATCAGTTTAATTGAATTCCAGGAAGGGTGAAAACCATCCCCACCCTTCCATAAATTTAATGGTAACTTTTTGGGGTGGTGATAGTGCTTTACTTTTTTTTTACAAGAAAGATACATTCATCTGCTGTATTTTTTGTCTCTTACAAAATGTTGTATCTCTTTTAGTTTTTGAGCAAAAATAGACAAATTAATAAGTAAATTTGCAATTATGATTTATTTACATTACAATAAATGTTCAATATGACCACCACCTTCGGCCTCGCATAAATTAATTCGACGCAGAAAATTAAAATTGACTCTTCTCAACAGGCGTTGGTCTCGCAAAGAGTTCGCAGCATGTTGAATCCTACCCCACAATTGTTCATAGTTGTCAATTGGAACTTCGTACACTTTATTTTTCAACATTCCCCAAATGAAATAATCACAAGGATTAAGGTCCGGGGAGCGAGGTGGCCAATGAATTGGGGCATCTTGGCCTCTGCCAATCCACCTTTCTGGGTAATGCACGTTCAAGTAGTTTCTAACAAGATGAGAATAATGAGGAGGTGCACCATCGTGCATGAAAAACATTTCACGACGTAAATTAAGAGGCACGTCTTCTAACAATCCAGGCATACTTTCCTGAATGAAATTCAAGTAATTATTAGCATTAAGGCGATTTGGTAATCTAAATGGACCAATTAAGTGAGTATCAATTATACCCATCCACACATTAATTCTGAATTCCTGTTGAAAATGCCTCTCTCTAACAGCGTGAGGGTTTTCATCTGCATAAACATGCTCGTTATGAAGATTTGTTAAACCTCGTCGTGTAAAGCATGACTCGTCCGTAAACAAAATTTTCATATGGAAGTATGGATCGGCCGCTCTGCGCTCTTGCATCGACTGAGCAAAATGTATACGAGATCCGTAATCAGGGAGGTATGAGTTCTTGGACGCACTGGATATGAAAAGGATAAATTAATTGCTCTCTAATAATCCGGTTAACTGTGCTTTTAGACACCCCAGTTTGACGTTCCAATATTCTTGTACTAATTCCCCGATTATTTTGAACAGTTTCGAGAATCTCTCTCTCTCTTCAGGAGGTCTAGCCTGTCGAGGTCGCCCAGCATTAATTTTAATGGGTTTTAATCCACCAGTTTCCCGAAGACGCCTCTCAACATTTGCGAAAGTCTGACGGTTCGGAATCTGTCTATTGGGAAACCTTTGACGATATACGCGAACACTCTCGCGACAGTTACCGTTACAAAAACCAAGTACAAGCAACATATCAGTTTGTTCATTAAAAGTGTACTCCATAACAGCCACAAAATTAACGAAATTAACTTATTTCAAATGAACGCCTACAAACACAAAATTAATTCATTGTTTAAAACAAAAACAAGTTGTCGGATATCCGAGCTTGCCCGAAAGTCGTCGAAAGCAACCCGCGTTATTAATCAGAATTCATTAAGTAAATTTTGTTTACTCAAAAACTAAAAGAGATACAACATTTTTGTAAGAGACAAAAAATACAGCAGATGAATGTATCTTTCTTGTAAAAAAAAGTAAAGCACTATCACCACCCCCAAAAAAGTTACCATTAAATTTATGGAAGGGTGGGGATGGTTTTCACCCTTCCTGGAATTCAATTAAACTGATATCTATTAAAAACGTAGTTCCTTCATAGAAATGTGCCCAAACCAAATTTTACAAAAATCGAGCTAAGTATTCTCGAGTTATTAAAAAAAAATAAAAATATTGTTTCAACTTTGACGCCCTCTCACGGCTTAACGAAGCACTTTAGTATATAGGTAAGTTTAGCCCATTCGACTTTTTTTGATCCCACAAAGCTACTGTAGCTCTATGTCCACGCAATATTGGGACACCCTGTATATAATTTGTTAAAGCATTACTAATCAGGAAATTTTTTAGATGTAATTTCACGTATGTAAATGTAGGATCACCAGGTAGAAATAATGATGCGTATATTTTCCAACACTCCGCTATAAAAGATGAACATTTTCATAATTCAATTATTGCTAGAAATTCATGTATTATGGGAAATACATCGGTTCCAATTTTACTTATTGGTGACTCGGCATTTCCACTTTCGGAATATTTAATGAAACCCTATCCGTATGTAATAAACCAACCTCCAGATGAGAAATTATTCAATTATCACCTCTCAAAGTGTAGACGTGTAGTAGAAAACGCGTTTGGACAGCTAAAGGCAAGATTTAGAAAACTTGCAAAAGGTTTAGAGGTGAACATTGAAAATGCACCTTTGTTGATAAAATGTTGCTGCATTTTACACAATTTCTGTAACGACAACAAAGACGAAGTTTTAAGTAACTGGATATTAGAAAAAAATGATAAACATCAACCAATTTGTAGTACAAATATAAGAATAGGAAATACAGGTGTCGATATTCGAAAGGCAATCACTGCTTATTTAGGTAATTATTTATTATAAAAAACATGATTACTGTTAATGATTTTGCAAATATTGTAACAATGCTTGCGATGTTACACTGAGTACTGTTAGAATTTCCATTTGTTGTTTTCTTAATTTATTATTTTCAGCAGCTTCTTTTCAGATAAACCATTACTTCTTTTAATTTCTCTTAAAAGTTCTCTATCGATATTATCTTGTGCTTTTCTTTTTAAATTTTTTTTGTTGTGTTAGCTATACCGGAAATGTGGCTGGGGCTGAAGGTGGACGTGATGCTGAGGCTGAAGGTGGATGTGATCCAGATGCTGAAGATGTTGATGAAGATGAAGATCATCTAGCTAGATTTATTTGTTGAATTTCAGATGAAACGTTCAAACTTTCATTTATTAAAGAAAAATCATTACAGGGTAATGAGCCTAAAATGGCATGAATTTGTTCAAAGTGTACCCATGTTGATCGGGTACCTCCGGATGGGCCAGTAACTTTCTTTTCGTTTCTATAATAAAACAGCATATTTTAGTATGTATGTACACAGTTAGATATACATTCATACCTGTATCGTTGCGTTAAGTTGCAGATTTTATTTTTAATATCATTACCATTTATATTACTACTAGCTTCGCAGTAGTTTGCAGAAGATTTCAGCATTCCTGCGATTTCATTGTAAACATGTGCATTGCGTTTTTGTTTACGCAAATCATTTAATTTTGCCTGCCAAATATCAATTAAAATTAATTCTAAATCTAAATTCCATTTTATTCTTGTCTTTTGGACATGCTCAAAATAAATCAAAACAAATTTTAACAAAAAACAACTTAAACTTAACCACAAACAACTAAACCGCGTATCGTACTGCGCAAGCGTTATTGATCTGTAAATTTCCTGTGTGTCAACACAGTCTGTAAATTGCCAATTTACTTAATCACCATTCCAGCTAATGACCATTTTAGCGATCCGTGTGTCGAAGGTATTATGCATTTCCATGCAGCATTAAAAAGTGCTTGGGAAGATGAATGTTTAGATGCGTGACCTTGAAAATGTAGTATTATGCCCGGTTTACATTATTCCAGTCCAGCGATCTAGCCCAGTACTGGATTGCTTACTGGAAAAATGTAAACCGGCACTGGAATGAACTGAATCCAGTAAGCATTCCAGTCCAGTAACTGGATTCGCGGTCTACTTTTGAATCCAGTGCGACCAATCCAGTGCAACTGGAATAATGTAGACGGCCAATCCAGTGCCATTCCAGTGCTGACGAAGTACACACGTGTTGGTTGTTTTGCGGACTTTTTTTGCAAAAAAGGATTTAACAATGGTGAAGAAGTTATCTGAAGACGAAACTGTAAAGTTTGTCACTATATACAGAGAAAATCCGTGTTTATGGGATATAACATCAGAACATTATAAAAACAAAGCTATGCGCCAAACTGCTTTGCAAAATCTGTGCATTGGTATGGAAATTGAAGGATTCACACCGGAAGATGTGAAAAACAAAATAAAAAGCATTCGTTCGACATACTACCTTGAACTAGACAAGATTAAGAAATCATCCACATCTGGTGCTAGTGGCAATGTTTACCAACCCAAAGTGAAATGGTTCGCCGAATTCAATTCATTTATTAAAAATGTGATGGTGAAGCGTAAAACACAGGTATTTATTTTAAGATTTTTATTTATTTTTATTTTAGTAGCATATTATTTGTTAAAACACACAAATTTATCAATGTATCATATGATTTTGCCATGGTACTTTTCCTTCATTCACAAAATAATTAGTAAATTGAGTTCTTTTTCCCTGGCATGTGTTGCTGAGTTGTTACTGCCCTGCTGTATGATACTATGTAAAGAGGTTATTTCGGATCTCCATGTTCCATTAATCAAATGATGGTCGTTGTGATCGTCATGGTCTACACAAGAAGTAGTCATATAATTGCTTGACTTTTTCTCAACCAATTGTGTAGAGAGCAAGCTGCATACACAATGTGATCCACAGTATGTAACTTAGTTGAAATAGCTTTTCGAAAATTCTGAATCGACTTACTAATATTCCAAAAGCGTTTTCTACAATGCGTCTAGCACGGACAGCCTGTAATTATATATTTTTTGTTCAAAAGTTAAATTAGCCCCAGGATATGGTTTCATTAAGTATGTTTTTAGTGGAAATGCTGCATCAGCCACAATCACTCCATCTTCTGGAATAAAACTGCCATTTTCTAATTCAGTAAAAATGGAACAGTTTTTGAAAATACCACCATCCGAAGCGCTTCCATTTGCGCCCACATTGATATACGTAAAACAGTAATCATGGTCAACAAGAGCCATCAATACTATGCTGTTTTCTTTTTTATAATTAAAGTTCGTACTTCCATATTCATACCCACATAGCCATGAATGTCAAATTAATATTCATTTCATCTCCGGAAAATGCTAAATATATCGTGAATGTTTTTGTATATGCATGAAATATCTTATAATGTATATTGATTTCTGATACTGACGCGAATATTTTTAGATATACTCTATGACACATAAAATTCATATTAGTTTAAGTAAATATCCATAGGACATTCATAAGACACACTGTATTGCTTATTAACAATGTGCTATGTATGATAGTGATAATAATTATAGGGTTTTCTATATTGTTTAGAATTAGAATAATTGTTTTCTTTGTTTCTATTATTACAGCTAATTGGTTTGATTTAACTTGAATAAAGGTAAAAAGGTATTATTATGCCAGTTTTTAATTTTCAAGTAAATCAACTTGAAAAAATCATCGATAATTTGTTAAATAAACTTTTTATTTGATGTTTTAAATTAAACGAAGTCTATTAATTTTATGCCCAACTTTGCAACTGCCACGAAAATTCAAAATAAGATCATGGGCATTGAACATTTTATGCGCTTGCGTGCATGTCAAAAACTTCTAATTCTAGCTGCGTTGCCAGATAGTGAGGTTTTTCACAAATTCTATTACTCGTCTTCACATATGAATTGATTTTTATGCATTAATATGCATTTTTGTTTTCAAAAGATTAATTTAATTTTGGAACAAACGAATTTTTATTTTAAGAAAAATTGAAACAAGTCTGCAAATATTTGCAATTTTTAACAGCTTTTGTAATGTCTAATGTGACATGTAACTTCGAAAATCTAGCAACGCTGTAATCAATTATTTCATTTAATGCATGTTATGGGGGGTTAAGTTATGGTGTCCGAGTGCATTTGATGTTATCATTAAAATATTACATCAGCTTTCATAAAATTCTAGTAAGTATTAAATAAGTTTAACTAGGGTTTACAGAGTGAAATCGTTGCGATTAGTACAGAGTAATTCTGATTTATATGACTTAACGCCGGGCCACAAAAATAGTTTTTTGCTGATTAAGGAAATGAAATGAAAATTATTCAGTAAACCATAGGGGCGGTATTTCAGTCGCTGGTTAACTTAAATTCTCGGTTTACTGTCATGGTGCTAATTGTTTTCACAATTGTCTCCTTGGAAATTAACCAAAAATTTAAGTTAACCATTAGGGACTGAAATACCGGGCCTTATTATTATTAGTATGTGATTGCAATAGTATTATCTAAATTACGTAAACGACCAGTCATTTACGAAATGTTTTGAATTCCCATACCTATTGCTATTTACAGTTACTTATGACAGTGCAACTGTTAGGACATCAGGTGAAATCCAAAGAGATTTAAAAAATTAACGACTGTAGGAATCTGCCTGGTGGCCTGTTTGTAAATCCAGCACTATTTCAACGTTTTACAACAAAGTTGGTACAATAAAAATTTTAGATACGTCAAAACACAAATCGGTCAAAATGCTAAAATCCAGTAACCGTTTAACAAGGAAACAGTTTAGAAAAGTAGCTAATGAAGCCTCTAAATCGATGTTATTTATGAATTCATCCCTATCTAATATAAATACAAATAATCAAACCACTTATGATGATACTTTTGGAAAGAGAACTGTTCGCAAAGAAGCTATTTTAGAGTATGATGATAGCGAAAGTAGTTCCAGAAATCAGAATAATTTATCTGCATTACCTGTAATTAATTGTGTTGTACCAAATTTGCCATGCGATGTACATCAGGATATTGAAAAAGATTTTGGGGCAACCGAAAGTTTTAATGTTTGTATTGAAGATCTTCCACCTTGTGATGTAGGCAATAATTTTAATTTAAACTTAGCTAATTGGGCAATAAGTGAAAACATTGCTCTTTGTTCCTTAGGTAAATTATTGAATCTTTTAAAAATACATCTGCAGAATCTTTACAAAAGCTGCCTAAGGATCCTCGGACATTGCTCACTACACCGAGAGTAATTAATGTCAAAAACATGGAAGTGGTGTGTATTATTATTTTGGGATTTATAATTGCATTTCAAACTTATTAAATAGATGTAATACTGATCAAACTGATAGTATTTGTCTGGCCATAAACGTCGATGGTTTGCCATTAACTAAAAGTACTGATATTTGCTTCTGGCCTATTTTAGGAATAATAAAATCTATAGCAGATCTGCAAAATACAGTTTTTGTGATAGCAATATATCAAGGAAAAGAGAAACCACCACCCAATAGTTTTCTTTCAGAATTTGTTAAGGAAGCTTCTAACTTAACATTACATGGGATAACTGTGAATAATCGCACATTCAATTTTAAAATTCAAATGTTAATTTGTGATATGCCCGCAAAAGCACATTGCTTGTCAGTCAAGAATCACAATGGGTACAGTTCATGTACCAAATGTTGCGTAGAAGGTGATTATGTTAAAAATATGGTATGTTTTGATGAAATTAATTGTTTGAAAAGAACAGATGAAAGTTTTCGAAATAAAACACAACCTGAACATCATGTTGGCATTTCAGTTTTAGAGAACTTGCCTAACTTTAACCTAATAAGTGCCGTACCTCTAGATTACATGCACATGATACTGTTAGGAGTAGTAAAAGACTATTATGCCACAAAATATATGGGTATATTTTGGAAAACCTCCGTTTAAGTTAAGAGCACAAGCGGTAATACTGCTCAATCAAAAACTGCAGCAACCGAAATCATATATACCTATTGAATTTTCAAGACGAAAAACTAGAAATATTAATGAGTGTAAACGATATAAAGCAACAGAATTTCGATTACTTCTACTGTACACAGGGCCAATAATTTTCAAAGACATTTTGCCATTAAAAATGTATCATAATTTTCTATTTTTAATGGTAGCTACACTAATCATGATCAGTAAGGATTTCTGCAGTAAAGAAAATTATCTTAATTATTCTTTAGTATTAATAGAACATTTTATATTGAATTGCAAACGAATTTATGGTTTGGGATTTATTTCTCTAAATGTGCATTCATTGATTCACTTACCCGACTGTGTACGTGAATATGGCAGTTTGGACAACTTTAGTAGCTTCCCATTCGAAAATTATATGACCAGTTTAAAACGAAAAATTCGCAAACAATCTCTTCATTTGCAACAAGTCGTCAAAAGGTTGGAGGAAGAACGTAATATATTGAAATTTCATAAAATTTCAAGTACAACATGTAACGTTCTACTTCAAGAACATCGAAATGGACCCATTCTAGAAGGTTTTTCACACCCACAGTTTCGAAAATTATCAACAAACACTTTTACAATTGCCACCACAAAATTTGCCGATAGTTTTGTTCAAACTTGGAATGGTACTATTATTAAAGTAGAAAATTTTGCTACACAAGTGTCATCAAAAACAGTATTTATGATAGGATTACAGTATAAAGAGGAAAACGATTTCTTTTCAAAACCGTGTTCGTCCACCTTATTTGGTGTAACATACATCAGTAAAGTTAATGATGATTTAAGATATTGGGACGTAAATAGTATTAGGCGAAAACTGATTGTGTTTCCCTTTAAAGAATCTTTAGTATGTTTTCCGTTGTTACACACCAATGAAAATTTATTTATTATGTTACACCAATGAAAATTTATCTTCACCATAGACAATGTGGTACGTTGTATTATTTACTGAAGAGCACACAGTAACTGTTGTTCCCAACAATTGGTATAATCAAGAGAAGGGTGAATGTTTTTGGCCATCTAAGGATGTAAAACAAGAAAAGTTGAAAAATTTATTAAGCAAAAGCTGGTGCCAAGTGACGGTTGGCATGGATATTCTGCTAAGATTTTAGGAAAGTACTGTAAGTAAATAATAATTGTGTATGATTTTATTATTTTTACTATCATATTTCTAGATGATTATAATGAGGCTAAGAGAAAGCTTAATAAAGCTCAAGAAACGGACAAATTAACTTCAACTGATGAGAAAAATTTTGAAAAAGTAAAACGTAAACCTAAACGCAATCCCAAATACGTAAGCAGTACTTCTGATTCTGATGTACCTAATTCAGATTCAGATGAATCAATTATTTATCCTCCCAAAAAACCATCTGCAGATGCTACCGAACAACCAGGTATAAACTTTATTGTTATTTATTGGTTTAATATATTTAATTATGTGATTAGGAACCAGAACTCAACAAACATCGAAGAACAAGGAGGGAACATCACTGTATCGAACGGCTTCCAGATCACTTACCCCCGACACTTTCAGTTCTCCTCGTGCAAGCAGGTTTGTAAAATCCACTGTAATTTCTATATTTTATATGATTTTTTCCGTTTTATTATCCAGTGTTCCGTCATCATCACATAGCCAACAAAGAGAAATTGGAAAAGGGATTGAACATAGGTAAGACTTTTAAAGGCCATTACGTTTTTATATATGAATTTCAGATATTCGAGATTATTTAATTGTAGTGAAAAGGCAACAACACCGCACGCAGAACAATTGGGTATAAAATGTATTATTTACTTTAACACATTATATTTATGTTAAACAGGAAGTAAAATCCAACAAAACCCAAAAAAAGGGAGGAACTTCAATCTATAGAACTGCTTCAAGATCACTTTCGCCTGACATTTTCAGAAGTTCTCATGGGAGGTTTGTACATCACAATATAATTTATTTACTGTATGGTTTTACTTTTGTTTTTTCTATTATTCAGTGTTCCATCATCATCACGTCATCAAAAACCAGAAATTGAAGATGCAATTGAACATAGGTAACACATTTTAAAAGTCATTTTGTTTTTACAACTGTATTTCAGATTTTCAGAATTATTGGACTCTAGTGAAAATGCAACATCGTCCCATTCATCTAAAATTTTAGGTATTTTACAGAAAATGGACGCTGATCACAAAGGTGAATATATACCTAATGTACATATAAATAACAGAGAGCTTTTTTTTTAGAATTTAGATATCAAGTAACAAGAAAACTAGATTTGTTGAATATGAAACTAAATGATATGATCGAAAATGAACTAAGATCTAAAAATGTTGAGACGAACATATCTGAAAATAATGCCGAGTTGTTAGAAATCTTGGGTTTATTTCCATTAAATGATGACCAATTAATTGTAGTTGAAAATTTTTAAATTTAAAGGTCGAAAGTTGTAAATTACTGGTATATTAGTTAAAGCATGTATATTAATATATTTCTTATTTATAATGTTATTTTAGGCATGCGAATTGAGTCGCACAGGTGGTAGTTCTTGTGGTGAAATGGTGAGGAAGTTAATGTTTAAGTTATTTACAAATGAACTTGGACAAGGCTACAGTTGGGATGGTGCGAAGAGAAAAACAAGTTCAAACATTTAAATTTGCATCAGTTATTTTAGGTGAGTTTTTTCGCTCATTATGGTTTCTTTTAACTTCTGTAAATGTAAATTTAACATCTATAAATCACTGTTGTTTCTATCGCCAAATAATTTTCCATTCTTATTGTAGATGCAGTACGTTTAAATGCAAAGACATCTCAAGCTACCGAGGCTGAAATAATAGCATGCATTAAAAATGGCTAGTGAGGTGCAAGGAGAGAGTGCTTTTAGAAACTAAAAGACAAGGTATCGGTAATTTGAGAATTAATATCATACTTACCTTTTATTTTTACAGGACTGATGAATCAGAGAAAAATAACATTTAAATAATAACTAAATAATGTATTATATTTTTTGTTGGTTGTAACATTACAAAATAAAAAAATGAACAAAGAATATCTAGAATATATTATTAACGTACATACAATGTGAATTATGAATATACATATAATATACCTGTATATACAAGAACATACATAAAATATACAAAATGTACATTATATGAATATTACGATGTGTGACAAACTAATATTTTATGAATGTGCATTAAATATTGTTCGTATTATAAATACATATTTTATGTATATCCGAAGTTCTCATACGAACATACACTGTATATGTGATGTATATTCCTTTGTTATGTGGGTAGGAGCCAGTAATTTTTATATGTTTTCCGTCTAACGCTCCGTAGCACAAAGGAAACTTCCACTTATTCCGAAAGCCTTCCTCGACTTGTTTCCATTGTTCCGCAGTGGGTATCTGCAAAAGAAAGTAAAAATATTTTATTTTCAGGAAAGTACTGATGATGCTCAAAATAAAGAAAATACTGACAATACTCAACCTAGTGACCAATGTGGGAACCCTACCCATACAAACCCAGAAGTAAGTCTATCAGAACCGCGAAAGAAAAGAAGTAAAATTTCACAGCTCTCTACAATAGTCATCAGTAGCATGAAAGATATGCAATACGATTGATCCAAATCAGAAACAGTGGAAGATGAATTCGACATCTTCGAGAAACACATTGCGAAGCAATTAAGAACCCTTTCTACAGAACAGGCTATCCTAGGCCAAGAAGAAATACAGAGTGTGATAACAAGATGTCGACTACACGATTTGAATAGTCCTAAATATTCTGCAAACACACATGCCAGTGACAATTCGTCAAGACCAAATTACAATTATGCGTCAAGACCAAGCACGAGTAGTAGTACTTATATGCCATTGAATAGTCCAGCGTCTGTAGATACACAAACCACTGAGGACTCATTAAATGTAGTAAGCGATGACCCAGAATACATTAATATAATCATGAATGCTTTCAATAATGCTTAATTTGTCATAGATATGATACTTAATAAAAAAATATTACCTTGATGTGGTCTTTTAATGCCCTTTTAATTTCTTGACAGACTTCTGGTATAATTTTTGAAATAGTTGGTTTTGGCAATCGAAACATACGACTGAGGCTTCTGTAACTATCTCCAGTACTTAAAAAAAAAGAGTGACTTCTAATTTTAATTTTGCGGGTATAGCATCTCTGAACAACGTATTCTTACGCTGGATATTAATCGAAACTAATGATAACAGTTCTTCAAAGTTTTCTGCTGTCATTCTCAGTGCCAGTCTATATTCATTGGGATCTTCTATCTTCAGTTGTTGCAAAAGTATTGCTGACTCTCCTTTTCATCTCTTTCGCTGATCCAATTTCTCACCCAAACCCGTTCCTTTTTTTAGTTCCTTATCAACCTCATTAATAACTTCTTGTAGCAAGAGTGATTGAGCACGTTTGAAACATTTTCGAAACTGATCTCTTCTTGAAATCATTGTCACTATAGTGTTCACACTTCAACGGCTTCTAAATAACTGGAATAATGTAGACGTTACAGATCCAGTCCAGCACTGGACTGGAATCTCGCTAGATCACTGGACTGGAATAATGTAAACCGGGCATTAATTCACACTAGTGCAATTCTAATGCGTGGTGATTTATCTGCCTTGGGATTTTATTTTTCACCAACTACTACAGTTTATATGGTATGTGTATGCCGAATAGGTTATACTGCCAATGTTAAAATGGATTATGAGGAAATTCTTCTGCTGACTATAATTGGAGCATCAGCGGCTCTTTTATTACCGAGGAAACGGAAATGGTGGGTGAAGCCATGGATACAAAAAGAAATGATCATCATGGGAATATTCATCTTGTACATAATGAACTTGCGGCACTTGATAAAGATAGTTTCGAAAATTTTATAAGAATGGACGTAGATACGTTTGAAGAACTTTTAAATACGATTAAACATCAAATCGAGAAAAAAAGACACCAAATTTAGGGATGCCATTTCTCCTAGAGATCGCCTGACGATAACCTTACGTTATCTTGCAACAGGCGAAACATTTAAAAGCCTCTCATATTCTTTTAGAATGGGGCACTCTACTATTTCTAATTTTATACCAGAAGTGTGTTCTGCAACCCAAGTAGCATTTAAACATTTATAAAACATGAAATAAACATTTATTGACAAATGTTTGAATATTTAATAAATATTATTATAAGTTACTTTAATATTTAAAAAATATTTTATGAATGTGCAGAAATCACATTTTGCAATGTTATAAAAACATTATATAAATGTTTGCATAAATAGTCATAAAATATTATTATAACTATTATTTTAACATTATATAAACGTTATTAGCCTACTTCTTTTTAACTTTTGTTAACGTTAAATGAAATTTCAAATGTACTTTGATAACATTTATTTTCGTATTTAATACAATACAATAGATACAATAACTGTAAGTTTTAGAATTATATAACCTACGCGTCGTCAGGTTGTGAACTAAAAGAAATTGTTAAATTTAAAAATCAATTTGATATTTACTTACTTTGTTTGGACTTGTCTAAATTTTTCACGGACTAACCATTCCCTCAAAGGTTTTATTATGTCAGCTTCAGAGGCCTCTTTAGTTTTCTCATTAAATCGAACTGCTTCTATAAAATACATCATAATTTAGTTATATTCGAATAAGTTATTAAAAATTAATGGCACTTATAACAGATAAACATCATAACTAGAAAGAGAAGATTTATAATACATATAAACCACAACATAAACAATGAACTTTTATCTACTTAAATTTGAATTAAAATTTGGATCAATCAAATATATAATTAATTTCAAATATATTAAAAGATTTTACAAATTTAATTTGATATTTTAACTATATAAACAAAGTAAAACTCGATGCCTGCAATTTTTACAGTAGATTTTATTAATTGATTAAAGGTTTGTCTACATGGTGCTTTTACTTTTATTCCTTATATTTAGTGTTAGTCATTTGCAATTTCAAATAGTAGTTGTAATTATATATACATACTTATAGTAAGTTTTCCTAGTTGTAAATCCTTAAATTTTGTTTTCCTTTTGCCCTTCCCAACTGTAAAATTGTGCAGTTTTATTATTTAATATACTAAACATGATTCGTTTTGTAATCTCTTTGACTGTTCCTCCGCCTAATCGAGAAAGTTCTTTTGCCTGTAAATTTAAAAATTTTCAAAACTAATAATAACATTGTTATTTACTTTACAATTAGGTTCATTTGTTGAGGATTTTTAAAATGTCTTCCATTTTATTTAAATCGTGTAAATTTTGTATAGGAAACATGTTCATTACTTCTTGTAACTGTTCACTTAGTTCATATAGAGCAGGAGTCTCGTTATTTCTATCACTTTTCATCAATAATTCTTGGTTTTCCATTAGCTCTTTTATTCGTGCGTTTATTATATGAAGCTGTCTCATAACCTGAATTCTGAAATAAGTAATTCAAATGACAAAAATGTAACAAAAGATAAAAATATACCTCCGTTTTCCGTTGTTAACTGTGTTAAAGCTGAGGTAACATTTCCCATTACAGACTGTATTTCCTGAAATTCCCTGTTAAAGCCTTTATCAGTTTGAACTGATAATTGATTTGCCTGTTCAGATAAATATTGGTCTTCAGGAGAGTTAACTTCCTGCAACCTTGGATTTTCCGGTATTTGTCCTTTGTGGCAAACTTCTAAAAAAATTAAGTGTTTAAGTAACGGTAATTTTTTCCTTGTCTGTTAATTGGCAGCTGTACAACAAAAAAAGATAAACAATTAAATTTTATAAAGCTCTAGACTAGTTATTTGAATTGATGTATTCAGTTTGTAATTGATGTGAAATGTAATTTATTTATTTATTTATCAATTACGAATCGTGTTCAAAACTCTCGTACGAAAGAAATAAAAGAGAAACAAAATTGGCATATGTTACCATTTCTTGGTTTTGGAATAGTTGGCATTGAAGGGTATTCAATTTCTTCATCAGAGCAGTAAAAATCGGGATGTATTCGTGATTTTCTTACACGCAGTCCTTTGCCTAATGCTGCTAATTCATCCGCTGATGAAGATAGATCGTCTCTATCTTTTGCTCGGTTGCATTTGATTTGGGCAACAAGGAGGTCCTCTACAAAGATAATCAAATATAGAACTACCCCATCATAATATACGTTCTTGCCATGTTCCCAAAATCTTGATTGAGAAGATACTCCAACTACAAGATGGAGACTCTTTCGATTTTACGGCATCTATAATTTTTTTCTATTGTAACCGTTTGGCCAAAAACATTCCTGGGACTCTAGTATAGTCCAAGACTTTGGAACTACCTCAACTGTCTGCTCAGATGTGAAGTGAACAACACACCATGTCATCTTGTCAGGCACGAACAGAATTCCATAACACCGTAAAAAATAAACAAATAAAATTAATAAGAATGACGTAACAGACCAAAGAATAATAGACTTGAAAGGAAATGAGTCGATGAGTTTGCACAGTAGTCCCTAGTTGAAGTAAAATTTTAAGCTAGTAAATATAAACATTACATAATTATTGTTGAAGCGTAAATTAATCACTATGACGACGATTATGGAAACTCAGGATTGCGTTTTTCAGTACCTATGTCATCGAAAACTTGATGATCATTAAAACGAAACTACATTTTAAAAATTCTTATGTGATACATACTATACTTAAATTAAATTAACAATTTCAACTTGATGATCATTAAATTCTCACTGTGTTAAGGATAATATACCTAATATAAAAAATCAGCTACTTGAAGTGTGTAAAATAGGGTAAGCTACGGCTTTCCCAGTTTCTAATGGTATATAAAAGATTTTGTATTTTATCTTTGATATGAGATACATTTTAAATCAGAAAGTTTATTAGTATTTATCAAAAATTCCTAAGCTGGAAGAATCACAAGGAATGTTAAAAACGGTTTTTTTCTTCAAACTCTCTACCAATAACAACAATATCATTATTATAGTAACAAATATTGTGAACCTGAAAAACATTATTATCATCTAGCCATACGTAACGATTAGCCGAATTTAACTTCAGGGTAAAATATTCTGTTTTTAATACTTTGTATTGCGAAGAAAAACATCCAGGTAACAACGCCCCTTCGAAATGTTCTTGGGAAACAGATGTTCCCTTATTAATATCTGATAGTTTACAAAATCGGCCTTCAAAGACTCTATGAACTACTTGTTGAAGGGGTTTATGACCAGTTCTCAACATCTGTTTAATAAATTGCATATGATTTTCAAAATCAAATGCAGAAAAGTTATTTAAATTTCCAAACCTAATTACATCATTGGTTAAATGTAAAAGACTATGTACATTATGAGACACAAAGTCAACTGAATAAACCTTTATTGCCGTTTTAACGAAACATCTAAGTAATTCATTTGCATAAGAAATCATGTTTGGAATAAGTAAAAATACATCTTTACAAAGAACAGTGATTGCTACTGAAAGTGTTAAAAAATGATTATAAATCAGAGGATCAAGAATTGTTTTAAAAATGACTGGACCTACATATAAAAGAAGTAATTTTAGTTCAGTAGCTCTTTGTACTTCAAAATATGGCAATTTAAAGGGTTGTTTTCCAAATACCCAGCCAAATTTTTTATGAGTTAGCATTTTTTTCATAACGCCTAAACAAATAATATGCATGTAATCTAAAACTACATCATCAACCAAATTAAAATTCGGCAATTCTGTTAAAATGCTAATTCCATTATGATAATCTTCATCTGATTGCTGTCTAAAGGATTGATCAGTTCGTTTTTGTAGATTATCAATTTCGGGAAACACAATACATTTTCTACCAAGGTTCCTTCACTTGTACATTTGGTACATGAATGATATCCCATGTGCCCTTTTACAGATAAACAATATGATTTTGCTGGAGGATCACATACAAGCATTTGAATTTTTAAGCCATACTTTTTATTATCAATAAAAAACCGTTTTGATTTAGCTCGATTGCTTCATTAACAAAATCTTTTAAATACTCATTTGCAAACTTGGGTTTTTCATTACCATAATAAACAGCTACCATACTAACTACCTTATTTAGATCATGTAGCTTTAATTTAATTAAAATTGGCCATAAACAGTTTGATGTGCTGTTGCTTATTGGTAAACCATCTATATTAACAGCTACTTCAATTATATCAACATTATCGGAGATCCTGTATTTATATTGTTTCAGTAACTTTTTATAGTGTCAGCAATTCCAAAATAATAAAATAATCCAGACATTATTTCTGTAACAACTATTTTGCAAGGAGTACTTAAAAGAGTTCTAGAATCATTTGGCAAATTATGAAACTCAGAAATGTCAGCACTACTTTTTAAAATCTGTAGAAGTTTGTTTAAATTACTTTGGCAAATGTTACCTTTAACAGCCCAATTAGTAATCTTTGATTGCATGTTCAAAAGCACAATTCTATTACTAACAGCAAGGGAGTCAATTAAAATCTTATCATTCATTACTAAACTATTTTGCAAATCTACATTACCATCGCAACTATTAAAACAATTAAAATCATCATCATCGAAACCCAACTGGCAATTGGTATTAGTCCCCGATGTACTCGGTGATTGACCCGATTGACGAGATAAATGCAAATTATCAGTACAAATTTTTTTGGTAACTCATGCTTCCTATCCACATTACGTGGTAAAATAATCTTCTCACGATGAGCAGAAGAATTAATTAACAGCATTGATTCATTGGTTGATTCTAATACCCTCTTATAGAAGTATCTGTTTGCAGTTTTGCCTTAGGCATATATGGCAATATACAAAATATTATCTAAAAAATGTACAAATAGCAGTATTAATAATAACGGGGGGAAGATAGAATTTAGGTTATGTAACAACACAGAACGCAAAATGATTAATTCGTGTAAAAATTAAAACTTACCTTGTTTAGAGATCGTAAATTTCATAAACTTAAGCACTGACTAAAGCACAAACCAACCAAATTCACATTAAAATTAAATTGTTGCTTCTCAACCAACTTAATTCACCAACAGAATTTAAATCGAATTCTCGAATGCACAATCGGATGCGATCGCAATTTTACCGACGTGTAAACGCGCAAAATTGAAACCGATTGAAACAAAAATGTTAGCATTGCCACATCGGCATTACTTTAGTTTATATAAAAACATCGAATTTTAATAATTGTAGTTTGTTTCTTTTTATTTTCACTATTCTTATTCATTTTGTTCAAAATATATGTTTAACAAAGTTTTTCACAAAAACATTAACAAATATTTTATGAACATTATAAATTAATATTATTGAAACGTTTATAAATATTGTGGAAATATTATATAAATGTTACTTGATTAATTAAATTTGAATATTAACATTTAATATTTATTTAGTATTATATAAATATTACTAATATTTTTTAATATTCTAAACCATTTTTGAATATTTATTAAATATTCAATGTTACTTGGGAATATATACTGCTTTAAGAAATGATTATTTAAAGGCATTTAGATTCCCGATACAACTTTGGAATGGCTGAAGATAGCTGATGAATTTCAAGCTAGGCGGAATTTGCCCCATGTATTAGGGGCATTGGATGGAAAACACATACTTGTACAAGCTCCTCAGAGAGAAGGCTCAGTATATTTCAATTATAAAGGCTCACATAGTATTGTGCTTTTGGGTTTAGTTGGTGCTGACTACAAATTTCTCTATGTTGATTGTGGGAAGAATGGTAGAATTTCTGATGGGGTGTATTTCGAAACAGTACACTTGCGTTGGCCATTGCTACAAATAGGTTAAATTTTCCCCAAGAAACACCTTTACCAGGCCGTACAAAACCTGTACCGTATGTGATTGTAGCAGATGCTGCATTCCCATTATCACAACATATTCTTAAACCTTATCCATTTAGAAACATGACCTGGCCACAACGTATCTTCAATTACCGTCTAAGCAGAGCACGAAGGGTAGTAGAGAATGCTTTTGGGATACTTGTTAATCGGTTTCGGGTATTAATAAACACTGTTAATTTACATCCCACCAAAGTCGAAACTATTACATTAGCTTGTGTTGTTTTACACAATTTTTTGAGAGTAAAAAATCCAAATAATTATAATGTAAGTGAAACTAGTATTGATAAAAGAATTAGATTTTCATATGCTTTAAGCAAGCAAGCTGGTAATAGAAGCAGTCAATCAGCCTTAAATAATAGACAAGAATTTGTGGAATATGTAAATGGTGTAGGTGCTGTTGACTGGCAAAACAATCTTGCATAAACAATGTAATATTATTAGTTATTTTATTCATTATATTCTAAGCAGGTCCTTAATATTACTAGGTATTTACAAATTAATGATTCAATTCTTTTTGTTGAGCATCCATAATTGCATTAAAAATGTTTTTTTTTAATTCACAAATTATTTTTTTGTTTTGTAGTTTTCGCATTTCTGTTGCAATGGTACTGAAAATTAATAATAAATAATATGTTGATTGTTGCAGTATTAACAAACCTTGCAAATACATCAAATTCATCCTCTGCGATCTTTGGTTTTCTTCCCTCTTCTAAAGATGTAATCGCAGAATTAATTAATGCTGCAATAGAGGCATTTGAATTGCTTCTACTGGGTCGTCTCTTATTAGGATTAGGTGAACAGGCACCATCTGTAGGAGTCGATGAAGCAGATGCCAATTCATCCATTGTGCCCTCAAAAATAATTTCACCTTCCTCCTCCTCCTCCTCCACCTCTTCATATCGCTTAGCTTCAGTTTCAATTATTTCCTTTCAAAATAATAATAATAAAGAAGTACATACAAAAATGGTTATTACTTACCATTGATTCCAAATTTGATTGAGATTGTCGTATAGGATCTCCTTCGCCCAAAAATTGCAAGATATCGAAGCACCACAATTTTATCTTATATGCTTCGGCTGGTGCACCACTGACCAAATATTTTTTTCAGCATACCTGCTTCTTTCAAATATTGGGTACGAATAACGTGTATTTTTTAACAATAGGGAGATTTTGAGTCACTTAAAATAACGTCAAAAATAAGGATCTCCGTGGTTATCGTTATTAACGATAACGATAACGTTGTGCAATTTAAATGGAGTTTTTGGATTGCATTTTCGAGAAGTGTAGTTATGTCAGTATTTGGTTTTAATTTTTAACCCTAACCTATTTTTGTGAGTGCTTATATTATTTTCATCAAATCAAAACAAACTCCATATAATTTTTTTTTATTTGAACAGTTTTATTTATACAAAAATGGAAGGCAATTTGCAATTGGTTCTTCGGCGCCGAAACCGGAATAGAATTAATCATAATTTAATTAGAGGTTTGATCTTACAAGATATATTTGGTTTCCCTTATAATGAACTACAAAATATGCTGGATAGACGACGGTTAAACTTACACAATTTAGAACCTGCGGAATATAAAGTCAACTTCAGATTTTCCCAAGAAGACTTACAGCGGCTAGTTCGAAGTCTTCATATCCCTAATGAAATTGTGACAAATTCTTCTCATGTAGTTACAGGTAATTAACATGATCGATTGGAATATAAAATTGTTCAGGTTATTCTTAATTTTTTACAGGTATGGAAGGTTTATGTATTTTATTGAAACGATTGGCTTATCCAAATCGCTTAGCGGACTTGAAAAATTTTTTTGGTCGATCAACTTCAGCATTGTCTGAAATAGCCAACCTTGTAAATCAAAAACTCCTTTTGCAGGATGTAGAACCAATGTACAAAACAGCAACTTTATTAAGTAACTGCCATTCTTGTGTATATGGGAACCAAACTGCTCAATTTTTTGATGTAGAGCCCATTGCACTGGAGCAGTATTTAAATGTTTAGTTTAGTATTTTACCTAAAATTGTTTTTTATATGAAATAAAACATCTATAAAAAGAACTTACTTTTATTTATTTGATATAAAACTCTAATCATACGTAATTATTAACTACAAATAAGTTGAATTTACTTTGTTTGATTTAGTAGAACATTTATTAACCTGTCTTGGTTGCTAATTATTTTATTTAACTCATTAAATCTGTCTTCTTGCATCTGCAGATTTTTCTTACTTTCAAATTCTCGAAGAACTAGTTTTCTCTCTTCTAATTCAAGCCTCTTTTTCCAGCTCTAATTTTCCCTCTTCGATTTTAATTTTTCCTCTAGAAGCTCCTGATCTTTCCTTTTTAACTCATTTTGGGTGTTTTCATATTCTTGTAAATATGCAAGCCCTTGTCTCTGAATACTGGTTCTCCTAGTCCGTGCCTTATTTCGTGCTAAAATATAATTGCAATTCAATAACCGATTCAATTACTTTAAGTGAAGTTTAAATCTTTCGTACCTAGAATGGTACGCTTGCTGCCACTCGACACTTTAGCCGTTTGTGTCACTTCATTTGTCGCAAGGCCAGCTTCATCTGCAGTATCCTCAAGCTGTGAGGAAGCACCACCTCCTGTCTCAATCTCTTCATCTGCCAACACAACAACTTCTTCAGCTACAAATTAAAAAATAATTTAGGTATAAAAATTTTGGAAGACATTTTGCAATCACTTTTATAGTTATTGCATAATTATAATCTTCACCTTTAATTATGTTAAACATTAACGTAACTTATATGAAGTTAAATTTATTTTTATGACTACAAAGGTATTTTGGATATATGTACTTACTGGCATAGTTATGATCAAGAAGTAAAGAACTTGGAGAATTATCTTCTATTCCACAGTTGCTGGAACTACCAACGTTTTCTTTTATGGACTCTTTGGCCCAATAGTCCTGATTTATTTTTCCCAAATTGGTGTCTTTCCTTTTTTTTTACTAAACAATTTGTTTTAGCGTGTTCACCCATCAATTCATGTATATTAGAACATAATTGATCTTTCTCAATATATGCCTCCTCAATACCAGATCTAAAAATTTTACAATTTATACTTTCGATTGTTATTTAATTGAAATTTAATAAAGACAAATCAGACTGAATGCATACTGGCACTGCCAATATATGAAATCACATTGTAACTTAATGATAGGTTTGATACAACTTTATACTTACTTATCTCTTAAAATTTTGTTTTTCTAGCCACAGCTTAATTAATAGCAACAAGTGGTCCCTTAAAGTTTTTATAACAAACTTTTTTCCTGTCGTTAGGAAAATATGTTCCTGAATTTCACACCATGAATTTGGGTTTTCGAAAGGATTTAGGCTCAGTACTTCTCTAAGTAAGGCTAAGTCATCCTCTTCCCGGAACCTTAACCTTTTTTGTTTGCAGCAGCATTTTTCCATTCCTAAAACAAAATAATTTATAAGAATTTATAGTTTACTTATTTTTAAGGTTATATCCCTGCAAAAATAACCACCGGAAACGTAATTAACATCCGCCGTAAATAAAGTTTGGTGTTATCGTTATAGTTGTTTGGATCTTATTTTTACCTTATTGCGCCGACGCACAAATAACGATAACCACAAAACTGCTATTTTAAGTGATCCAAAATCTCCCTAATATCAGTGTTTGTAAGACTTTTACATACGTCATATTTTACTTGCAGCTAGTTCTAATAAAATTAACAGCTTCTGCACGTTTGTTTTTATTTTATACTCTTTAGCTTCGTGACGTATAAAATTCGAAACAGTACGTTGGCCCGAAAGACATACGCTCGAAAGACGTTCGCTCGAAAAGCTAGGTTACAAATTAAAACGTCAAGGTTGTCATTTGCGATTTAAATCCAAAAACCAGAGGTTCTCAAAAGTGTTAAGATAGTCTGGAAAATCATACAAACTTCAGCGGCATGCGAAGAATGTAGAAATAATTTGTTCTAGTCAATAAAAAATTACACATTTTATCTTCTAGTTATTTTGTTATTCTTCCAAACTGAATAATTTATAGAATTACATATGAGAATATGAAATCTGTTTTAACTACGTATTTTCTTATAATAATCGTCAAAATTGTTAATTTGTCTAAGTAGAGGTTTTTAATCTTCAAAATATAAGTGCAAATCTGATAAGGTACATTTTTATTCACTTATGCATTAAAAATGTATAAATATTGAAGAATGGAAAACAAAACCTATTTACATCTCTTTAATTTGTTAGTGAAGTTAAAAAATGTTGATTGAAAAATATAAATTCTTTAACTAACAAAATAATAAATAATATAGGTATAATAATAACATGTCTGGATCCAACACATAATGTCTATAGTGAACAAAAATTATAATAATAAATACAAACATAAATTTGTTGAGTATTCACTATTTTTCTACATTTATATTTATTTTGTAATAGTGCTTTAGTTAGTTGTGTAAAACGTTCTTTATTTATATTTTTGTAAGTTAATAGTGGTGCATGCGCAATAGTGAAAGAATGCCGTTATAAGAAAATGAATGTATCCGCAGCGTTGTAAGAATATAATAATGTTTTTCTTTATGTACTATAAAGTTAAGTTAAATAAAATATTATCAATTAAATTAACATGGTAGCAGAACGTCGTTCATAACAAAGTACAGCAATTAATAAATGAGTGTGAACTGAGATTGAGAATAAAACAAAGTAAAAGCGTAAAGGTAAAACGTGAGAACGTGTGGGAAGAAAATGGCGTACATGAAAATTGATGACATTACAATACCAGTTTTTGATGGTTCGGAATATACAAACTGGAAGAAGAGGATATTGAAATTTCTGGAATTTAAAAGGTGTAAGCAAGTAGCAATCAGAGAAAAGGAGGAATCAGATAAAGATGAAGAATGGAATCAAGCGGACATTAAAGCGACAAATTATATATACAGCGCTATCACAAATAAACAACTTGAATATATTGGTGATTTAGATTCAGCTTATCAAATAATCAAAAAATTTGACCAAAGGTACTTGAAGAAATCAACAGCATTACAAATCATATGTAGAAATAATTTGGAATCAATAAAGTTAAAAATTATGCAGAAGTCACTTCCTTCTTCGATGAATTCGAAAAAGCAGTTAATGAACTTAAAGCATCAGGAGCCGTAGTGTCGAGCAAGAAAAATTAAGATACATGTTACGATCCTTACCTCAAACGTACAGTCATATTGGAGATTTAATAGATGTGTTGCCTGAGAAAGACAGAACTGTTGAATATTTAAAAAGTAAAATAAAGTTAAAATCAACAGGAAAATGTTTTAAATGTGGTGCGCTTGGACATTATCAATACAACTGCAATAAACCTAATTCATTAGAACCACCAAGATGTGCCAACAATTATCGAGGAAGATCACACCGCAATTGGAATAGTCGTGGAAGTTATCAAAGAGCCTTTAGAGGAAGAACCAGCTTTCAACAACATCAATTCAGGGGAAGAGGCTATTACAGAGGAGCTGCAAACACATCATCTTGTCAGCAGAATCAACCGAGAGAGTCCGAAGTCGAAGGAAATTCCTTTTTAACAGAAGTACATACATCCGAAGTAAACCGCACAGGCAATTATAAGGAAAATGAAGTAAGTTGGATTTTAGATAGCGGTAGTACTGATCATATTGTAAATAATGATAGGTTATTTAGTAAATATGTAAATTTAGAAACGCCAATTGATGTTAAAGTAGGTGATGGCGGAATACTGAAAGCAACTAAAATAGGTATGGTAAATGCAATCTTTAAGGTATTTGAAAAGCATCATGAAATAAGTTTACCTAACGTTTTTTATGTAAAAGACATGAAACAAAATTTAATTAGTGTTTCAAAAGTTACAATTAATAACAAAATAGTTTCTATTGGTAATGATGCAAAAATGTATAACAAAAATAATGACCTAATAGCGATAGCAAAAAACAAGGTAATTTATATATTATGACAAGCTTTATTAAAAATAATATTACTTCTAGCCTGGTAAATTACCAAAGTATAGAAAAAATGTCTTTAAAGGAAAAATGGCATCGCATATTAGGTCATGTTAATTTCAATTATTTAAATACTTTGTGTAAAAATGAATTATTGTTAGGTTTGCCGAAAGAAATTGAATCAGATAATATGAAATGTGCAATTTGCATAAAAAGTAAAATGCATAATGTACCATTTTAAACAATAGAAAACGCGCTAAAAATTTTTTAGAAATAGTACATACAGATTTAAACGGGCCGCAATAATACAACAGGTAACCGTGGGGAAAAATATTTCTTAACTTTCATTGACGATTATAGTAAATTAGCTAAAGTATATTGCATTAAATTGAAATCCGACGTTTATAATTGTTTTGTGGACTATGTAAATCAAGTGGAGAATTTAATTGACAAAAGAATTAAAGTATTAAGGTGTGACTCAGGTGTGACAATGGAAAAGAGTACTTAAATGCCAATATTTATCAGTTTTGTAGAGAAAAGGGTATTCGTATAATTCCTTGTTCCCCATATGTACACGAATTAAACGGAGTAGCAGAACGATATAACAGGTCAATCATGAATGTATCTAGATGTTTATTGTCGGAAGCAAATGTTAGTAAATTGTACTGGCCTGAAGTAGTAAAAGCAGCAACTTATTTAAAAAACAGAACTCTTGCAAACACTCTTAACAAACCAGTAAATGAAAATATTATTGATGTTAAATGGGTTTACAAAATAAAGGATAACAATGTTTACAAAGCTAGACTGGTAGCCAAAGGGTTTCAACAACATGAATGTGAAGGTGATATTTACTCACCTGTTGCAAAAATGTTAACGCTAAAATTATTATTAGCATTTTGCTGTGTAAATGGTTTTGTTATTAATCAAATGGATGTAGAGACAGCATTTTTAAATAGTGAAGTAATTTCTGAAGTTTACGTAAATCAACCAATAGGGTATGAAGATGGTACATGTAAAGTTTACAAACTACTTAAATCATTATATGGTTTAAAAGAGAGTGCGAGGTCCTGGTATGAATGTTTTAATGAATTCATAATAAAACTAAATTTTAAAAGGAGTAATTACGATAATTGCTTATATGTATCACAAGAAAAGGATAAAACCATATACATAATACTGTTTGTTGATGACATGTTAATATGTAGTAACAGCCAGAATAATATTAATAACATTAAAATATTGCTAACAAAACGTTTCAAAATGAAAGATATGAATGAAGTTAGAACTTACGTAGGAATAGATATAAGCTATAATATTGAAGACAATTTAATGACCTTAAGTCAAAGTAATTATATTGAATCACTGGCAAAGAAGTACAACTTAATAAATTCAAAGTTATATAATACACCAATGGAAGTAGGCTTAAAGTTAGAACCTGCAGAGATAATAAATAATAGAATTAAGTATAAAAATCTGATAGGTGAACTATTATATATAAGTACCGGAACAAGACCAGATATCGCTTATGGCGTTAATTATTTAAGTAGGTTTCAAAATTGTTATGATGATTCACATTTTAAGTATGCTTTAAGAATATTAAAGTATTTATATTTGACAAAAGATTTAAAATTAACTTTTAGTAAAAGTAATAACACCGAAATATTACATTGTTTCGTAGACTCTGACTGGGCAGGAGATAATATAGATCGGAAATCCACCTCAGGTTATATAATTAAGTTATACGGAAATGTAATTTTTGGAAATCTCGCAAACAAAATTCTGTAACTAAATCGTCTACATTTGCTGAATATGTAGCATTGTCCGAAGCTGTAACCGATGTTATCTTCATTCGAAATATGTTAAAAGAAACATTTGGAATTAATTTTATTAAACCAGTTCAAATATTTGAAGATAATTCAGGTGCTGTAGCTATTGCAAAATATGGCAATTTTACAAAAAATTCTAAGCATGTTGAAAGTGCAATTACATTTTGTAAACGAAAATGTTAAAAAGATATAGTTGAAGTTATTAAAGTTTCAACTGAAGATAATATTGCAGACTTACTGACCAAATCACTTTGTAGAGCTAAGTTTATTAGGTTGAGAGAAATGTTAAATTTGATTTAAGAATTTATTAAACAAATATAAATGTAAGGGAGCATGTTGAGTATTCACTATTTTTCTACATTTATATTTATTTTGTAATAGTGCTTTAGTTAGTTGTGTAAAACGTTCTTTATTTATATTTTGTAAGTTAATAGTGGTGCATGCGCAATAGTGAAAGAATGCCGTTATAATAAAAAAATGAATGTATCCGCAGCGTTGTAAGAATATAAAATGTTTTCTTTATGTACTATAAAAGTTAAGTTAAATAAAATATTATCAATTAAATTAACAAAATTACAAATGTAACTTAAAATATATTCAATTAATACAAAATATATGGACTTCATATATAATTTATTTTTTCTACAGCACTAAATGAGTGAAATTAGAAATAACTACTGTATATCTATTTTTGACAATTTAATTTACAGTAGTAAATTATTTCACTGTTTCACAGTAAATGTTATAAAATAAATATCATTAAAAAAATTTTTTTACCGGAATTAAAATAAGTATCAAATAAATGCCTTTAATTATCTCGACTCAGTATTTATTAAAGTCTCGGTGTGAAATATTAGAAAATGACTAAATAGTATAGTTTCGACTATATAAAAAATTATGGTAATCATGTACTATTAGTTACAATAAAAATGCATTAAAAACGACGACATTTATAATAATTAAATTAAGGTCGGAGAAAAACTAACTACGTGTTAGGTACTTTTCTCCCTCGTATATACGTATATAACAATTTCATTCATCTATTTAAAATTAAAATTAACCTATAAGCATAGTATACATATTGCAATTACTAACAAATTAATTTAAATTAATTATTATCAAACATAAATAAGACATAACGAACAACAAACGTCAAAGATTTTATAACTAAAGTGGACAAGACAATCTACAAACACCACTCTCTCTATTTTTGAGGACAATAAGTTAATACTTAGAAAACGAGATAGTAATTTTCAGTTTCATAATATTTCGTTTCTTAAAACATTTGATATAGTACCTAGGTACTAAATACTTGTAGTAATCACGTAAAGCAATAAAATGCACAGCATACATTTGAGTTTGAATAGTCATCCTAATTATTAAAGAAACATATATAACAAAACGTCATAGTAATAATGAACATATGTACAAATAACGTAACTAACTAACGTAAAGAAAAATAACACAAGAAATAGTAATTTACACTGAAATGTTTATCTCGGGTTTATATAAAGTGATGCCACCCATATAATACTTTAATTTAAATTTAAACATAAATTCTAAATACTCCAAACGAGTCACTCCGGCACACAACACATTGAAATAGTCTCCTATTTGTTATTTCGGTAGCACATTCACCACATACACTTATTAGTCCGCATGGAATAAATGCATGTGTTATTTGCTCAATTAAACAAATCACACATAATTGTTCTCTGGCTATTTGTGGAGGTCCATTTGCTGCTGGTCGGGGAGGAGGTGGAGTTGCTGCCGGTGGAAGAGGTGGAGTTGCTGCTGGTGGAGGAGGTGGAGTTGCTGCTGGTGGAGGCGGTGGAGTTGGTGCTGGCACCGGTTCTTCTACTTCTTGAGGAGTAGGTGGACGGGGGTTACCCTCTTCGAACATAACAGGCGCAGCTTCAGCAATTTGAAGTTCATCTGCCTGTATATCCTCTAAATTCGGATTTAAATTTCTTTCCAACCCTTCCACTGAATAACTCATTCTCCTTAAAAACATACCAACGTCACCATCCAGTTCTAATCTTCGTTGGGCATTTACTAAAAGTTATAAATTATGTTTGTATATGGTTTGTTTTTTTACAAGGTAATTCACGTAGCCCGTAGATTATATACTTCTTAAAATCATATTAATATGATATTTGGTATTTTTAGCCATGGGCCATCATCGACTATCTAGGCTAATTAAATAATACATATTTTCAAAATAGCGCCACTATGGGTTACACCGGAAATTTACGCCTACTTTGTTTTTTTAATGGAATAGCTCCATTTTGTACATATACACTATACAGGTTTATACTACTGATCTTCTGGGGCACCATACATAACATTTACAACACAATACAATATTTAATTGATTGTACCATACGAATAAATAAATAAATTTGTAGAATGCAAGATTTAATGAAAAAAGACATCTACTTTTGAACTGTTAAAGATATTAAATAAATGATTTATTTTATGTTTTGTTTTCAAGAAGTTTAGTCCACATTTTAATAGAATGGAAATTTAGGCTCAGTTTAATTATACCATTGTGCATTCCTATCTTTATTTTTTAACACTTTTGATGACAATGCTTTTGTTCCAATTTTGTTAATAATTGCGTTAAATTTAGGTACCATAGCAACCAATAGTTACTAATAATTTATTTTAATAAGGTAATACATATGTTGTCCATAGAGTTTATCATATGTGTTTATTTCTATTTACTAAGTTGCAGAAGATTTTGAAGAAAAGTGAAATATGAAAATATAACTATAGTTGTAAAATGCAAGTTGTGCAATTTGCATAATGGAACAATATCAACATAATGTTTTTATTTTGTTTGTGGTTTATGGCCCAAATAACCTACTTTAATGGTTTTGAACCTTGCAAAGCTCGGCATGTCCCAAAAGGTATTGTAGATTGCCTAAATGAGTTGCCCATGTTGAGCAGTTTTATAAGATAAATTTTTTTGGTTTTCTATTTTTCGTTTCGACAATGAAAAATTGGAACAAACTCGTTAAAAAGGTGCTAATAACGTAAAACCAATTGCAGATAGGAATGCCGAATATTATTCAACCTTATGGCCTTAAAATTTAATTCGACATCCATTTCTGTCATCAGAAATGGTAACTGCCATTTGATAAAATGAAGTATTTGACAGTTTTTATTGTCAACTTTGAAAATGTGAGCTGAACTTTTAGAAATCTAAAGAGAAAACATTTATTATCTTCAATGGTTCAAAACTAGCGCATATGTATTTTGGGTTCCTTGCAAATATATTTTTGAATTAAATCTTACATGTCAAAAACTATGAAATAACATGGCTTAAAAATATGAATGATGCTGATCAAAAAATGATGTAGACTTAAAACTATTTCATTATAAAAAACAAAAGGTAGGTACTGTCAATTTGACTTGGAGTAGTTAGTTATTGCCAAATCAAATACCAAATTTCATATTAGTAGTATCAGGAAATCGACAGGCTTCGTGAATCACTGTGTGTATAATGTGATTATTTGAACAAATGCTTACATATTCTATTGTTTAACAATCTCCATCTAGGTCTTTGGGTATTGGGCAACTGTACACCTTCATGCAAACGTATCAAATCACAAGCTTTGCTGTGCTCCATTTTTAAGGAAGGTTACAAACATCCATATGTTTGGATGGGCTCTTCCAACCATTGCAGCAAAAGACTTGTGAAACGATTCCACGGAGTTGTTTGTTCGTATTTCTTCTCCTTCTACCGACACCTGTAATTCCCCATTGCCTTCGCAAATAAGAACAAAACTGTTCGACAGAGTTTATTGCACCATCTCCTGCGTGATTTAATAGCCACATTCTGACGGCTTCTCGCCCTTCTGCGAATAATCGTTCTGGCAGCAAGGGTAAAACCATAGCCATTCGCACTCCTTGTTTTACATTGCGATTATTTATAATCAAATGGAACTGGCGAGCTAATACAAAAGGACTCGTATGTAGATAATATATTTATAAATTATGTATCAGCTATCAAAAAATAGAACTTTATCTGTTGCGTCTATCTGTAACAAAACTGCACAAATAAACTATACTTGTGTTCGAGTATAGTTTACTGTGCAGTTTTTTGGTGTTTCCTTTTGTTCCTGTAACTAGCGGCGAAACATATGATTTGTAATACATGTAAAAACGAACTTAAAGACGCCTCTCAAATTACTGAGTAAAAAAAAACGTTTGTAATTTTGAAAAAAGAGGAATTAAACATGGAATCAAAAAGTATTTCAATGTGTTATCGTCATGACAACTATAGCGACGAAGAGTTTTCACTTTTCGTAACAGTTACGAAAGTGAACTTTGATTTTGAAGACGCCATTTTTATATCAAAATTAGAAAAAAATGTTGTAACAAACCTTTTAAATAAACAGCTTTGCTGTAGTGAAACCAACATCCTCGCAAAACCGATTGCGGAAATACGATCGATATCGCTTGTCGGAGGGCTCGTTCATAATCGGCCATTGTTATGTTTATTGTTCTTCTACTTGAGCATTTGGGATTGACATGAATAGACTTTCATAATTGACATGATTTAATCACAACACAACATATGTACAGGTTACTACTAGAACTAAGTCACGGCAGTGGCTCCGTTCCCTATGACGGTATAGTCACTGTCCTCACACCTTCCTTTCTTAACAAACAAATTAATTTCTATAAATTTAGTTTTACAGGTTTTTTAATTATTCTTTTAACTCTACTATATACGGGTTGAGGTTCACTACTGTTGTTTACCTCCTCCCTACTTTTAAATAACAAATTATTGATTTTCGGTATACCTATTACATTACTATTCACTATTGTAGGTTCATCTGCAAATGTTACTCTTTTAAGTGTAAGTCCTTTGCTTGACTCATTTTGACAATTTTGTTATATGCCTTTATATATTTTCGGTTCCTAACTATTACAGATCTATTATCTAATCTTATTCTATATGTTCTTACACCTAGTTTTCCAATTACAATTCCTGAAACCCAAATTGAAAATGGTTTTGTTTGGACATAGACGCTATCCCCTATTTGCAACGGTTTTAGAGTCTTAGTTGCCCTGTTATAATAATTTTGTTGGTTTACTTGTTTTTGTACTATTTCTTTGTTATACCTTTTATAATTTACTGTAGTAGGAACTAAATTTTTAGTAATTGTTGGAACATTTGACCTGGTATTTCTGCACATTAATAATTGATTTGGTGAGTACTGTCCTATCGGCGTGTTTCGATACTGTAGTAATGCCAGTTCGATATCCTTGCCATCTTCACTAACCTTCTTGATTAGTTTCTTTATTATTTGGACGTGCCTCTCTGCCATTCCATTAGATTGGGCATTCGTTGGTGACGTAACAACATGTTTGAAATCCCATTCTTCTGCAAACTTCTTAAATTGGCTTGATGTGTATTGTGGTCCCCATCTGAAATTAGTATTGCTGTTAAAGAATAGCAATAGAATTATTTTAATGGATAGAATTTATTGTAACTTATGTTTAATGTTTAGGAACACTGGATTTTGAGTTTGTTAGATATAGATATAAGATTTTGAGAGTCACTGATAAGTAAGGCGTGTGACCAAAACAAAAAGAAGTCGTTGTAAGAAAAACTGCTCTAATAGGTGAAGAGAAGATTGCAGGTTAGAATAAGTATTGGAAAACGCGGAAAACATATATTATGGATCAAGGCGAAAATACAACCGTGCTTATTAAATTAGAAGGTACGAAAAATTGGAATGTGTGGAAATTTCAATTAAAAGTACTTCTGAGAGCCTTGGATTTGTTTGAGATTGTTAACGGTACAACTGTTAAACCGGAACAGGAAGATGTAAGTGCATGGCTGAAGAAGGATGCGAAGGCACAGAGTGTAATTGTTACACGTTTGTCTGAAAACGCAATGATTCACGTAATTACCTGTGAGACATCTGCACAGATGTGGACAAAATTACTGAGTGTGTTTGAACAGAGTTCAAATGTAAGTGTGCACCTTATTCAGGAACGATTTTTCGCATATAAGTATGAAGGTGAAGGAATGTCACTGCATGTAGCGAAATTGCAGGAAATTAATAATCAATTAAAACAACTAGGTCATGGTGTTTCAGATCAAATGTTAATAACAAAATTATTAATGTCGTTACCAGGTGATTATAAGCACCTGGTCTCGGCATGGGAATCTGTTGCACAGGAACAACAAAAGCTAGATGAGCTAATAGCAAGACTCTTAGTAGAAGAGGAACGATTAAAGAATCGAGAGGAAAACACTGCATCGGCATTAGCAGCTAATAGTGCACGAGCAGGAATGGAGTGCTACAAATGTGGCAAACAGGGCCATTACCAAAGGGATTGTCGAAAAACAGATAAGAGGGATAAACCTATATGTTTTACTGCAAGAAACCAGGACACTTTATAAGTGTATGCCGTTATAGACTACAGAAACAGAATAAAAGTAAAGAAGAAAGAAGTCAAGCAAGACTAAGTAATGCCTTTGTAGTTTCTGGATTGGACAAACAAGCATCAAATAATTGTTGGTATGTTGATACTGGTGCTAGTGAACATATGTGTTATGTGAAAGAATGGTTCATCAACATGAAGGACTTGCCAATTGATAAGATGGTGATGATTGGAAATGGAAGCCTAATTAAAGCCAAAGGGATTGGTCAAATAAACTTAGAAGCGTACAATGGTGAGTCTTGGATTACAACTACTCTAAACAATGTGCTGTATGTGCCAGAACTAACAGTAAACCTATTCTCGGTGAGTAGTGCTGTAGATAGGGGATATGAGTTTACGTCAAATGCTGAACAATGTATGTTAATGAAAAGTAAAGTAGTAGCAGCTGTTGGTGAAAGGAATGGAAAAATGTATGTTATGAAATTTCGATTGAATGACAAATGTTTTAATGAAATAGCCAATATAAGTAATGTTGTAGAAAGTTTAACCGTTTGGCATGAGCGATGTGCTCACCAAAACATTCAACAGGTTAAAAGCATACTAGAGAAAGAAGGCATTGAGTATACTAACGACCAACAAGGAACCTGTGTGGCATGCTTGAAAGGTAAGCTGCATAAGTTTCCATATTATCAGAGTGAAACTAAAACTGTTGAGATAGGTGAGCTTGTGCATGTAGATTTATGTGGCCCTATGGAAGTGACCTCGCTAGGAAAGTCAAGGTATTTTTTGTTATGTAAAGATGATTATTCTCATTATAGAACAGTGTATTTTTTGAAAAATAAGCATGAAACTGTAGACAAGTTAAAACATTTTATTAAACATGCTGAAGTAGAAACAGGCCGTAAAATAAAAGTCTTACGTTCTGATAATGGAACGGAATTTATAAATAATTCTATGGAACGTTTTCTGCAAGAACATGGAATTAGACATCAGACTTCAATAGTGTACACTCCTGAACAAAATGGGAAGATAGAAAGAGAAATGAGAACGGTGGTGGAGGCAGCACGAACAATGTTACAAACAAAAGAGACAAAAAATGGGATTCAAAAGGAGAAAAAGGAATTCTAGTGGGCTATGGAGAAGATACAAAGGGCTACAGAATTTATTTTCCAGCTAGGAAATCTGTTGAAATTAAGAAAGATGTAGTTTTCACCATAGACAAAGCAGAGGATTCAATAAAGACTAACAACAGCATTGAAATGGACAAATTAGTTGAAGAAAATTTAGAAGTTGCAAGCGAAGAAAGTGATGAAGACAGAAAAGATAAAGAACCTCAATGTGAATCACAAGTTGAAGAAACAATTGATCAAGAACCTCACGCAAATGGTGTGGCGGATCAAAATTGTGGTGAAGAACAAAGAGAACCTTTGGAAGAACTTAGAACACGAAGAGAAACAAGAATTCCTTCTTGGTTAAAGAATTATGAAACAAATTTTTATGTGTAGGAAGAGAACCAGCAACATATCATGAAGCTATGGAAATGAGTGATGCAAGTAAATGGAAAGAAGCTATTCAAAAGGAAATAAATGTATTACGAGATAATAACACGTGGAGTGAGGTTACATTGCCAATGAACAAAAAGGCAATAAACAGTAAGTGGGTGTTTAAGATTAAAACGGATGAAAATGGTGATGCGCAGTACAAGGCAAGATTGGTGGCGAGGCTTTGAACAGCAAGATGGGTTGGATTTGAGCGAGATATACGCGCCAGTAGCAAGACTAACTACTTTTAGGTTTTTCTGGCAGTGGCAAATAAATTACAACTTCCAGTATTTCAAATGGATGTGTGCGCAGCGTTCCTGTACGGAAAAATCGACGAGGAAGTGTTCATGCGATTACCTGACGGCATCAAACAAAATGAGAACACTGTATGTAAGTTAAATAAATCCATTTATGGCTTGAAAAATCACCCAAATATTGAATGAAAAGTTTAATTCTGTTATACAGAATGAAGGTTTCATAAGGTCAACGAATGATTATTGTTTGTATGCAAAATGTAAAGATGGTAAAAATTGTTTATTTTGTTGTATGTGGATGACTTACTAATATGCGGAACTGATGAGAATGAATTAAATGAGCTTAAATTAATTTTAAACAAGAATTTTCAAATAAAAGATTTAGGTTTAGTTTCAAATTATTTAGGCATAAATATTCAACATGATTTTAAAAAGGGTATTACTGTAATCAGTCAGGAAAGATATTTGAAAAATGTTCTAGAACGTTTTAAAATGACCGACTGTAAACCAATGAGTACTCCGATGGATCAAAACTTTAAATTTGTATTGGTAGAGGACATTTGTGATGATGCAGAACTAACCAAAATGTGTAAACAATTAATCGGATGCTTGTTGTACGCAGTTTCTGGGTCAAGGCCTGATTTGTGTGCTAGTGTAGCATTATTAAGCCGATTTCAGAGTTGTACTAGCGATGAATTATATAAAGCGTTAAAACGTGTGTTGAGATATGTAAAAGCCACTGTAGATCTTAAATTAATTTATAGGCGTAATTCTGATACTGCACTACAAGGCTATGTAGACGCTGACTGGGGTGGTGACTGTAAAGACAGGAAATCAACAACAGGTTATTGTTTTAAAATGTTTGGCTGTACGGTTTCCTGGTGCTCAAAGAAACAACTTTGTGTATCCTTGTCGTCTACTGAGGCTGAATATGTTGCGTTAAGTATGGCGACAAGTGAAGTGTGTTGGTTGAAAAAATTTAATTTTAGATTTTAAGATATGTATATTTAATGAGCCTATACAAATTTTTGAGGATAATCAATCGGCAATTAAGATAGCCAAAAATCCAGAAAATAACAAACGTCTAAAGCATATTGATATTAAATATCATTTTATTAAAGAAAAAATAACTGAAGGGACAATTAAATTGGTCTATGTTAAGAGTGAAGATCAATTAGCGGATATCTTTACAAAGCCATTAGGGAAAGTTTTATTTTATAGATTTCGAGACAAACTTGGCTTAGAACAAATTAGTTTTAGTATTGATTAGTTATTTTTTGTGAATCGGATTTAATGTGAAACAAGTTTATGTTTTAAAATAATTTTATTGAGAGGGTGTGTTAAAGAATAGCAATAGAATTATTTTAATGGATAGAATTTATTGTAACTTATGTGTAATGTTTAGGAACACTGGATTTTGAGTTTGTTAGTTATAGATATAAGATTTTGAGAGTCACTGATAAGTAAGGCGTGTGACCAAAACAAAAAGAAGTCGTTGTAAGAATTAACGTTTGTTAATTAAAATATATTCAAGTATATTCAATTATTGCTGGTATTCCAAATCGGGCAAATGTACGCTTCATTGCTTTTATTATTCTCTCACTAGTCGTATTTGACTTTAAATTTTCTACTTCTATATACTTAGAATAATAATCTACCAGTGCTAAGTATTTAACTCCGTTTATCTCAAAGATATCGGTTCCGATTTTATACCATGGTATTTTAGGTATTTCATGCGACTGAAGAGGTTCATTTAACTGTGAGTTTGCATATTTTAAACATAGGTGACAGTTGCCAATCATTTCTTCTATTTCGTTTTTCATACTAACCCAAAATAATGATTTTTGGCTAATTCCTTGCACTTCTGCATTCCTAGGTGGCTGTAGTGTATTCTTGAGAGCATTTCTCCTTAGGGCTTTAGGTACCCATATAGCACACTTCGTCCTATGTACATACATTTTTAGTACACTTTACGTACATTCGTCCGTGTACAAATATAGACGTACACAGTACGTACAATAATGTACAAACAGTCTAATGTATGTTATGTATGGATTTGAGATTCACAGCTCTGTTAATAAATGATAACCCGTAATAGTTTTAAAGATTTGTTCAATTTAAAAAATTGTGATTTAATAATGACAACGATAAACGTAAATAAAGCTAACTCTGGCAACTACGCTTAAGCATTGGCAACATTTCCTTGTGCTACGCGGTTTGCTGTTTGGCGCGTTATTGCCGTGTATTTCGTTTAGTATTGAATTAAGTGTTTTGTGTTGTTACAAAGGTTGTAACTATAGGACTCAAGTACTTATTGGCTTGTTCATTGTGTATTCTTGTGTAACTACGAAGAAATCACGACAGAAAAATTACACGGTAAGTCTCACAAATTACTAAAACCTAACCTAGAAACCTCCTCCGTAGATCAATCACATTGGTTTTAATTAAAAATGCCTAAACGTAAGTTATCGCGGAGAAATTATAGAAAAGCTCGAAAGCTATCAAGTCTTGATTTGATCAATTTTAGTGAAGATCAAACAGTTTCAAGTAATAGTGCAATTACAAATAATGATGTTCGGGATGATTCCGAACCCATTAATTGTGAAGATAATTCCAACACCAGTACAATAAATTCAAATGTTAGCAATGCCCTCCTTGATATGGATTTTGAAACTACATTAAGTGATTGTGATAGAGAAACCACTGCGGAAGCAACTAATGTAGATATTGTTTCGGATACTTTGCTAAAATCAAACAAAAGTGATTCCATTAGTAGCGACTTCTTTAGTTTGCTTTCTGAATGGGCTGTTTCATTTAAAATTGAACATGTTGCATTAAATCGATTGCTGCAGTTGTTACAACGGTTTGACAAAAATTTACCACTTGATGCTAGAACATTGTTGAAAACTCCAAGGAACACAAGTTTACAAGAACTTACTCCTGGAAAATATTATTATTTTGGCCTTAAATATGCAATAGATAAATTACTGGACAAATATGAGCTTAAAGATAGCCTAAATTGTATTAAAATTTGTGTAAATGTAGACGGTCTCCCATTAAGCAAGAGCTCTGGTAGCCAATTATATCCGATAGTATGTAACCTGTATGATAATCCATCTGTTGTACAAATGATTGGTTTATATCATGGGTATGAAAAACCAGCCGATGCAAATGCTTTACTGGAAGATTTCATAAGTGATGTGATTTTGTTTAGCAACAACGGTTTTATGTTCAAAGAATGTAATCTTCCATTTCAAATGAAGGCGTTGATCTGTGATGTTCCCCAAAACCTTTATAACTTTCACTAAAGGCCATACTGGATATAATTCATGCTCAAAATGCTATATAGAAGGAGAATATATAAACAATCGCTTGTGTTTTTATAATTCTTCAAATATCAAAAGTCGATCTGATTCTGAATTTAGACAAAGGGTAGATGAAGAGCATCACACGGGCACATCACTACTCGAAAACATACCAAATTTTGATATGGTGCGGGACATACCATTAGATTACATGCATTTGGTGTGTTTAGGAGTAGTGCGAAAATGTTATTATTGTGGATTCATGGAAAACCAATAACAAAATTACCACATATTCAGACATCAAAGATAACAAAACATTTAATGGAGATATCTACTACTACCCCATGCGAATTTGTGCGGAAACCCAGGTCCTTAGATGATGTAAAACGTTTCAAAGCGACGGAATTTAGACAATTTTTAATTTATACAGGTCCTCTTGTATTAAAACATATTTTATCCAGAGATCGTTATATAAATTTCTTGTGTTTACATATTGCCATTACTATTTTGGGAAATGATAGTTATTTAGCTAAACAAGGGAATATGCTCAAGAACTATTGAATTATTTTGTAAAGACATTTGCGATTTTATATGGAAAAGAACATGTAACTCATAATGTCCATAATTTACTACACCTTTATGAAGATTGCAAACATTTTGGCACTTTACACAAATTTTCTGGATTTCCATTCGAAAATTATTTGCAATCTTTGAAATCATTACTTCGCAAGGGTAAAGATCCTCTATCACAAATTGTTAAGCGAAGTATAGAGATAGATAACTGTCAGATTAGTGATTCAGAACACAATTTGGTGTCTAAAAATCCAATACCATATCAAAAACACAATAATGGACCTTTATTATCAACTCATAATTTTTAGAACAATATAAAGCGATTCGTTTTACACACTTTACTTTAAAAATAAATGAAGCCGATAGTTGTTGTGGCTTAAAGGATCAAAGCATTATTTATGTAGAAAACGTAGTAACGAATGATACTAATAAGGAAGTGTATGTAATTGGACGAAAGTACAAATTTAAAAGTGATTTGTATCTCCTGCCATGTCCTTCTTCTGAATTCAACATTTATATAGTTAATGATTTAGGCTCTTTAGAATTTTGGAATGTCAATGACATTATTTGTAAATATTTCAAAATGAAATATGATGAAAAGTTTGTTGTTGTACCTTTATTACATTGCGATTTTTAACTTTTTAAGCTTCTATATTTATTAAATAAATTGTAATATATTTTTGTATTGTAAATGCTAAACTGTAATGTAGCTTGTAAATAATTATACTTGTGTTAAGATATGGATGATAGGTACCAACGAAGAACATGGTCAGTGATCAAATTTCCTGATGAGGAAGCTGTATCAGCAGTTCCATCATCATGGGTTGTAGTAGGTGGGAACAAATGTCTGTGGCCTCCTTATAATTCGAAACTAATAAGACTGGCTATTGAAAAAATGAAGAACCAGATTTTGAACATTGGGCTCAGTATCCGTGTGTAAGCTTCAGAAACAATGTTTATGGTAAGATTAGTATGCGTAACTCATTGTCACACACATATTAATTACCTACTTTAATTTTCAGATACATTCAAAGAAGCTAATAGAAAATCATTACTGGCTACAAAAACTTCAGATTTGGAATCAGCATCTGAAGAATTAACATGCGCTGTTTCTTCAAAAAATAGAAAAATATTTAAGAAAACTTACAGTTTTTCTTCATCAGTTGAAGAAGAAGAAGAAGTAGATGATACTGATTTAATACCGAATCCTCCTCAAATGAAAAAATCCCAAGTCGCAGGTAAATTATATTATCCCGTATTATTATAAATGATTAATTACGTGTTCCTTCTTTAGAGCAACGACAGAACAATATACAACAAATATCCACTCAAAGTAAGACTGCAATACAACCGTCTACCTCATCTGCTGTTACCGAAACTGAAAGTGAATCAAAACAAATTATTAGTAAGTTAATACCTTATCCTGTTAGATAATTGCTTATGGTGAATTTTTTCAGAGTATCTCGAAACGATAATACGGAAACAAAATCTTTTGCAAGCTACGATTATGGATCTAAACAGTAGATTGACAAATATGGAAAACAAAAGGCTCCAGAACCTGAAATACATTCTGTATTCACAGAAGCTGTTCATCTACCTGTAGATTCGGAAGCTGATTTAGATGCTTTGGAATTTTTATTAGCAAGTCAAATGGACCTTGCAGTAAGTATTTTTACAATAGGAGTTTAGAATATTAAAAGAATTAAATTTAAACATTTATCTTATGATAAATAAATTGAAAATAACCACAAATAAATGAAAATATATCTGTATAAACTGTGAAAACAAAGTCAGAATTAATTTCGTGGTTTTCTTCTAATGAAGTGCTAATTATTTTTACCTTCATACTCTAATACTTTATTAATTATTCTATTACAGGTTAAAGAAATATCTAATTTGGGGGGTGCTTCAATTTATGATTTCATTCATCGTGCCACTCTCAAATTAATAACAAATGGCTTTTGTGGTAGAGAGTACAGTTATGAAGGCAGACGACAAAAGAAAAGTTTTCGCAACTTGAAGGTGCACGAATTATTAACAAGTAAGTGTGCAGCTGCCAAACAATAAAGGTGATACATAATATTTTCCTGTTTTTAGAGTCATCAATGCAACTATTTACCACAACTGAAAAGGAAGTCGAAATGAACATTCAAAAATGGATTAGAAGATGCACAGAACGTGCCAAGGCAAAACTCCAGAATTAGTATTTTTAATATCTAGTACTTTACAAATGCATACTTTATTTTACGTATTAAAGGAATTTATATCAATATAATCGTGAGTTTTTCCTTCAAAAAGCATGTACCATGTACATACACAAATGTATGTTTTATGTACGTATAATCCGTACGTACTTCGTAGGTATAAAATGGTGACAAAGTATTAGTACTATGTACGTACATTGCACGTACCTTGTGCGTAAGTGTACGAACATCGTTCGTACATATGTTTTATACTGTATGTACTTTGTACATACCTTGTACGTACTTGTGCTATATGGGTGAAGTTATAAACCTAATATTTAGGAACATAAATACAAATTATTATGAAAGGTAAATATTTCCTCCTATAAATGATCAACTAATTGGATTGTTTTTCCTTGGGAGAGGGCATAAAAAAACCATTAAACGTGTTTTCAAGGCAACGTTTCGTGCACATTTCGGCTGCACGAAACGTTGCCTTGAAAAACGTCTTAATGGTTTTTGTGCCCCCCTCAAGGAAGAACAATACCAATTAGTTGACAATTATTATATTCCTCTGCAGCATTTATATAACAAAGCAGGAATTGAGAAAGTCAACAATAAAAAATGATCGTAGCTCACTTCGTAGCTTTGTTGATTGAAGAAATTACTACCTACAATTGTTGCTTTACTTGAGCTTCAATCAAAGAAGATTTTCTGAAAATGTCATAGTCGGATGTCGTATGATATACATGACGTTGAGCATGACGTCACTATTTTTTTTAAATGACGTGCAACCGTTGGTAGTTTGAATAAGGTATAAAATTTATCTGTCACAAATATCTATTACTTTACAAAACCTCATGACCAACAACAAGTTTATAGGCAAATGTTTAGAGGGATGTCTTGAAGTACGGACCAACAAATTTTGCTGAAGCACCCTATATGCATAAAGCGTGTCTATTTGAACGTACAGTAATCACTACAAATTTGTATACAAAGATCTGCAAACGCTTAAACGATAGAGAAAACGTCTGTGTTGTGCCTAAACGGATAATAGTGCACCAATAATGACGGACACTACGTTAGCACGTCCAATTTTTAAAACAATAAGAAGAAGCGCTACCGCATTGCCAAACCTACGATTCAATGCTACATACTGACCTGTCGACTATTTCCTATAATGGGGTAAGTATCATATCGTACTCAATTATTTATACACTTGAATTACATTGTAGGAACTAAGCATTGATGAAAACCCACTTGCGTGCATCGAATGCAAGCTCAAAATTGATGAAGGAACATCAAGCATTAATGCAAAGCGAAAACATTTTAGAACTTTCACAGTCATTTCTGAAAAACTCCTCTTCACCTTGTTAATACTGAAAATTATTTGGAAAAAATCAAAGAAGAGTTTGTCGAAGTTGTGATTAAAAATGAAAATGAAGACAACATTGTTAAAGAAGAGTGTGTATTATTTAACACGGACATATCCGTATGCATGGAAGTGTTTACAACATCAGATATGTTGTACTACTGCTACGAATGTAATTACGCTACAAGCGATAAACAATATTAGTCAATCACATATTTACTCACTTATTTAAATGCAGTCTGTGTAGTTACACTACATTTGATAATTCCTCATTATTAATGCATGAAGAGGCACACTTTAATGTTATATCAGAAGACAATAACGGTTGCGATTATCAGTCTAAAAAAGCAAGATGACTTTGGAGTTTCATACGAAACAGTTCAATTGCAACTGTATTCATAACAAATCAAAGATTCCAGAAAGCGTTTTTGTCAACACTCTGAAGAAAGAACTTTCAGCTGTGATATGTGTGACTTCAAGTGTAATAAAAATCTAATTTCATTCAACATAATAAAACTCATACTCAACAAAACCTTTTAAATGCAATATTTGTGGTTATGGCGCTGATCGATCAGGACACTTGAAAATCCATATGTACAAACACTCACGAGAGAGGCCTTTAAGTTGTGATAAGTGTGAGTACAGGTGCTACAAAAAAAGTAATTTGACTCGACACAACAGAACACACACTCAAAAAAAAATTATTTAAGTGTAATTTTTGTGAATATTGCAGCAATCATACAAGACTCTTAAAACACATATGTATAAACACTCTGGAGAGAAACCCTTCGGCTGTGATAAATGCGAGTACAGGTGTTACCATAAAAGTAATTTGACTGTGCACAAGAGAGTACACTCTCAAGAAAAACCATTTAAGTGTAATGTTTGTAATTATTGCAGCAGTCAAACAAGCCACTTGAAAACACACATGTACAAACACTTTGGAGAGAAACCTTATGGCTGTGATAAGTGCGACTATAGGTGTCGCCAAAAACGCCATTTGATTAGGCACATTAAAATGCATAATCAACAAGTGTCGAGAAAAAGTAATAGACTGTACAGTAGGACGCACACTCACGAAAAACTATTTAAGTGTAATGTTTGTAGAAACGCACAGGTTTAAACACATTGTTGAGAAGCCTTTTAGCTGTGATAAATGCGACTACAGGTAATTTGACTAAACACAATCTAAGACACTCAATGCAAACTGCTTAAGTATGTGTAATTTTTATTATTCGTGTAGTAATCAGGAGTCATACTTCATACAGAAACACGAGTAGCCAAGTATGCTAATTGTGTTTCAACAACTTTATTTAGCACGTAAGATTTCATTAAAAGGACCTGTTATTCAGAACTTCTACGCTTACTATAATAGTTGGGAAATATCGAGGGGTTGACCACCCCGTAAATATGGTATACAGTGATTAGTAACTATAGTAATGTGCGTAATTGTTAATAAATGTTTGTAAATATTGTAATGTAACAAACGTAACCCAGGTAATTGTAAACGCAAGTTTTGAATAGTCCGCCACTAAACCCGAAGCAAACTTGGCCGATCGAAAAGCAGGGAAAAGGTAATTAAAGACATCTATGTTGAATTTAGGATAAAATCCTAACAACCGCTAGAGTGCAGTGATAAATGTAGTAATATCAGCAATGAAATAAAACACAAGCATGGTGATAACGTAAAATTATATTGAATGTTAATTCATTTCAAATAAAATCATCAGTTTGACAAAATTGTCTAAATATTTAAAGCAAAAAGGTACCCCTCTGCCTAGGCTGCTTGAGGAAAGAAGGGTAACAGAAAACCTCGGGTTGCGCCTTAGTAATTAAACAAACACAACATAACCAAAGTATGTATCGAAATAATTAACATTCATTGTAGGCAAGTATTAATATTATAAAGACAATTATACTACATGTATCTTGTTGGTAAACCGTTCATATTTAAACCCGAATAACCACCATTAATAGAATGTAGATGCAAGTCATCTTGTTTATACATGCATTTTCAATTAAAACTGAAAAATTAGTTAACAGTGTATAACACCGTAGGTAACATGCGAAATACACCAGTAGCGAAAGTTCCTACCTGCCTATCGCGTCAATTTTGAGATGGCCATAATGCAGTCGATTTAGTCAATATTAAGCTTCGTAATTATCACATATACACAAATAAAGATATTACAATAAATGTGACCATGAGCCATCCCTTTGACCTACGTCTCTCACACGGAACAGAAATTATTAATTGTACAAGAAGGCTCTTTTTCATACTGGTATTGCTTCATTCTGAATCAAATTTTTATAAGTAGACCGCTTTAAAATGTGTCTTAAATTAAAAGATAAAAAACAAGCATCTTATATTCTCTTAATTGTAAAAAAAGAGAACCACCAACAAAATAACGGTTACGCCAATCAAAGACACGTATAACAATATTTTTAGTTGTTCCCTCGAGAAGGGCCTTCTTTATAGGAATTGGAAGTGAGTTAGAGTGCAAAAACACCTTGTTCTTTTTTCTTTGTCGACGTTTCAACCCGACGAATGTCGGTCTTTATCACAAGACATCAAAAATGATGTTTTTTTACAAAAAAAATAAACGCAAGTTATTAAATTTGGTAAATAAAATTTACGAACTATAACATAAGTTGTCAAGTTTTTAAAGTAAATTATAGGTACAAATTTTATACAGATCCAAAAATAATACGTAGCAAGAAAAATTTTGTTACAGTCAGAGACTAGATGTTAAAACTTTCCTTCGCATCCCTCGACAAAAAAGTGCAGCCCCTTAACGGGATTTTGTAACGGTGCTATCTGACCGGCGCAGATCGACATTTTAAACCGATTATAAAAAAAAAATGCGGGTAAAATTCGAATTTAAATATGGATCTTTCAATATCTAAATAAAAGTAAATATTAATGACGAGATACCCAGCGGGATACGAGATAAGGTGAATAATTATGTGTACTACTTACTAAACTATTGATACAAATGATTATGTTATATTTCTTTATGAAAAGGTAAATTTTTATTTCTTAAAACAACTTTTCAATTCTTCATCGTCATCGATCCTACACCTAACAGAAATTGGCTCATATAAACTATATTTTGTTTCGGCCATAGTACAAGTGCAGTTGCGGCCTATGCTAGCTATTCTCTTTCGTGTACTAACATAACAAATTTGATATATTTTGATGAGGATATTTACGCCACCGGACCCTATTATGGAGGATCTGTGGAATTGCTATTTAGGCGTTTACGGAGTCGTTATAAGTTACAGAAAAGCTCCCTTTAAGTATTAACACATAGTTTTACACCCAAAACAAATGAAAATATAATATAAATACTTTAATGCTGGGTTTGTCTAAAAATTGGTGCTGTAGAGTAAACGAAGATATCATTGTAGTCGGAACAGTAAGTTTATTGTTTACTACAGTAGCATTTTTACCTTAGAGTCAGTCAAGTTCGTTCTTTTAATTGCATTTATCCACTTTTGCCGTCGCTCCTTAGATAATTCATTCAACTGTTCTTTATGTTTAAAGTTGATGCACTTCGGAAATAGGTAAAAACTTTACATTATCCCTTTCACGGCGACTTCCAAAACCCACAACGCAACAAAATGCTGGCATTTTACTCATCTTCCACTTACAATCTTTATTTTCTTTAAGAAACGTTAGTGAAGATGAACATTCTTTAGTAATTAAATGTAAACAAACTAGTTGTATGCCACATCTTCGCCATATTGAAATTTATTTGACAGCAATATTCTACAAAATTGAGTAAAACCCAGTCCAGATATTTTAGTCACATTCGATATTATAACTTCAATTCGTCTGCTTTTTTTAACATCGGTTTAATGACACTAAATAATAAATTCTGAAAGTTAAATCCTAGGCATTAAAAATCGATTTTAGAGCCATTTTGAGAAATTAAACTACAAGTTTAATGACAATTTCAGAAAAAAAGTATTTTTTGACATGCTTGACACAATCTGTTACTGTCTTTGTCAGGGAACTGTTAACTTCTGCATCTCAAATCAGTCAACATTACTTAATAGTTCAGCAAAACTATCAAATATCCGTGTATTATTAATAACTTCACAGTATTGTTACATTGTATTATTTGTAACAAAGCCACATGACCAAAAGTTTGTAGACAATTGTTTAGGGGATGTCATGAAGTTCGGACAAACTTATTCAGTTTAACTCCCTATTCTATAAATAGTCGTTACGTGTCGTTATAATTTGATAACGACATCATTTTGTAACGACTTTTTATAAAATTCTTATTCTGTAAGGAAGTCGTTATGAATTTTGTACTAACGACAACATCTGATATTTTCTGTTATGGTAATAGTGTACTTGAACTAATAGTTCAAAATGCTGTATTTCTAATATATTATTTCTAACCTAACAATCTTTTTATTTTGGCGCTTTAAATTCTATATTTTCTATATTCAATTTTTATTGTTAAAACTATTCTTTTTAACATGGATGAGTGAGTACCTATCGATTATAATTAACTATTTGTTTATTATTACAATATTTTATTAGATCACATCAACCCGGCAAAAAAAGAAAGATGAAAACTACTCCGAACAATACAAACTTTATCTTGAGATGCTGGAAAGCAATATTCACTTTAGGGAAAATAAAGTGACACCAGATAACAACAACAGTTAGTGATTGCTGGGAAAAACTAAAAAACAATTTAAATTGCAGTGGTGGTCCTCATAGAAGTGTTCCCGAGTGGAAAGGGTATGCTATGCAATTCAATTGATTAAAATAGTAACCTAGTATAACAGAAATCATCAGATGTATGCTTATGTGATAGCACTATGAAACTTTATCCATGTATGTTTCTCATTTCTTTCTGTGTAATGTCTAAATCGTACATTTCAAATCACTTGATGTGTTTTTTAAAATGGAAAATATGTACTTATTAAAATTGTGATGATATGGGGAACTGGTCTAATGCGTCCAACTTTGTTTTAAATATACATTGATGATTACTGAAGATTGATGACATATTATTTTAGGTATTCACTGATTGGAAGAGTCAGACCCGTAAAAGAGCTCGCATTGGTAGAAATGCTATGAAAGAAACTGGGAACGTTGGAGAACCAGAAACTGAACTCAGCGAGTTGGAGAAAAATTGTTGCATTTGACCGGAAATATTGTTGTGGAGGGAATAAAAGGAGTGCCAGAATTAAGAATTGACAATATAAAAATATTGAAGATGCGCTAATTGAGGAAAGAAATATTCCAAAAATTGAACGACAAAAAAACAACCAATAAACAATGTAGACAACAATGTATTAAAGAAATACAGAAAAACTTGCAAGAATTAGTCGAACTAAAAAAAGAAATTCAACTACGAACATTGAAAATGCAATTAAAATACAATATTGACATCGTGGACGAACATGAAAATTCCGAAAAATAACATTTATAAACAAAAACAGTTTACACAATTTATGTAACGTTAGAAATAAAACTTGTATTTACTGAAAATGGTTTAAAATTAAATTATTTCTAATATTAAGTCCAGCATTATAAAGTTCATCATTGTTTATTTGATTATTCACACCATCATCTTCTTCGAAAGCATATTCATTAATGTCAGCATTGGCATCTTTTAGGATGTTATATAGTGTGGCACATGTTATAATTATTTTTGCAGCATCTCGTGGTTTGTAATGTAGTGTTCGATCTTTTATTAAGCACCTAAAAGTTCCTTTTAATACACCAATGCATCGTTCCACAGAATTTCTTGCTCTACATAATCTTCTGGTATACCGATCCTCCATTGTACCTTCTGGTGCATTCAAAATTGGGGTTAACAAGAAAGGTTGTAAAGGGTAACCTGAATCGCCAATTAACCAAGAACTCCTTTCTCCATTTCTGTAACGATTCTTCAGTTCCTGAAAGATGTTACTCATCATCCAAATGGCAGAATCATGTACACTTCCTGGATATTGTGCACATAAAGACAAAATTTTTAAGTCTGAATCGCAAATTAACTGGCAGTTTATACTGTAGTAATTTTTTCGGTTTAAAAACGGCTCTTGGAGGTATTCTACCAAATACTGGAGCAACTATCGAAACATGAGTGCCATCTATAACACCCACAATTCCAGGAAAATTGAACTTTTCAAAAAATCCATTTTTAACATTTATAATCTCATTTAATGTTACTGGAAATTTGATGTATCGACCTGAGAAATGTGTCACAATTGTATCACTAATTTCTTTAATACATCTACTAACTGCCGGTTGTGACATAGAACAGTGACTATCAGTTCCTACTGATTTCTGATAGCTACCCTGGCTATAAAAATGAAGTGTCACTAAAAACCTCACAACTTTGGTATTTTGGTCCTTCTAACACCATCTTCTAATAAAGGAGCAATTTCTAAAAAGCTGATGTGCCAGTTCTGGAGAAAATCGATACAGCCTTCTAAAACTTCATTTGGCATATTAAATGGATTGCTATGATCCCTCAACTGCCTGGTCAACCTATTATTAGCATTTCTGTAAAATATAAGTATTCAGAAATGAGATTATTAATAATTTCATTGTATTCTAGCACCTCCTCTGCAAATTTATCTCAAAATTTTCCATTATTTCGCAATTAAGTAAAACCTTCATGAACTTTTAAGCACAATATAAAAGTCAGCTGTTATCCTTTCGTCCTATTTTTACAATCGTAACGACCAATAAACGACACCAGATGACATGTCGTTATGGTTCGGGGTGTCCTAACCTCAAAGTCGTTGTACAAGGATGTCGTTACTGCTTACAGAATAAGAAAAGTCGTTATCTTATGAAAATCGTGTTGTAACGATGTCGTTACAAGTTACAGAATAAGGAGTAAGACTCAATATAAACTATTGCTGAAACACCCTATATACATAAAGCATGCGAATTTACTTTCAGGTACAACAATCACTACGTAAATTTGTGTATAAGTGATCTGAAACGCTTAAACCACATAGAAACAATATTATTTTGAACAGATAACTAATTAGTGAATCAATGATGGCAAACACCACAATAGCCTGTCCAATTTGTTTTAAAACTTTAAAAGAAGAAGCGCCACTACATTTACTATGTTATGATTCAATGCTAACTCCTAAGTTGTCGACCTTTCCCATAAAAGCAGTAAGTATCATATCCTATTGAATTAATTATATTCTTGAATTATATTGTAGGAACTGAGCATTGATGAAAACTCACTTGCGTGCAACGAATGCAAACTCAAAATTGATGAAGAATACCATGTGTTAATGCAAAATGAAAACATGTTAGAAAATGTAAATCTTTCACAATCATTTCTGACAAACCCTTCTTCACTTGTTAACGAAGAAAATTATTTGACAAAAATCAAAAAAGAGTCTGTTGAAGTTCTGATTAAAAATGAAAATGAAGACGACATTTTTAAAGAAGAATGTGTGTTATTTAACACAGACATGGAAGAGTTTACAACATCAGATGTGTTGTACTACTGCTACCAATGTAATTATGGAACAAGCAATAAACAAATATTAGTCAATCACGTATCTACTCACCTATTTAAATGCAGTCTGTGTAGTTATACTACATTTCATAATTCCTCATTACAGAGGCATGAAGAGGTACACATTAATGTTATATCGGAAGAACATGTATTTGAATGTCACGATTGCGGTTATCAGTCTAAAAGCAAGACAACTTTGGAGTCAACCCATAAGAAATTGTTTAATCGCAACTGTATTTGTAATAAATCAGAAAAATTCACAAAGACATTTGTATAAACACTCTGAAGAAAGACCTTTCAGCTGTGATAAGTGCGACTATAGGTGTAATTTGACGGAGCACAATAAGACACATACTAAAAAAAAATTGTTTAAGTGTAATGTTTGTGAATATTGTAGCAATCGAGCAAGCCACTTGAAAGAACACATGTACATACACTCTGGAGAGAAACCCTTCGGTTGTGATAAGTGCGACTACAGGTGTCGTAAAAAAAGTAATTTGACCGAGCACAAAAAGACACACACTCTAGAAAAACCATATAAGTGTAATGTTTGTGAATATTGCTGCAGTCAAACAAGCCACTTAAAAATCCACATGTACAAACACTCCGGAGAGAAACCATTCAGCTGTGATAAATGCGAGTACCGATGTTCCCAAAGAAGTAATTTGACTCTGCACATTAGAACACACACCCAAGAAAAGCCGTTCAAGTGTAATGTTTGTGAGTATTGCAGCAGTCAAGCAAGACTCTTGAAAACACACATGTACAAACATTCTGGAGACAAATTATTCAGCTGTGATAAGTGCGACTACAGATGTTCCCAAAAAAGTAATTTGGCTTTACACAATAGAACACACGCCCAAGAAAAACCGTTTAAGTGTACTGTTTGTGAATATTGCAGCAGTCAAGCAAGACTCTTGAAAGCACACATGTACAAACACTCTGGAGAGAAACCTTACGGTTGTGATACGTGCGACTACAGGTTTCGTGAAAAAAGTCATTTGATTCGGCATAATAAGACGCACACTCAAAGAAAACCGTTTAAGTGTAATATTTGTGGATATCGTTGCATTCGAGCAAGCCACCTGGAAGCACACATGTACAGACACTCTAAAGAGAAACCATTCGGCTGTGATAAGTGTGACTACAGATGTCGTGCAAAAAGCAATTTGACTCAGCACAATAGGACGCATACTCAAGAAAAACCATTTAAGTGTAATGTTTGTGATTATCGCTGTAATCGACAGGGAAACTTGAAAACCCACATGTACAAACACTCAGTTGTGAAAAATGTGATTATAGGTGTCGCGACAGAAGTAATTTGATCAATCACAATAAAACACACTAGAAAAACCTTTTATGTGGGTGTAATTTTTGCGAGTATTACTGTAGTCGGTTGTAAAAGTTGAAAACCGGCATGTACCAATACTGTGGAGAGAAGCGTTTTAACAGAAAATCTCTATAATTTAGCACAATAGAATTCTTACTTAATTAAAAAAATTGTAAGTGTAATTTTTGTGATTATTGTACTAGTCTAAAATCAAATCTCAAAAATCACAAACACGAGTAGCCTTTCAAGTGCTATAATTTATTTTACAAAACTTTGTTGGTTTAGCACATAAGAATTCGCTCGGAAATCATTAAAAAAACTGTCACTTGTAACTTCTTTGCTTACTGTATTAGTTGGAAAGTGTCATGGAGGTTCTAAAGAGGACACTGAGCGTTTAATCGTAGGTCTTAATGAACAACAAACTCGTAGAAGAGACTCGAAAATGCACTGCGCCGAAATTTCGTTGTGAAAAATTAATTTTATTGTTTTTTCTGGAATTATACCTAACCACAAAGAGCATATAATGGGGAAGAGATTCAACGTCCATTAAAAATTAACGTAGGGAAAATGTTACGTCCGCTACGAGCGCTGTATTCGTCCCTCTCGTAGGCGAGTAACAAATTAAATAGTCTTGAACAGAACCATTTTTGAATGTTTTCCTCAGCACATTCCTCAGTTATTAACTAACACCGTTGCCAGATTGAATATCCACGAAAAATGAAATTGTGGGCTACACATGAATGAACAGAATTTTCAAATAAATTGTTGGCGCTTTTGTAGAATTGTATTAATTTAAAAGGAGCAATAATTTAGTCGTTTTCATATTTAGGATTAAATTAAAATATGCTCTCAAAATACTTATTTTTAACAATTCGAAAAGCTTCATTAAAATTTGAAAGAGAAATTAAATATCAATTGAACAATAAGGAAAATGAATGCATAAAAAATGCATACTTAGAAAACTTGATTAACGATAATTTAAAATTACAAATTTCCCATAATTCTATCTTTTGATCATAGTTTGCGGAATAAATACCTAATACGTTTTATTCGGTGTAAATCAAATATAATATCTTTTGACGTAAATCTTTCAGGCGAGAGATACAAATTAAACGACTTTATTAAATCCGATTACAATGGTCACTATTCTTATTTTATAAAAATGAACATTGTTTGATGAAGCGTCATCGTGAATTGCAAATATTACCAAAATTAAATAATGCCGTTTTTATATGGAATTAAATTTTGCAATTTTTAGTGACACCTTCAAGCTACAAAAATGAATCGACTTTTTCTAAACTCTTAGAACAATATATGAATGGTATGTAGAATTTACTAATTCATGAAAAATAAAAATTAATTCATCCGCTAATAAAACGTTATTTTTCCTTACTTGCAAAATAATCTTGTGTTTCTTCTATTAGATTAAAAGAAAATAGAGAAATGCCGCTGTCACCTATTAGTCACTAAATATGTTTTTACATTCAACACGTAATATTTTAACCGCTTTAATTACCTTTTGGCGGTAAATATTGTAAACAATCTACTAAAGTAGGTATTAGAAGTGCCCTGATATCAGTCATATACAATAGAAATGTTTGTATTTATCGTATTTGTCTTTTTATACCTTTTCGTAAAATATGTTTTTTGTACGTGTTGTGATTACCTACAAATGAATTAAAAATAAAAACAATTTCAAAAATTTTTCATAACGCTTCTATATATCTTCAGGTGAACATCGTTGTTGTTATTATTATATTAGTTTGTTAGTGTTGAGCGTTGCTGTGTTATTGTTGTTGTTTTTGTGTTATTGTTGTTATTATTACATTGTTACTTCTGTTGTATTTGTTTTTTTTTATTATGGCACTATCAAGAGCTCATTGCGTTTACTTTGAATGTCATCGAAGTAGGGTTACTCATCCGAGTCTTAGTTTCTTTCGATTTCCCTTGACGAACGAAGATGTGATGAGTGGTTAAAAACCTGTGGAAATATCAACTTATTTAATTTTAGTTTAGTGCAATTGCGCGAAAGAACGATTTGTGGCGAACATTTTGCAGTGAAGAATTTTAGAAATTCTTTCAAGAATTCGTTGGTGCACTATGCTGTTCAATCAATTACAATGAATGTAGTGCAGGGGACAACACGCAAAACACAGTGACTTTAAAAGAAGTTTCTCCATCATCGCCAGAAAAAATAGTTCTAAGAAAAGTTAACTTAAGAACATATGGACAGTGCGATATGTCAGTCAGTGATTTTCACTTAAATACTTTTGAAAATCTCTCCCCGCCTTCTAAGGACACTGTAATTAATCAGAAGCTTCAGGTAAGAAAATACATATCACTTATTCGTCATATCAAAAATAATAATCAAATAATTTTGAGTTTGTTTTGTAACGCGTCCTATATTGCAGGCTATGCAAAAAGATAAAGTCAAGTTCACACTAATAAGTATAGCATTCGCATACATTGTTTGCAAAAACGAATTAATGCAAAAGACGCTTGCATTCGTCGCCTTAAAAAAAGTTGATTTCGCAATATACATCAGATATTCAAATCCCAGCTAAACTATCCAATAGTGTCAGAGTATTTATAAATATGCAACTTTACAATAAGTATAAAAATCAATGGAGTAAAAATGAAAAAGAACTAGCTTTAAGTTTATACTATAAAGCCCCTGCACTATATCTTTTTATGAGAGAGACTTTAAACTTTTTTGCTGCCATCCAAATCCACCATTGTTTCTTGGCTACGAGTGATACAATTACCAACTGGAGTAGATACAAAATTGTTTCAAAGTCTTGGAAAAAGATTCATGCCATGACAGAAGAAGATAAGGAGTGCGTTTTATTAGATGACGAAATGAGTATAAAAACATTTAGAGTATAATACCAAGCTGGATCTAATTGAAGGATTTGAACATCTCGGACATCTTGGCCGTGAAACAAAAACTGTTACTCAAGCACTGGTATTTATGGCACGTGGATTAATTAAAAAATGGAAAATTCCCATCAGTTACTATAATTGTCGTCTACATCCGTTAAGTACCAACCTCTTACTAGGCTCATCATAAAAAATGTACAAGCTTTAGAAAATGCAGGTTTAAATGTTCGTGCGACTGTGTGTGACCAAGCAGCGACAAATAAAGCTGCTTTCCAAAGTTTAGAGGTAACTGAGGAAGAACCATTTTTCGAGGCAGATGAAAAAAAATATATACCATTTTTGATGTTTCCCATTTATTTAAAAGTATCAGAAACAATTTAATGTCCCAGGATATTCATATTAATAATAAAAAAATTTCGTGTAATCCGAAGAAGAAGCGTGAATAATACAAACCCCACAGCAAAATCTTTTCGGCAATCTTTGCAATATAATATAATATGCTAATTAGACTACTGAAACCACCGGAAACAGCTAATTGTGAAATAGACGAAGATGTACCTATTGGGATTGAAGATATAACGCCGGAAGTTGAAGAAGTACAAGAGGAAAGTAAAATTTCAATGTTTTTAGAAACTGTGCACGACGAGGTCCCAGAGAATAAAACAAATGAAGAAAATAATACAAATGATATTAATATTTCTAAGAAGGTTACATTAGAAAACTGTTCGGTGGTATATTTAGCAGGGTATGTTCTTTATAGAACTATAAAATAGTTTGATTGTGAGTATTGTAAACAAATGTGTATAGAAGGTACTCCGGATAATAAAATGAACTCTTTATACTTCAAAAAGATTATGCCAAAGGTGAAATTAAATTCTTAAAGGTTCCAAATACAAGTGTAATTTTAGCTATAACCGTAGTATTTTCAGAATATTTTAAAAATAAACAAGCGGAAGGAAATATAAAGAAAGGTCTAATTGATACTTGTCAAAATAGAATTACAGAGGAAATGCCTGGCTGGTTAAATAGTAATTCCGTTTGTTATCAGCATAAATTATTCTTAATAAAGCATTTAATAAATTGTAAATTATACAAAACATTACAATGTTTATCCCAAGGCTTAAGGGTTGGTAGTTGTCGTAAGGAAATAAGAAAAAACAAATTAAAAAATTAAACAATTTATAACAATAGATAAACAGTAAACATAATGATGTCTAATGATAATGTTATTTAATTTTATAACTTTACTAAATTTGTAGCCTTTTATGTTCGTTACGTAAAGTGTTTTCTAAAAACTTAAGAAATACTTATAATTATGTAGATGTTGTTTCAAAAATTAAAAGCGGACACAAACCTTGCACAAAACAGTAAAATATATAGATAATCAAATATTTTGAAGTATAATTATTATTAATTTCTTCCACTTTATTCAAGTTACTTAATACTAGATTTATTTTTTATGTAATTTAAAAATATTTTTAAATAAACTTTTTTGATAATTAACTTATTTTGGGGTCTATTCTGCAAACAATCTGTTAAAATTAATTACTTTTAAATCAGACGTATTTATAGTTACGTACATTATATGTCACCTTCTTAACTGTGATTGCTATTTTATTTTTAAAGTACCTTTAAAATAAAACAAAATATTACAGAATAGAGCCCTCGGACTGTTTCATTCTTATACTAAAGATATAAATTATTTATAGTGATACAATGTGTTTATTATACCGGGTGTCCACTTATATTTTATCCTATTTAAACTGCCTATAAGTTCTAAACGGTTTAAGATAGAAACATGCGGTTTTCACTGAAATGTTACATTTTAGTATAAGTTTTCTTTGAATACATTGAATTTTTTCTATCGACTTCGAGGACGTCATAACAAAAATGGCGGATTTTTGACAATTTTTGTTAACTTTTTTTATGGAACACCCGATATATTTTTGTAGTTTGAAAGAACTGACTTTCACCTATCTAGAGATGCAAAGTTTTTCAAAATCGGTTAGCGAATGACCGAGTAATTAATTTTTAAAATGAGAGATAAAAATTAAAAGGTACATTTTCATAAAGGTTCCATATACCTAAATACAGAGTGTTCTGAGTTACGTCGATTTTCTTAAAATATGGACTATTAAAAAATGCAACGTCTTCTAATCCAACAAATCATAACAAATTTACATTTACGTCTAAATATTTGGATTCCATAAACAAAAATTTAAACTTTCATCATAATCGTTTTCTGTCAAATGCTAGTGTAGTTGAATGTGATACAGATGATAGTGTTTTTTTAAGCATCCTTCCCACATTCGTTTCACTGTTCCCTAAATTATCCAAAAAAATGTTTGTTCTTGTATTAGGGTTTTCCGTGCAAATGTGACACTTAATTAATTAATTTATTTAATTAATTAATTAAATTTTTCGTCATTTGTGAGTTTGTTTCGACATTTATTTGAACATTGTAATCATAGTAACATTGGTCACACCCAATTAAAATTTGAATTCGAAATAGATTGAATTCCTTTTTTAAACTTATTCATTTTCAAAAAATATTGCATGTAACATGTAACGAAACATGACTTTTTGTAACTCATATGTGATTATCAGACTGTAATGTCTTAAAATGTTAATAACTAATTAAATTACGTATGAATTTTTTGTTTTAAAATATCTCGCTATTATTTGTGTAAAACCTGTAACATTTACACATAGGACATCCTTATACCATTAGAAAAAGGGTATTTTTATTAACGTAATGAATTAATAAAATACAGTGTTCCATTTAAAATAAGGCTCATATTACATATTGAATGATCCAATAATTGACCTGTAAATTTTGAATGTTTAATATTTAATCATCATTCCTCTCTAATAACTATTTAGACATACCTACGAGTAAATTTATTATGATTTGTTGGATTAGAATTTTTTAATATTCCATATTTTAAGAAAAGTCGTCGTAACTCAGAACACTCTGTGTTTAGGTATAGGAACCTTTATGAAAGTATGTCTTATTTTTACTGGCAGACAAAAACACAATAAGATATAGGGTGTTCCATAAGAAAAATATAACTTTGATGCGCTACACTTTTTTGGGACATACTGTATATTTCAAAATAATTTTAAAATGTAAAATTTATTAACGTGCAACCTAATCAAATGACAAAACTTGTAAAGCTTTTACTGTTTCGTTGGTGGTGATTCACCCTGCATAAATAATAGCGGAATTGCAATCGTGAATGAACAAATTAAAAACATTAATTAATACATTCCTTCGACTCGGCTTTGAATCTGAAAAATCCTCGAGTACGTGCTGCAGATCCCCGAATCAAGAACTTCCGTCGCAACCCATACAGTAATACTTCAGCCTGCACTACGATTATCTTGATGTTCGCGAGCGACGGATGGCTAATAATTTCACGTTCTCGATGTCTCTACCGAAGCGGCGAGTTCAATATTTATTAAGCGATTCGCTTACAATTTTTAATCGTACAGTTTACCATTAATTGCAATTATTTTAAAATTCTCCGATTTATTGTGTCAACAATACAAATTTTAAAAGGAAAGACAAAGTAAAAATTTTTAGCGTTCACAAACTTTAGTTCATAATATGGAAATTAATAGTAGCGTTACAACTACTCTCTATTTTATTAACTTTTGAAGACGTATAAGTTCCATTGCAACCTGGCAACATCGGTAAAGAACATCAGATACAAAACCCTTCCCACTTTGGCGTTGCAGGTGGGTACTCCAACTGTCTTTGTTTTCATTAAACGGTCAGGCATTTTATTCATTTCTTTCATAAGAAATTGATATTTTGATGCATAGGCAACACATTATACATTACAACGTTTATTTCCATAAAGTTATATCTCTTTCCCTATTATATGCTCTTTGACCTAACTCTAATATCTACACACTTATTAACAATAGTTTACTAAGTCGTGAACAAAAAATTTAAAACGAAAACAACAAATTGCAAGAAATCCAAAAAATCTCCATTCTTCTGGTTCACAAATTTGCATGTTACAGTCGTGTAGTTGACCTTAATAGCGGGTATTACCTCCTCAAGCATTGATAACAGCTTGCATCCTTCGTGGCATACTGTCAATGAAGCTTGTAATTTCTGGTTGCTCAACTGCTTCTCATGCTTCCATTAATCTAAGAGTTAACTCCGGGAGGTTTCTAGGAGGGTGTTGCAAGTTTTAATATTCCTTCCCATAATATCTTATAGATGTTCTATGGATTCAGGTTGGGGCTTCGTGCTATCCAGTCCATTCGAACAATTCCCACTTGTTCAAAATACTGGTTTTCAAATCCGGCGATATGCGACCTGGCATTATCTTGCATATAAATGAAATTATCTCCGATGTACGGGGCAAATGGTACAACATGAGGCTCTAACACATCTGTAATGTATCGATGGACTGTTAGTCGACTCACCATTAATGGGTACCGACTCTGTTTTGCTTGCGATGTGATGTCTGCCCATACCATGACAGAGCCACCACAATATTGCACGGTTCCTTGTGTGCATGCCTGGCTGTATTTTTTGCCAGGACGTCTATATAATCTTCTACGGCAGTCATCACTATACAGGTTGATTGTACATACAGGGTCACTTGATTTACTCTTTTATTATTCATAAATTGATAAAAAGTTTGACAAGTATACAAGATGAGTATTTTCAAACTGCACAAAATGGCTAACTTCCGGTTGAAATGGCTCGATTTGAATTTAAGTTTTACGCGGTAGTTTCTTTTGTTATATGTATTTTACTTTTGCGCCATTCTATATATGTTATTAGTTTGTATTTCGCGCGCACGGTTTAGAGGGAAGCCGCCCTAGAATGGGAAGGGATGGTTAGGGGTTGATTGCGAAAGGCGGCATCTGGTTCCCGTTTTTAGAGAAGCTAACAACGTTTTTTGTGACGAATTCTAGGTCTGTATTAATCCATTTTTAAACAAAGTTATTAAATTGTGGGGTGATCTCTTAGTAATGTAAGATTAGTAATAAGTTTTTTATTTTGCTCCCTATTTTTGTGTAATCAATCATATACCTACATATTATGATGCATGTAAGCATAGTTTGACCACGTGTTTAGAATAGCCGTTTGTGTCTTTTGTGTAACTAGTAAGGATCCGGGTAACTGTGTAAATAACTTAAATAATTGCAAAACAAGATCGTACACGAATGTAAACGTTAATCACTTTTTTTTGATTTTGAGTGTTTTGTTTGAGTTGGGAATAATGAGAATCCAGATGTGAGAGTCGGCCTTGTTGAATTACTAATATTTTATAACCTAAGGGATGAAGATCGGAGAGAGGATACAACAGCCATTGCCCCTTGACCGTTACTCATTTGATTTTTGTGTATGTGAAACTTAATCTTAATAATTAGAGTTACAATAGCTGAAATTTGTACTTCTCATTCTGATGCTTCCCAAGTTCTTAAGAACATTCGCAGTGCGAACCCGAAAAATAGGGCCACTGTGACCCACCTTGCAAACCATCAGGTTTGATACTATAACGTTCTTCAGTTTTAATCGCATTGTGTGTGAAAATGGGCTGGATTACATTATTCCTGATTAACGACACCCCTGTGTTTTTGGTTTTATATTTGTGTACGAGGACCTCTTTTCAAATCGGTCGATCAATGATCTCGAACCCGATGGACCCTTACTGGTATGATTTTGTTTCTTTGTGTTATGCCGACTTAACCCGAGGTTTTCTACCTCTTTTCTCGGGTTGTCTAGGCAGAGAGGATCCCCCATTTTGTTTTTTTTTGCTTCCATTCCAAATTTATTTTTGTTACCATTCTAATAGACTCATTAATCCCCACATTTGCGTTTTATTTAATTTGTGTGTCTACTACAACGTTACAACGTGATCATCGGATAAACTAGAAGGAAGTGTTATGTTCTAAATTGAATGTCGTAGAACCTTTCACTTGCGACCGGCCAAGCACGCTTTGTATTCTGGCGGGCTATTTAAATCTTGCTTTTGCAAGTACCTGGGTTACATAATGATTTACGGAAATTATATCAACTTTATTTTTTGAATTATGCTGTATTTTTAGGCAACATTGATTCTTTGATAAATTCTCTTTAAAAACTATAACACAAGTATAGCGCTAAAGTAACTAATAAATTAGTTATTAATTATTCAAAATTAAAGAGATGCTTTCGATTGGTACAATTAATCTTAGGAGGCTGTGAAAACTAATGTGCTCAACGTTCAGAATGCGTATACAACAAAATGGAAGGCACTGAACATTTGCTAAACTAGTTATTTTTCTTTTGTTGTTTGGTTAGAGATATTTATAAGCTGTTATTTATATTTGCTGTTTTCTGTTCTAATAAGTTGCAAAATATTAATAAATGATGGACTGCTGTTAAATTTTTATTTCGTGATTTGTGACTTAAACGCTATACCTGTATTATAGACTGCGAAATTCTGACCGTTGTGAATATTAGTTTCCACAGCCCCTAAGATTAATTGTACCAATAGAAAGAACCCTTTTAGATTTTGAATAATAAATAACTAATTTATTAGTAACTTAAGCGCTATACTTGTGTTATAGTTTTGTAAAGAGAATTTATCAAAGAATCACTTTAACCTAAAAAATACTACATTATTCATTTAAAAAAATAAAGTTGATATCATTTCCACTTAAACCGGAAGTCAGCCATTTTGTGCAAAGTTTAGAAAAGACTCATCTTGTATACCTACTTGTAAAACTTTTTGTCACCTCAATCCAATAATCGATTTGTCAAGGTAGAAAATACTTGTCATCATATCTTTGAGTAAAAAAGGGGTAACCATGATAATAAATCTAAAGAACATGAAACAGTTTCTAATAATTCTCAAGTTCTAAGTAGCACAGTATGCTTTTTTTAACAATTGTTGTGAACGAGAGGTCAAAGGACTTTTAATGCTCTTTGAGTAGTAGCAAATGGCAAATATACATCACCTCATGCGAAGAAGAGAGAGTGCACCACCTCAAAACCTTCTGACTGCGAACATATTCGCGACAGAGTAGACAGAAAATTCGGCCACAGAACGATTTATCTGCAAGACGAGGACCGCCAAAAACCATTAAATGCCACTACCACTACCAACTGAACACCGTTCCCGGGCTCCTACGTTGACGGGTTCGTAAAAAATTTACGAGGTAGCAGTTCAACACTTACGAGACCGTGGTTAACGAACTCAATAAATTCGAAAACAACCCGCAGCTCCAGTACTGAGAACGAAACCGGTGACGACAGACTCGTTGCCTAAGAAATAAAGTGTAACTTTTCTAAAAATTTGGGTTACATAGTCGACGAATGATGAAACAGAAAACGGGTCGTGGCTGCCGATTACAGCTCACCGAATGCCCACAATGCAACAAAAATCTGCCTGCTTTGGCACAGCTGACTTTTTGCTTGGCCGAAAACAAGAAATGTTTCTCGGCAGCTAGTCTGAAACGAACGTGCTCTATTTTGCATAACAACGTGGGCACAGACAAGGGCTACACATATGTCGACACGGGTGCACGGCATACGGCTCCGCAGCGCAGAAGAACTTTCTCGCCGCTTAAGTAAGCGTACGGTGAACACCGGATTGAGATTGATTCCGGACTCCAATAAGGCCCTGCTGCGCCGAAAATAGACAAGTTACTACGACTCCACGTAGTCGACTCGTCGTCGGTTGCTCCAGTAGTGATGATGCCAAAATACACAAAGTGCGAGCGTGCATAGATTACAGTAAACTGAACAATTTAACGAGTCTGATTGTTTCCTTCAGCCTCCTTCACTCGGCGGGAGCTAAGGTTATCTCGACTTTAGATCTTAATTCGGGTGCGAGAAACTCTCATTGCGTGACACAAAGTCACGATCGAGACACCATTCGGTTTTGGTGGCGTTCGGGCTACGAAACACACCCGCCTCGTTTGAAAGCTCCATGGATCGTTTCCGCGCAAGCATCCTCCTGTCAGAATTAGTTTTTCACAATAATAATCTCTACCTACCACTTTCGACTTTCTCATTTACGATGGTGTATTCAGGAATTAAGTAAATATACTCTTTTTGAGAAACAATCATGACGTCACTAATCAAAAGGGGTCATTAAGACAGATTTATTAAGTATCATAATGAGATATTAACTATAATGGCTTAAATACACCCCCAAATAAGAACATTCTCTTTATTTCTAGGTACGATTTCTTACCATCTATCTTAGGTAGATAAATGAAAGATATAGGGTTTGAATACATGAAGCAAATGTATAATGTTAGAGTTTTTTTTCAATGCTTACCTATTTACAATCTGCTTGGGGTAGCAATAAGTAAATTGTTTAACAGGTAGGTATAATATGTGACAGAGGGAAGCAGACACGTCTAAGGACATCTCTTCAGAGTTCTCATACTTACTGGTGTTTAACAAGTGCGTGTAACAGATAAGCTTAAATTAACAGATAATTAAAGAACTAACTAAATCTAAAAGGTAAGTCCAGTGTGTAATATCTTTTAAGCGACGGTTTTGTACACTATTGTCTAACACGTTTAGTGGTAATGTATTAGTATTGAACTGTAATGTATCTATACATATTTCACTCATTTTTATTCACATTATTGACATAGTACGGTGCACTGATGATGATTTGCAGTATTTTTGCTTGAAACTTTTCTATGATTGCTATGTTTGAATTTGAGGTAGTTCCCCACAATTGGGCCCCATAAGTCCATACGGGCTTGAATAACACTTTATAAATTTGTTGTCCAATGATAGCTGCGAGTTTCTGCCGAGGAGCCAGTAATGAGAGTTTCCAATTTCGTTGCTTGAGTTTCCTCCAGATGTGGGTTTGCCAAGTAAGCCCCTTACTCAAGTGCATGCCCAATTATTTGACTTCTTTACTTTGTGGTATTATACTCCCGTTTAGTGAAACTGGCGGGCCCCTGCATTTAGTGAATGTAATACTATATACGGATTTTGTATCACTAGTTTTTATACGCCATTTCTTTTTAAATCAGGTCTCTAGTGAGTTAAGAGTAGTTTGTAAGTTTTCTGAAGCTATATCAGGATCTTCATGTGTGACTAATACAGCAATATCATCTGCGAATGTAGCAATTGCAGCCTCAGTTGAGGTACGAAGATCAGCTGTAAAAAGGAGGTAAAGTACCGGTCCCAACACATTACCTTGTGGTACACCTGATTTAATAGAAAACAGTTTAGTTTGTTCATCTTCATATTAGACAAGGAAATATTTTTCCTGTAAGTAGGATTTGAGTGTAAGATGGAAGATGCCGTTTTAACTTGTATAAGAGACCCTTGTGCCAGACTTTATCAAAAGCTGTACAATACTTTTTTCTTTCAAATGTCTTGTTTGCGAGTTCCACGACACAATGTACTTGCTCTATTGTCGAGTGATGTTTCCGAAACCCAAACTGGTAGTCTGGTGTTAGATCATTATTTGTTAGTAAGGGCATAAGTTTTTTTAGCAATAATATTTTGAAAAGCTTTGAGATGATTTGTAGCAAGCTAATATGTCTGTATGAGCTAGCTTCAGTATTGAGTTTGCTTGGTTTGTGTAATCTTCGATACTTTCCATTGGGTAGGTACGTAATTAGTTCTTATTACTGCGTTAAAGATAAACGTGATAATTTTGATTCCTTTATTCGATAACTCCTTTAAGATACATCCAATTATTAAGTCGTAGCAGTTTTGATCATAGCTTGTTTCAGTTGCTTTGTCGCTTTTCATAATGAATTATCAGTAATTACTGTTGCTGTTAAGCCTTTAAGGTAATCTTTAAACGTATCTTCTCCTTTCAGCTGGGTAACGTCTATGTTGCCATTCTCTTCTTAGTCTTCGCTTCTCAGAGAATTTATTTAGGAATGCGGTAGGATAGTTTCGGGTTTTAGGAAAGTTTTTGTTGGTGGAGTTGCTCTCCATGCTGCTTTTTGGATCCGCCAGGTTAGGTTTTTAACAGCTGTTTCGTGATCTATATCTGTTTTAAGTAGAACATTTAAGGAGAGATTTTGATCTAGGAGTTCTCTAAAAAATTTCAGTCAGTTTGTTTGTTATGCAATTGTGCTGGTTTATTTTTGACTATTTTTGTGTACGTTTAAGGTAAGTGTGCCAGAGGAGTGGTCTGAGACTAGATCAATTAACATGTGAACATAGCCAATGCCTTTGGTGATAAAAAAGTCCAGTAAATTCTGGAGTTTTGTTAGGTCCGTGGGGCAGTACGTTTGTCCTCCAGCAAAATTGTAATTAAGATGCTCTTCTTGTATAATTTCACTTAATACTCTTCCTCTAGGATTACATAACATTGATCCCCATTGGGGGTTTTTGGCATTGTAGTCTCTTCCAGATATAAATCTTTGTCCCAGGGTCTGGAAGTATTCTACAAATCCCTCTTCTATCTAGGAGGGCAATATGCAGCTGATACAACTAAAGAATCATTCCAATCTTCTATCATTACCGACGTGGCTTGCATGTAGTCATTGGTAAATTTGTTTAATTCATGGTGTTTAATTTTGCTATTTATAATTAGAGCAGTTCCGCCTCTGGCGTTACCGGCTGGGTGTTTGGTGTTATAGACTTGGAAACCTGGAATTGTAAAGTGAGTGCGTTCTGTAAAATGAGCCTCAGAATGTCGATCGTATTCATGTTTAGAAATGTTTCTACCTCTTGACGATGTTGCATCAGTCCGTTCGTATTCCATGTGACTATTTTAAATTGTGCCATTATTAGTATTGTTATTGTCGGTTTGTTACCTTAATAAGGTAATTTCGTTAGAGATAAGTATATTGATAGTGTGTCTCATATTTTTATTTCTACCATCAAGTCATGGATTGTTTCATTTTGGGCTGCAATAGTTTCTTGCAGGAATTGTATGGTGTTATTTACTTGAATCTCGGATTGGTTAGACCCCTCTATAGCAGTATAGCTTGCGCGTACGTCCGTTCCAATCCTTTGATACTATTTATATCGCCCACAGAATTGTTACATCATGTTTTTAGATGAGAGTTGGGTCATACTGTAAATTATACTTGGTATGATAACACTGCAACAGATCGCTTTTTAAAGGGTTTAACCACACGTTTTAAAGAACCTCCAAAAATGGGTCCGGGTTTCGTTCTGCTTCGTGAAAGATACGAAGGGCGATTTTACCGCCGCCGGACGTGATTTCTTAGCAAAGACTAACGACTGTGATTATCACAAGAAAGTGAATGGTGAATATTTCGAACAATGGTTTGAAGAGTCTCTATTGCCGAATTTTATCTAAAATTGGGCGAAAGAACGTTGTTGTTATGGATAACACTTTCTATTGTTCTTGTAAGTTGAAGTAGGTATCCAGCAACCTCATGGAAAAATCCGAAATTCAAGATTGTCTATGCTAAAACAACATTTTCTTTGACGATTCCTACTTGAAATCTGAGTTTTGGAAGTTTCCCACGCATTCAAAGATCAATATGACAAATATAAAATTGAAGAAATTGCTACGTTTACCGCCTTAGGTATTATTGCGAACTTAATCCGATTAAGATGATATGGTAAAGAGATATTTTTGTAACTCTGATTTCGTTCATTAATAGATGAATGGTTCAATCCTGTCACGGAACAAAAGTAGAAAAATTACCTCGATCATGTTAAAACGAAACAGAAAATGAAATGTGGTCTATATAATAATTTTGAACTTGAAAACTAGAATTGTGACGCTTGATGGTCAAAGGACAACTCGACAATATAAATTTACATTTTCCTAACAGCTTACTTACTTACTTAGCCAAAACGTTCCCCTTACCCTTACACTAACTTTGACCTAAACACTAGCTTTTACTTTTCTAACGTTAAGATATGCGTACGTGTCACTTTGCTTATTACGGCCCTGTCTACTTTCACCGTGAGTTTAATAGGACAAGGTCAACGTCTCCTTTTGGTGTGACTGTCAACGAGGACAGTCGTGTGTTGTAAAAAAAGGAACTGCAAAAGAAAATTTCAAACACAATTGATGGATTAATCTGAAGTTATAAATATCCGCCTGTTGTAAAACGTAAATTACACCGGATATGTAATGAGAAATAAACCGAAATGTTGTTTAGAATGAACGTTTGCTGGTTAGCTTACTGACCTATATTTTACCACGTGGCAAATAGTCGCTTTATTGGGTTTCTTTAATTATTACAGTGTCTTTGTCCAATCGTATTTTTTGGGATTACTTTGCTTGATGCCTGCTGAGATTTGATTACGTCCAGAAATTGTGGGTTGTCTTCTGGAACCGTTACTGCCTTATGCTGTTGTAATTGGAAGGATTAACCTCTCGACCCTTACTTGTACTCGAAGTGATATGCGGAAATAAACCTATGCTGTTAGAAGGTGCCAATTACCAGTACCAAACCATTTTTTAATTATAACTGAAGACTATTGATGTCGAACGCTCAAAAAGGACACCTTAATGAACGATACACGTATGTGATCCTAGTTAAGTAACTTATCTCCAGGTAACTATACGTTAATGTCGAAGAATTGAGGGTCGCTGGACCAATTACTTGTACTCGACGGTTTCTTATCCTGTTTGTTCGTATTAGTATCAAAGTAACATTGACTGCTTTGATGAAGTACTTTTTAAGTCAAGGTGGCGCTTAAAATTAGATTACTCATCGTTACGTTTGAATCCACACGCTCTGTGTGCCTACCTAGCGGGATATGTTCGGCGCTCAGGAGGATGGGAACCAGTCTCACTCAATGGCAGCGGCTCTCGAGTTTTGTCTATTCCTTGTTTGATGTGTCGCTACTTGGTTTATGGTTGTACGTGTGAATATCACCGAGAGAGCACGATGTTCTGTGTTGTTGCCGATGTTTTTTTGTGTGTGACGTATTAATTGCCCATTAACCTAAGTTATTGTAATTAAGTGTATTTATTTTTTGTCAGTTAATTTGTAGTAATATTATTTATTTAATATATTATTGATTTGCTATTACTGATGAAATTTGAATCCGAGTTTGCCTGAGATCTGACCAGCTTGTTGGTCGACTCTGATCGACTCGGCGATGCCAGGCTGGCAACGGTGTTCTCCATAAGACTTTGCACTGCATTCTCAAAGTCGGGCACTATAGAGAAATCCTTTTGTAGGAATATTAACTAAATTATACGCATTCAAATTACTTTAGATCTAACTTTTCAGCACCAATACTCTGCAAGCCACTCCAGTGACTGATAATTGCAGTCGAATCAAAAAATGTTTTTGAAAGGATATCGAGTGATTTATGAGCAAATACAATAAATGCCACATTTGAACACAACCACTGTCCGAGAGATGCAATCATGAAAACAATAGTGTTTAAAGTTTCAGCTGTCAATTTTGATTTAATAATTATAAAATAACCAATTTCTCAATAAATGAGCAACAATGTGATCGTGAGTATAATAAATGTATAATAAATAACTTAAAACTGACACCTCAAACTTTTATTTAGTTTGAAGGCATGGCAACATAACGCCATTGTTTTTATACCCAACTTACGTAAGAAGATATTTTTTTTAATTTAAACAAATAAATTACTTTACAATGGAACAGATTCTTTAGAATGCGTTTTTGCGTGACGAGTCAATAAATGTTTAATAGTAGTTTTGTAGTTGCACTTATCACACCTGTAAGGCCACACACCAGAGTGTTTGGTCAAATGCTGTTTTAAGTTTCCAGAATATCCAGAGGAATAATCACAAATTTTGCATTGAAACGGTTTCTCTTTTGTGTGGGTTCTTTTGTGGCGAGTCATGTCAGTATTGTTGGAACATTTATAGTCGCACTCGTCGCACCTGTACGGCCACTCTCCAGAGTGTTTGTTTAAATGGTTTTTTAAACTTCCCGAATAAGCGCTGCAGAAATCACAAAAATTACATTTAAACGGTTTTTCTTTACTATGAATTTTTTTGTGCCGTGTCAAATTAATATTGTCGCAACATTTGTAGTCGCACATATCACACCTGTACGGCCACTCACCAGAGTGTTTATACAAATGTTTTTTTAAGTTTCCAGATTGTGCACAAGAATAATCACACAATTTACATTTAAACAGTTTTTCTTTAGTGTACCCCATTTTGTGCCGAGTCAAAGCAGTTTTGTCCGAACATTTGAAGTCGCACTCATTACACCTGTAAGGCCATTCACCCGAATGTTTGTATGAATGCCTTTTTAAACTTCCAGATTGTGCACAAGAGTAATCACAAAATTTACACTTAAAGGGTTTTTCTTTAGTGTGCGTCCTTATGTGTTGAGTTAAATTAGGTTTGTCCCTACATTTGTAGTCACACCTATCGCAGCAGTAAGGCAACTCACCCGAGTGTTTCATCAAATGTTTTTTTAAGCTTCCTGGATGTGCACTGCAGAAATCACAAAAAGTACAATTAAATGGTTTTTCTTTAGTACGGATTAAGTAATGCGACTCATCAGAGTGCATTTTGAAATTTTTCTTACTTTTAGTCTGATAACCGCTATCATGATATTCGATGAAATTCTTATCAGATTTAATATTACAGTGGATTCCCTTGTGCATGTCTAATGAGTAACGATCAAAAGTAATGTAACTACACAGATTGCACTTAAAAGAGTGAGTAAGTATATGATTAGCTAGTTTTTTTTTATCCTTAATCGTATAATTACATTGATAACAGTAGTATAATGAAGATTCCTCCTTGAATAATATATATTGGTCTGTAACGACCTCTTCACTCTTGATGACCACCTCTTCAATCTCTTCTTTGATTTTTTCTGAATAGTTTTGTCCACTATCAAGCATAAAGGAGTTGTTCGAATGAATACTTCATCAATTTCAAGTTTGCAAGTCTTAGGCACAACTCGGTTTTCTTTAGAGCTCAATTCCTACGGAGTAATTAGATTGTGTAAATAATTCAATACCATGCTACACTTACTGCTTCTGTAGGAAAGGTCGCCTTTACGTGGAAACTTGAATAGTTGTTTAACAAATGAAGTGGGGCTTCTTCCTTTATTTCTTTTAAACGAATTTCGCATCCCATTGTTGTGTCTGCCATATTATTGATGTGTACACATTAATAGCTAGTTATTGCCACAATTCTACGGTAGCCGTATTAATACTCTTCCGTCAGAGCTGTGGTTGTTGTACCCCTACATACAGCCTGTCTGTGAAGTACGCGAACCTTTGCCTAAAGTAGATTTTTTCAAAATTATTTTGACATTCTCATAGGTTCCTAAAGCTGCTAATTTAAAATTATTTTCAATTATTCATAGACAACTTGTCTACTTTGACATTTTAAATGGAAACATACAGGGTGTTTTAAAATTTAGTACAAATATTTTAATGGCGTATTTTTGAGATGAAACAAGACTTTTTTTTCTATAAACATGTGTCCTAAAATACACCCTCTTAGAGCTACAGCCATCTTATATGCGGAGAAGAATAGAGGGCTGTGTTGTAGCTGGCGGAAGACACTTCCAGCACTTGTTATAAAGACATCAATTTCTTTGTTTATTATAAAATTAAAAAAAATTAAAACCAATTTAGTTTCACAACAACCCTTGTTCCTCTTACAACGATTCTCTCGAAAATGGTTAATTGTATCAAAAAATGTTGAAGACCGAAATCGAATGTCCGAACAGATGAAATACTCATTTTTAAAATTTATAAACCGAAACATAAAATGTTTCCCTTAAATGTGCCTACTCCCCTTCCTCCCTCTTTTAAATTTATTATTATGTCATTTTAGAGATAAGTCAGTAGAACGTTCAAATCCCTGTATATAAATTTTATTTTAAAGAATCTAATAAATATGGTGAGTTTATGTATACGAGTATAAACATTTGATTGGGTTAATATCGGCCTTCAGATATTTCACGTATTTTAGGTTATAATTTGAAATATCAAATTCAAATTTTATTTATACTTAGCGGTAACGACCTATGTCCATGATTTAAAAGTTGGCATCTGGTTATACAGGGTATGAGATGAAACATGTTAAACTTTGTAATCGAAAATGATGAATAGTTTAATAAAATCAATTGGAACACCCTATATATTTTTTGCAAAATCGATGGAATTAGATTTATAGAATTTTAGTATACATTTGAAATTTGAAATCAAGATAATTGTAGAATTTTACATTCCAAAAAGAACACCTGATGTAGCTGCATCAGGTGTTCTTTTTGTGCATAGTATACTTGTACAGTTATCTGATTTATCACAGCGTATTACAAGCATTAAAATTATCGCTTAGATAGGCTTCGCACTTTAACACACCACATCCGTTACAGTTAACTGTTGGCATTTTTCTTAGTTTATACTATTCATACGTGTCAATTTTACAAGATGTAGCAAGACACACATTTTACTTATGTTTGTTTACCTAAAATCCACTGTTAGCAGTGCAACTCGTTTTTTATAAAAATTACCATCGAAAAATTAAGTAAGCGATGAAGTGCGAAATTTATTGTTGTCACAGTTGTGTTAGTAATTGTCCAATTTATCACAATTGTATTGTATCTTTGTATTGTTAGCAATAATGACTGAGTTTTCGACAGCAGAATTAGAGTGTAGAGTACCGGAAAATCGAATGGAAGTTGTTTATTGGCAGCTTATAATTATAAATCAGATAATCCGAAACTACAACAATATCTCCGAGCTGAGATTCAAAAAACTACAAAACTACTATCTTTGGAGTACGACAAATAGCAAATAACGTTGGAAATTTAAAGACTTCTGTAAATAAAGTGTTACGAATAAACAAATTCCATCCTTATCGCGCATTCTTCTCGTATTCGACATTTTTAGTTTATTCAGATTTTTTTTTAGGATATTTTTAATAATTTGTCTAGAGATTTTGTTCTAATTTTGATGATCTATTTTATAATTTTGAGTTCTCAGTAAAAATGTTTTGATGAAGCGTGTATTTTTGATAAAAAACGAGTTTCACGGCTAACGGTTAAGTTTTGGTAGACAGACATCAATTGCAAAGTTGTAGAGAATTTTATTCTACATTGATTTGGGGAAAATATACAGGGTGTTCCATTAAATTTTATCAAGTTAATCATCATTTTCGATTACAGAGTTTGACTATTTTTTCTCATACCCTATATAATCAATGTCAATTTGTTAGGGTCGTTATACTGCCGTAAGTGTGAATTAAATTTGAATTTGATATTTCAATTAGTAACCTAAAAACGTGAAATATCTGATTGACGATATTGACCCAATCAAATGTTTAAAAATCGATATTTTGAGAAAGACTCGTATACATAAAGCCGCCATAGTTTTTACGCAAATTCGGTATAAAAAATATATGTTTCTATTTAAAATGTCAAAGTTGATAAGTGGTCCATAAAAGTGGGATTCCCTATATAATTGACAAGCTTTTTAAGTTGTAGCCATTAAGGAACCTAAAAACTGATTTTAAATTAATCTACTTTTTAAAAGTCAGCGTACTACACGCTCAGCAAACACGTTATAAACTACAATCCAACTGGTCTTGCATGTTACGTCACAAATTTAATGGTACTGTTACATATTCAAACATTATTTCTATCCCTACTGTAGACGGTTATTACCTACGTTTTTATAACAATCTTGATACGTTCAATCTCGTCTATATGTTACGTTAGAGAGTTCTTTTTCAAACGTGTATATTATGTACCTCTTCGACTAGCAAAATTTTTTTAATACGAAACTACAGCCCACTTTTAATACACGTTTACATGAGAATTTCGTATCAGTCAATGTGATCATACTTTTATTAAATAAAATGATTGCTTACTTTTTGTAAAGAACAAAAAAAATTTTATATCGTTATTTTTATAGGCTTATGGATGCCAATGTAACTTACATAAATATAAATAACTGATATAAGAAAAAAATTATCCGTGTTTTATTTAAGGATAATACAAATGTCACAAATAAACGTTTCACTTATAGTAACACGCTTACGTGACTATTTAAATTAGTGCTTAAAATTAACAATAATAATAAAATTGAAAATAACATTAATACTGACAGAAGGCTACAGCTACATAATTAGTGCTACGAAAGAATCAAAAGGATTCTGTTTTGAACATTCATGTGGGTGTTACGTTTCATCATTGGTGGTCCTCGTGAATAAAGACAGCTTCCGGGAATCATCACCAAAGGGGTCATCGAAAGCTAACCTAGAAAAGAAAATCAACGAAAGAACAACATTTAGCACTTACCTTACAATCAATTTAACATTGTAAATAGTTTAAGTTTAATTTTTCAGTAATTTTGTAGTATTTGTCGCTTATAACAACTGTTTATCTTTCACCAAACGCGCAACACGTTGTAAATGTAAATCGGAATTCATGCGCATATGCGAGGAAAAGTTTACCGAACATTTAATTAAATTAAAAGTTTTAAGAAATAAATTGTTTGTATGTATTCAGTGACATTTTGGCCATTACAAACTCACCTCATTGTTAATAACTCAAACGTAGGTTTTTGCTCAAACTAGATTTATGGAAATTATATTTTCGAAATTATAATATTTTGGTTCCGATAATATGAATAAAAACAATTTAAATTGTTTAATTTAATCAACCACTTAAAAGATTTCGGAGATTTTAGACTTTTAAGGTACGAATTTCAAACCGCGAAACAACGGTATGGATCAACCGTTTATAAATAACTGTAATATTTATGTCAAAATTTTGTTCACGACAGCTCTGACAACCTAAATACTTCGTTTATAAAGATAATGAAGAGAATCGGTTCACTGTGTCTGTAGAAACTTGTTCTCACTACATTGTGGGACAGGTTTTCTACGACGATAACTAATAAGTTAGTCGTATAAAGTTTGTCCAAGACTTTGGCGAAATAGAAATGCATGTTTTTTGTGTATTCTGTCAAAATTACATAAATCAATGTACCTTGCAAGAAAACATGCTGTACAAGGGTCAGAACTTTAATTTTAAAAATGGTAGGTAACAGACCAATTGTTTATTATTTCAAAAATCAGAAACTATGCTATAGCCAAAGGTAGATGAAATAACATAAATCATATAGGGTTATTCCGTGAGTTATCTAAACTCACATTTCTTGCTTATTAATTTTTTTTACAGAAAAAAAATTAATCGTAAATAAAAATAGTTGTGATGAGTCAACAAATACACATTCTTACACATGAATTTAAGACCTAACATAATATCTAACTGTAATTTAAAACTTTTAATTTTCTGTCATCTTACCCGAAGAGTCAGTCAAAAATGTTCCGATATAAGAAAAGAGAAGATCGTAGGAACAATGACAAAAACTATAATAAAATATAGCGTTTACTCTTTTACAAGAACTTATTCACAAACGTCGCAAATATTTCAGCTCTATTTTTAAAGCAAACGTACTGAAACTAGTCGTCTTGTTTACGTAATATCTTTCTCCACATCCAATACATTAGGTTTCATCTTCCCCACTAAGTGAATTGTCTTTATCTTTCGAGTTATTTTGTTTTTTTTTACAGACTTGCTTTTTCAATTTTCTTTTGCGTCTTCTTATCTTGTTACGGTTTTATTTCTCGTATTTAGGGCGTAGATCGTAAGCCGTCTTAAAACGTGTGTCAAGTAGTACGGTGCGACGAAAAGTCGTACTTGGCGCGCACGCTGCTAATTTGCTATTGGTAGAAATTTAATTTGATTACAATTTCCAATATAATTTGGCGTTTACGTTTAATCTAGCTACATTCAGCGTAAGTATTTAGGTTTATTTCCTATTTGTTTTAATTCTGATTGCTACATATGCTTTTAGCACGTTGTGTTCGGCATCTTATACTCGTTGTGTACGATACTGGTGAACGACAACACCACGACTCCGCAGTAATCAAGCCGCAGACCAACGGTGAATACCACGCTGACCGAGGTTGGCTGTGTTGCATACTTCCAGCGAGGGAGTCACTAGTGGTGCTGTTCTTCTTCGCACGCCCCCTAGAGGAATCCCCTGGGTCTATCTACCTTCCTCGAACTGTCGATACCGTCGCTAGCAGAATACTTTCATTCTCGGAACTACACTGGACGTATTACATCTAAGTTTTAGTATTTAAATCACTTACTCATAAATAATAATGCGTATGAAGCTCGAGTACAGATGACATAAACGGCTCGATAGTTAATATTTAAGTAACTTTTATTCGGTGTATTCTCGTCAACCGGAAGTTTGTTTAAATTAGCTCAATAAGGGCTGGGGTGCTAATTTAGAGCGGTTGTCCCGGACACAAAAGGCCTTTTGGGTTTGCGGGAGGTACTTACCATTTCTTTTGTTGTTTAGATTTAGTGTAGCTCGCCGTGTGTAAATGATATGTGTACGCAGAGCCTTAATAACAGCTATTTTTTTTCTGTTTAATTGAAATGAGAACTTTTAACTCAAACGTTTAACTAAAGCTTACCAGAAATTCGACATCTTAACTAAAAGCCTGATTTATTGCAAGCGAGACTGCTGCTAACGCAAGTAACTATATGCGACAGTCTCTCTATTTCTGTCACATCATCCTACTATTTTTATTTTAAGGTTTGGTGGTTATACTGTATTGTTTGTCTCTCTATTTTGGTTTGTGTTCGATTTAGCATATTAGATATTAAGTAAAACCTGTTGATCTCCTGTTAGTCGGTTTTATTTCTTCCTTTACCCAGCAAATGTCGCCTTGTTAGACCAGCAGTCAGAATCCTTATAGCTATTCAGGACGAAGCCGGACGCTGTTGCTCTAACTACTATAAATATTTTTATCCACCACTATTTTAATGCGCTACATCGAGCCAAATTCCTTTTATTTTTCTTTCTAGGTTGTACCGCTAGAGCCGTCGCTTCTTTTGATATTTTGTAAACTACTACCGTTACAATCTGACAAAACTTGTCATTATAGAAGGTAGTAGACGTGCACGTTTTCTTACTTGCCACTTAAACAACACGAACCTGATTAATTTTTTCTAAAAGTTCGTTTGGAGTAATACTACCATTTGTCATAGTGTGGTTTAGAAAATTGCCTTCATATTTGTTCTGCCAAAAGCAAATAGGAAACAAAATTTTACAGTAGAAACTGAAAACTGAAACTTGCTGTAAATAGAGGGTTGTGTGACTCATAACTTCTGCATAATTCCAAGATTTCGACATTGCAGTGCGACGTGTGGCAATCAACAATAAGAAGAACCTTTCCTTCGGACATTTTCGGAATAAATATATTTGACAACCATTCTATGAATACATTAGCGTTTATGTAGGCATAATCTTCAAACATGCGTCTTATAGTCCCAGAAGGCATACCATCGTGATATTCTTTTTTTTAATTTTTACTTTTCAATATGCGATGATGGGGTTCTTCTACAACTGAATTTGTTTGCCAACTAAAATCTAATCAATCACAGAACAATTGTAGCAATATTATTTATACCTTTATGTATTGTAGATGCTGGACGTGATTTATTTCCGTCAATTAATAATCAATCAATGCATGGCTAAATTGTTTGTGGAGTATAATTACAGAATATTCATTCGGTTTCAGAATAAATGTTTTATCTCATTTCTTTCTATTACTAAAAATGATTTCAGAATTACTACATTGCATTAATGGTCGTGGGGAAAAGTTATCATCGTGACAACATATTAATGGTATTATTCACTATTTGAAACGTTGAATTCTATTTTAATTCTAGGCGCTCTTTTTTGTTATAATATTATTACATTATTATTGTATTGCATGAGAAATTTTGTAAATGGTAGTAATTTCTGAAAATATAGACAACCTTTAAATTACGGCCGCGTAACAAATAGTCACAATTTCATGTTATATTCAACATTGATAGAATAACGTAAACAAAATCTTTTAAAATTATTCGTAAATATTCATTTACGAAACTGCGTTGCGCATTCGTTACGTAGGCTGATCCGAATCTTTTTACATTATGCATTACATCTGGATGCATTTTTACTCGATGCGTTAAGTTTGAACTAGGAAACGATGTTGCAGATCTGATAGGTATTTGATCTTTGTATTTTCTGTTATCTGTTACGTTTGAACTAAGAAACCTTGTTGCACATTTAGTACGTAATTAATCTATGCATCTTCTACATTATGAGTTACGTTTAAATTACAAAGCAATGTTGCATATTTGTTACGTATCTGATCTACGTATATTCTACATTATGAGTTACGTTTGAACTACGAAGCATTGTTGCACATTTGTTACGTAGATGAACTACAGATCTTCTACATTATTTCTGTAAATAGAGGAGGCGGACATAGAACGTTTTGGAGATGTTTTTGATACGCAACACACGCGTCAACAAAAACGTAACATGAAACGAGGAAACGTCTGTATTACATGATGACTACGTAACAGTGTTTGCTGCGGACAGGCTGTGTTTCATATTTCACTTGATTAGCACTTTAAAACAAAGACGCAAATTGCAGAATAAATTAATAAATCAAGGCTTACTGCAGGTATCGTTGTATGCATAATATTAGTATAATTTTAGATGTTCTGAATGGTATGCTTACAGTTAATTTACTTACTGATCAAGTTGACTGATTATAATTATTAATTTGCAGGTTCATTAGATAAAATTGGTCATTTTGCAACTCTACTGCACCAATTCCATTCACGTATCTTATACTTCAACACAAAATCCTAATGCTGACTGATTTGCTCTATTACCTGCTTGTTCGCTTAGACCGTACGAAAGTAAACTTCGTTTCCAAAATATACTGGAAAAGTGGAAATGCAGCATAAACTACGATTACATATGAAATTGACCCCACACAAATTTACATTCCTACCAAATTCATTCTCATAACGTTTGGCCAAATGTCTTATAGTAGTTAAAACCAATGTTCTTTGCTAAAACTTCTGCTATCACGAAAATTTTGAAGTACACTGTATAATATTATAATTGAAGAAAAAACCCGCGAAATTTAAATCAATACTAAATTTAAACTGGACGTGTCTAGGTTACCTACGTAGTGAATAGTAACAAGATCGTTACACTGCTTTACTATCGATATGAACGGAGTCGATCAGCCGTAAGGATAAACAAAGCACACAATGATAGTAAAAACAAAAATCAATTGGATTTATTATTCAGTACCATAAAAAAACATGTTCAGTGCATTATTAATCTACAGAGAAGGAACATGATAAAAACCTCTGAGACAATTTAGATTTCATGTTGTAAATTGTGGTTGATAACTTCTTTGGTAATAATGTATAATATTTGTTTATAATTTATAATACTTTTACTGCCTTTTGTTCATAGAAAACAGTTAAAGACGTAAATACACAGATATCACATAAAAATATAACAGTTGCCTTGATGGTGAATCTCTTTCAAGGGCGGAACATCTCACTTGTACCCTTCAACGCCACCAAGCGGAGAATATAGATAGTAAAGTATATAGTGTTTCACAATAACAATAAAAGTATTCATCCGCTTCAAACACAATCTTGAATCAAAATAATAATGTTGATGTTATCAACAACAATAAACACACATATAAAATCACACAGAAAATATATAAAAGAGTTACATAAACATCATATAAACCTTTTCACGGTTTAATTTAATAGTTCTAGTCAATATTTATTTGTTTTATACAAAACATCAAAGCAATTCCATGTTGAACAATTCAATTTGATATTAGAAAATACAATATTGCTTCAAACGTCATAGAATATTGAACAACTCAATGCCCAACATACATAAATCATTATTATCGAAAATCGAACAAACGTTACGCCATCTTTTCATATCAAAAATCATATTGATTAATTTATTTTCTATTATTTTATATTAAAAACATAATTGTCTTTTCACTATACCTATGTTAAAACGCACTAATTTTAGCACCAACAATGAAAAACCTTCCTTTTCTTACTAGTAATCAAACACCAATCTCGAATTCCATATCAACCGGACCCTAATATCTTTTTCAAAATTTTTATTACCCTTTGTTTCACCCTTAGACATCAAAGACACACAATCTTACAAATGTAAAAAACCTTAGAACTAATAATTGTCGTCTTCTTACACTACAACATGTCTGCAAATACAGTTGCCTATGCGGCAGGGTAAAATATGTGTATTCTCAGATTTTTTTCACGGTGTTGAAGAAGTAGAATCTTTATTGCATTTTCTAAGTGTTTGTCGATTCATTATTAATTTCAAAATTAACACCCATTATAATTAAAACACAAAATACACACTGGTTAGGGTAATTTCTTATAGTTAGAACAAAGAAGTTAGGTTTAAACTGATATTTAAACTTGGAGTTTCAATGGTATAAATATTTAAAACTGAACTAAGGTTAGTATAATTTCATTATAGTATTTGCATTGCGCCAAGTCCAGTTTTTGATACCTATTAGGTATGTGTTTAAAAACCATAACCTGACAAGAATTCTGTCAAATAATAATTCACATCTCCGTATTTTCTGTTGATCCAAATTGGTATGTCTTTGATTTAGAATTTTGTCCACTTTTAGCTTTATAAAGTTTTCCATTGAGTATACTCAGGTTTCAATTACAAACATTTTGCGTGAGCTAGAATATACAGCGGATTAACTCCAGCAATGGCACATACGGCTAAAGTGGAAATCCTACGATAAGCTGAAGCTATACTTTATGCAGTTTTAGGTTAGGTTTTCAGAAGTAGGTCTGCATATTTTGCTTTTTTAGTATACAGTGTGACTCATTTGGAATGAAACACCCCTGTAAAATTGGGAGTTATTAATAGATATCAACCAATTTTTTTTTAAATGTTAAGCTATAACAGATCTACTTCTGGACAAAGTTTTAAATGTTTATTCCAATTTTCAAGGCATGCTACGATACTTTTCTTAGACGAAATTGAATATTTTTATTAGCGATATTTTTAAAATAAAAATTTCTACGCCACTGGATTCAGAAAGGCTTCAAATAGCTATGACCAAAATTTTATAAAAATAAGTTTATTAATAACAAAGTTATGACTACTTTGTAGCCAATTTGCCGATGGCACTGAAATTAATGAATGCGGCAACGTTGTAAATATAACTTAGGGTAAATTAGATTGTAAGTTGGCAATACAGAAGAGAAGAGCGCGAGAACAGCGTCAGTAGCTAATGTACACGCTTTGTAAAATTAATAAAGATTTGCTCGGTAAAGCCTACAACTTCAGGTGTGGGGTCACAGGAGGTGCGAACATACTGATACGGAGGTATACAGAAGTTAGTGGTGCGATAATACACCAACGCAAAATGTTAGCTGGAGAAAGTGAGTCGACGACGGAGGTTGTTGATCCTCAGGTTGATAATAGTATGGAAATGGAGGGTGCAGCGGGGGCTGTTCTATCTCCCTTTTCTATTAAAGAATTAATTGAATCAGTAGTGCAAGCTACAAGAGTGTCAGGGGCTCCAAATGTTAAGATTGAGCATCTTTTGGCGCTTGTTCCATATTTCTCTGGTGGATTAGATGAGGACATTCAACACTGGTACGAAAGAATTGCTACAGTGAGAGATACATACGAGGTTGATGTGAAAACGTTGAAGCTGGTACTTATCGGAAGGTTGAAAGGCAATGCATTAGCATGGTTTCACAGTAAGCCAACATATGCTTCCTTGTCATATCTCGACTTGAAAAATGAAATGATGGCTATGTTTTCCTGTAAAGAAGATAGATTGTTGTTAATGCGTAAATTTGAAGGGAGGCGGTGGAGACGAGGTGAGAAATTTGCACTCTACTTCAGGATAAAGTGATGCTTGCCAATAAGCTAGCCCTGTGCGAGGAAGACATAATTTCATATCTTATTGATGGATTTGATAATCCATCCCTACAAACGCAGGCTAAGATGAAAGAGTTTCGCCAATTAAGTGATGTTCTACGTGTAATGAATTCGATTTCTAACCAAGAAAGAATCGGGGTACCTGGCAGCAGTCGCCGTATAATGTCATCACCACCTGTTCCTCATGTTGGTCAAGCCGTCAAGGCGAGAGAGCAGTTTAATACTGCTGTGAAGTGCTTTAATTGTAGCGAGATGGGTCATTATGCTTCTTCCTGTCCGAAGCCAGCCAATCCAAGGGGTTCCTGTTACAAATGTGGTGACACCTCTCACATTAAGAGCAATTGTCCGAAAATTGATCGAAGAAGGGTTGCAGCTGATTCCACAACTAGGGATGACTCAGATGCATTGTTGGTAGAAGACACAGAGGCGTTGAAACCATATAGTATTACTGTTCAGGTAATTGAATTAAATATTGTGTTAGATGCTTTAATAGATACGGGCAGCGCAATATCTCTGATAAAGGCAAGTTTGGTTCCTGAAATGTTAAGAGGCGCTTTGCCTGAGGATTTACTAATTATCAGGGTATTAATGGTAGCCCGTTGGAGATTTTAGGTCAGTTTAGCTGTTCTTTAGTAATAAATGATAATATTAGGATAAATCATAAATTTTATGTTGTGCCAGATTCAACAATGTCAGTTTGTTGTTTGTTAGGCCGGAATTTTACGTTAAATTCTAGTTTTACAATTATTTTAAATGAGAAAGTTACTATTCATCCAATTAACAATGACTTACCCGTAAATCAGAGTCTTAAACAGGAGACTGATAATGTTGCGAGCAATGAATTGATGTTAATTAATGTAGGGAACGATTTGAATTTAGATGTTAATGAAGAGGTCGCACCTAGTTACGTTCATAGTTTCGTTGAGTTGTATAAGGCTGAGTATTTGAGCGTTCCACGTAGTAAAAAATCAAAAACTAACTTTTCGGCGAGCATTCGGTTGCAGGATGGTCACTCTATGTTCTTCTATAAACCTAGAAGGTTATCCTTTGTTGACAAGCATGTAGTTAACAGTATTATTGAGGATTTATTGACTAGGAAAATTATTAGGCCTAGTATGTCGCCATACGCGTCGCCAATAGTTTTGGTAGGTAAGAAAAACGGTTCGAAACGACTTTGCGTAGACTACCGTGATTTGAATAAGGTGGTCATAAAGGATCGTTTTCCGATTCCGTCCATAGACGATCATTTAGATAGCTTAAGGGGTAAAAGGTATTTCAGCAAGTTAGACCTAAAGACGCATTTTATAATATTCGATTGGACGATAATTCGTCGCAATATACTGCATTCATAACGCCGCAGGGGCAGTATGAATTTTTGAGATTACCATTCGGGTTTTGTAACAGCCCACCGATCTTTGTTAGATTCATTTCGGAAGTTTTTCGTGACTTAGTTTCTAGCGGAAAGATTTTAATCTATTTAGATGACATAATGGTTGCGACCGTTACGATCCAAGAAAATTTGGATACATTAAAAGATGTTTTCGTGTATTAGTACAAAACTTGTTAGAATTAAGGTCGGAGAAGTGCAGTTACTTAAAAACTAGTATGGAATATTTAGGATACAAAATAGATCAGAAAGGGATTAGCCCTAACCCGAAAATGTTAGAGCAGTTGTTAGTTATCCTGTGCCTAGAAATGCAAAGGAGTTGCATAGTTTTTAGGACTAAGTAGTTACTTTCGTAGATTTATCAAAACTTCTCAATAACGGCTAAACCGCTGTTCGATTTAATAAGAAAAGATGCCAAATTTGAGTTTGGAGAAACTCAGTTGAAGGCGATGAAGTCTATTCAAGATCATTTAATTAGTGAGCCAGTGTTAGCCATCTATTCTGTTTCGGCGGAGACACAACTTCATTGCGACGCAAGCACACACGGTTTTGGCGGGGTGTTACTTCAAAAGCAGGAAGATAAAAGTTTCATCCTATAAGTTACTTTAGCAAACGCACGAGCGATAACGAGTGCCGATATCACAGCTATGAGCTAGAGTGTTTGGCCATAGTGTATTCTGTAAAGCGTTTTGAAATTTATTTGAAAGGGATTCATTTTACCATCGTTACAGATTGTAATAGTATCAGTATGACTTTTGCTAAAAAGACGTCGTTCCGCGAATTATGAGATGGGTACTTTTTGCAAGACTTTAATTATAACATACAGCATCGTGCTGGATCGCGTATGGGACACGTTGACACTTTAAGTCGCCTTCCCGCGGTTATGGTTATAGAAGATAATCCTATTGAGTTCACTTTAGCTCTAAAACAAGATGCCGATGATGAAATTAAATCAATTCGGGAGGAATTGCAAATTCGTCAATGCGCCAACTATGAATTGACAAACGGGTTGGTGTACCGAAAGTATACCGATAAACTATTATTTTACGTTCCTCGGATCATGGAGTTTGATGTAATGTATAAGTATCATTCGAATATGGGGCATTGCGGAGTAGAAAACGTTAGAGTTAATTTTAGAAGTTACTGGTTTCCTAAAATGCGGAGTAAAGTCAAATGTTTCATTGAAAATTGCCTTAAATGTATTATATACGAGCAAAAGTGGAAAGAAAGATGGATTGCTGCATGCGATCCCCAAGGGGATATTCCTTTTGCCACCGTGCACATCGACCATTTAGGTCCACTTGAAAAAACCGAGAGTAACAAACGACATATTTTAATATTAGTTGATGCGTTCACTAAATTTGTCAAACTATACGCTTGTAAGTCGGTGGATGCTAAAGAGACAATCAAACATGTCTTGTTATTTTTAGAAATTACAGTATACCTACGCGCATTATTTCGGATCGGGGCACTGCCTTTACGTCCATAGGTTTTGAAGAGATGTTGGCTGAAAGGGAGTGCAGCATGTTAAAATTGCGACGGGCGTTCCACGCGGCAACGGCCAAGTAGAAAGGGTTAATCGTATAATAATTCCTATGTTGGCCAAGGTATCACCTACCTCTAGTCGTTGGGACGAGGTACTGGATAAAGTCGAATTTGCTATTAATAATACTATTAATAGGGCCACAGGGAATACCCCTGCAAGGTTGTTGTTTGGTATCGATCAGAGAGGAGATATAGATGACCATCTACGTAACTTTATATCAGATTATTCAGTATGTGATTTGAACAAAGCTCGTTCGGAGGCTGTGATTCAAATAGAAAAAACTCAGGCTTATAATACTCAATATTACAACCAGTCTCACAAAAGGCTAGAGAATATAATGTGGGAGATTATGTCGTAGCTCTCAATAATGTCACGACTCCGGGTGTTAATAAAAATTGTTACCCCGATATAAGGGTCCATACGTAATTAATAAGGTTTTGGGTAATGATCGTTATTTTGTGAAAGATGTGGAAGGCTTTCAACTAACTCAAATCCCGTTTGAAGGCATATTTGATGCTGCTAGCTTAAAACCGTGGTCAGTTAACAATCCTTCCATATCTGCAGTTGTTCGAGGCGACCAATTGTCAGGTCAGCCGAGTTGTAGCCAATTTGCCGATGACACTGAAATTAATGAATGCGGCAACGTTGTAAATATAACTTAGGGTAAATTAGATTGTAAGTTGGCAACATAGAAGAGAAGAGCGCGAGAACAGCGTCAGTAGCTAATGTACACGCTTTTGTAAAATTAATAAAGATTTGCTCGGTAAAGCCTACAACTTAAAGTTCGAAAACTCATTATGCTAATTCGTAACAAAATAACACCCTGTATCAATAGATGGCCATGGAAAACATTTGATTTCATATCCTAGTTCTTTCTACCAATCCACCATTCAGTTCAATACATTTTCGTAGCGCTTTCGGATATGTTTAATTGCTTTTCTCAGTACTTGAGGGTAATTTCTTGGCATGCTTGTCGAATTCTTGCACAAAGTTCGTTTCTGTCTCTTGGGCGGGTTTTTGTGAGTAGTCCCAGAAAGAAGTCTAAAATTGTTAGATCTGGAGATCTTGGTGGCCAATGTATTAACGAACTACCACGGCCTATCCATCGGTTTGGATAATGGTCGTCCAGCCATTGCCTCACAAGTCTGGCATAATGGACTGAACACCCATCTAACTGGAAACGTAAATTCAATCGTTCGTTAATTGGAATCTCGTGGATGGCATCCCACAAATCCGTATTTAAAAAATTAAAAGTTCTGCGCGTTGATGTTCACTTCAAAAAGAAAGGACCAATAATTCTTTCGTTGAGTATCCCGCACCAGACGTTAATTTTTGGGAATATTGGCTTTACAATTTATTACCCAGTGGGGTTTTCACTTGCCCAATAGCGACAATTTTGTGATGAAACTATACCATTTGTAGTAAATGTGGCTTCGTCGGTAAACATCACATTTTTTAGAAAATTACGGTCATTTAAATATTCTCCTTGGGCCCATAAACAATATTCCAAACGTAATACTTCGTCGCCTTCTCGCAAAGTGTGCAGAAACTTCGGTTTAAAAGGTTTAATATTGTTTCTTTTGACACATCGCCGAATGGTTTCTCGATGAATATTCAAATTTATACTGGCTTCTCTTAAACTGGTATTAGGATTATTTCTAAAATAATCTAAAATTGGTTGATCATTTAGTTTTTTAAAAGGGTTCTTGATACTGCACCTGTGTCATTAAATATGTTTTTACTTTATTCACCGTGCCGCAGCTAATACGTCGATCACCATGTCTTTCATTAAATATTCTGCAAACCTCTCTGGCACTTCTGTCATTGTCTCCTACAAGACGTATTATTTCAATTTTCTCTCTTAAACTTAATCTTTCAGCCATAATACACAATAAAATATCAACTGGAAGTAAATTATATTACTGATACTACAATGTCACTGAAATTGATCACATTTGTCAAACAGTAGCAAATTTCCATGGCAACTAAGATTTAAATCGAAATATTATGCTTTACTTAATGTCGTTAAAAGCAGCGGCGGCTCAAGGATGATGCTGATGATGCACAGCGTCAGGCGCCTTGGCTAAAGGGGCGCCGACCCATGACGTATATACAGTCATAAAACGCGCTAAATTGTACGCTAAAGAAATAACATAAACAATAAAAATATTTTACAATCTTAAAAACCGACAAATTTTACCTGTACACCTGCAAACTAAGGATTATCTTAAGCCTCTTATTGCTAAACACGTAATTGAGTATTTTTCCACGAAACTGTCATTACTGTATATAATAGCAGGTATACCACAATGGTCCCAACTATTTTAGTGAAAGTGACAAAAACAAGTTTTTTTCTCAAAGTATTGAAACTTATTCTGACTATTTAAAAATAATGGTATTATCTAAAATAAAAAGAAAAATACCTACACTACTTGTCTAAGTTTAACTTTTATTTTAAAAATGATAAATTATTTTGCTCTTACATTGTATTTTATACTTTATTTAAAACAGTAAAAGTGATGATTGAAGTAAAAATTCAAAAAAAATAAAAAATAACGCGTGAGTGTGTAACTTTAGAAATATTATTTGGTGTACTTCATTTTATGAAGCGAGTAGGTATGTACAGAGAGGCGTTTATAATGTTTTTGGGAACACTGGAACAGTATTAATCCTCTCTATTACCTATAGTATAGTATTAATAGATGTGATTTAATAACTTCGATTACTAATGAATCGGAAAATAAGTACATTAATGGGTTCATTAATGAATGATTTTTCTGATGATTTTTACATTAATAAGACCTGTAAATACATAGTCGACTGAAAAGAAATTACATAAATCGGTAATCGGTTGGCTGATAATTGCGGGGGTGGCGGGAGGTCATAATTTTGTAGTTACTTCGCTTTGGCTGTTGCAGTAATCGAGTAATCTAGTGAGCTAGTGAACGTACCGTTTTAATCATCTACCGCTCGTTTTCAGCAAAAGCATAAGGTAAGAAAATCAAAAAATTAGTTTCCTCTTATTTATTTATTTAAGCGTATATAGTACAAAATAATAATTGCAAGCTGCAAGTAATCGTATTGCGATGTAAATTGTAATGTACTATATGTCCTTCTTAAGGAATTGATAACTCAACAGTTATCATTTCCAGTAGAAATGTTTTACAATTCTGTTGGAGTTAAATTAATTTAATTAATTACACATAGAATTATAAAAACCGAAATGTTACAGATGGATTGCAAAAAGAAGCTATCAGGAGCCGAGAATCGAAAACGGAAGGCAAAAAAAGACTTTGAGCAGCAGAAACTCAGAGGCTCATTAAGCCAATTCCTTAAAAAAACAAACTTAGAGGAAGATCAAGTCGTCGACGAAACTGCAGACTCTTCCAATGGTGGCAGTACTACTTACTGCGAAGCAGAAACATCGATGGCAAGCTGCTCGTCGTGGCATCCACCAGCGAAGGTTTGTGATTCATTGTCTGAGATCGTCTCGGGCGCAAAAGGTCGAAAACCATGTTTGTGCCAGAAGTTGAGACCAGTTCATCTTGTGAAGATTCTCCCAGCGATGTAGAACATTCAGATCTCAGGGACCCCGCAAATTGGCCACAGACAGTCACGGCCGCAATCAGGAAAACGATAATCGAACTAGGACCATTACAAGTAAGGCTCAATCAATTTCCTCAAGATGACAATGGAAGAAGTTTCTCAAATGTGTACTATTCTAGAAAATTGTCGAATAATCAAATCATTCACAGATCGTGGGTTATCTATTCGGTTTCTTCAAATTGTGTTTATTGTTTTTGCTGTAAACTTTTTAGAAATGATGATCATTTTTTAAGTGGCAAGGGGTTTTCAAATTGGCAGAGTATGACGAGAACGCTTAAATTGCATGATGTGAGTCCAGCTCATTCCAAAGCATTTATACAATGGCTAGAATTACAAAAAAGTTTAAAAAATTTTACTTCTATTGATGCTGAGCTAGAAAAAATGTACGTAAAAGAGAAACGACACTGGTGCGATGTTTTAGAAAGAATTATTGAAATTATAAAATATTTAGCAAGACAATGCTTGGCTCTTCGTGGATCGTCAGATGTCTTAAATGATAGCCGTAACGGAAATTTCTTGAAAATGGTAGAGCTTTTTTCCAAATTTGACGTTGTTATGTTAAATCACTTAACAAGAATAGAAAATAATAAACAGTTAGCTGTACACTATCTAGGAAAAAATATACAGAACGAAGTGATTTCTTTGGTTTCCAATAAAATTTTGAAGAAAATCACTTTAATGATTCAAGAAGCTAAGTACTTCTCAATTATCCTAGATTGTACACCTGATATAAGTCATAATGAGCAGATGACTATCATTGCACGGTTTGTTCACAAAAATGATTATGGCCTGATGTCGATCAACGAGCATTTTTGGTTTTATAAAGGTTTCCGACACAACCGGAAAAGGATTGTCCACTTACCTTGTTAGGAAATTGGAAGAATTAAACCTAAATTTGAAAGATTTACGGGGTCAAGGGTATGATAATGGAGCCAACATGAGGGGAAAAAATTCTGGTGTCCAAAAGCATATTTTAAATTTGAATCCGCGGGCATTTTTCGTTCCATGTGCCGCTCACACACTCAATCTAGTTGTAAACGATGCTGCAAAGGTTTCCACTGAGACAATTTCATTTTTTAGAATAGTTGAAGAAATATATAATTTTTTTAGTGCTTCACCCAAGCGTTGGGAGTTTTTGAAAAAAACCGCTAATATTACTGTGAAACCATTGTCGAATACCAGATGGGAATCTAGAGTAGATGCTATCCGTCCACTCAGGTTTCAATTCGATAAAATTATCGATGCTCTAATTGATGTTTATGAAAGTAACAGGATGGATAATAATACAAAACATGAGGCACAATCAATCGCAAGAAAAATGAAAGAATTCGAATTCGTGTGCTGTGTAGTGATCTGGGATGATATTTTAAGTAGAGTTAATGTAGTGAGTAAGCTTCTTCAAAATGCGAATCAAAATTTAAATAATTCAATAACTGCATTGAAACAATTAATTCTATATATTAAACAGTATAGATCGGACAGTAGCTTCAACTTAGTTATTGCTACATCGGAAAAATTAATAACTGATATGGACCTAGACATAACTCCTATTTTCAAAGAAAATAAATTACGTAGACGTAAAAGACAATTTGATTATGAATCTGTGGATGAAACTCCAGTTGATACAAAATTCAAATATAAGACACACTTTTTTCTACCTATATTGGACACTGTTTGTAGTTCTTTAGAAAATAGATTTGACTTATTGACGCAACATGCCAACAGTTTTGCATTTCTGTACAACTTCAAAGATTTGTTTGAATTAAATGAAGATATTTTAAAAAAACATTGCTTCGATTTAGAATTGTTCCTTACAGACGGCGAAGACAAAGACATATCGGGACTTGAATTATATAGTGAATTAAACATTTTGAAAGATCTCCTTCCATCTCAGAAAGAACCTCTTAGTATTCTGCAATACGTTTACGATAACGGTCTAGAGTTATTATATCCCAATATTATAATATCTTTAAAAATTATGTTAACACAACCTGTATCCGTTGCAAGTGGTGAGAGGTCATTTTCTAAATTAAAATTAATAAAAAATTACCTTCGTTCAACAATCTCTCAGGACAGACTAGTGGGATTATCTATGATGTCAATTGAAAGTGAAATTTGTGAGGAATTGGATGTAAAGGAAATTATTAACGAGTTTGCGGCATTGAAAGCAAGAAAAGTAAATTTTAAAATTAATGATATTGTAATATTTAACACACCCTTTTATTAATTATAATATATGTTCGTTAGTTTACTTGAATATTTTTATTTATAATTAACCACAATTTTGTTGTAGTAAGAGTAACAGTAACTTTATTTTTGATTTTGAGTGTTGCATAAATGTCAAAAATATCTATTAAAGGTAAGTGTTATTAGGGAAAAGTAAATGGCTTGCTAGGGCGCATTGTTGAAGTGTGCATCAGGCGCCAAAATGTGCTAAGCCGCCACTGGTTAAAAGTTAAATGTAATTCCGTGATTTTTAATAAATTCTGATGATACTTTAATTTTTTCTTTATTTCCGACTTATTCTAATAAGTACTAAACAATAAATAATAATTTCCATGGCCATCTATTGATACAGGGTGTTATTTTGTTACGAATTAGCATAATGAGTTTTCGAACTTTAAGTAGTCATAACTTTGTTATTAATAAACTAATTTTTATAAAATTTTGGTCATAGCTATTTGAAGCCTCTCTGAATCCAGTGGCGTAGAAATTTTATTTTAAAAATATCGCTAATAAAAAATATTCAATTTCGTCTAAGAAAAGTATCCGAGCATGCCTTGAAAATTGGAATAAACATTTAAAATTTTGTCCAGAAGTAGATCTGTTATAGCTTGACATTTAAAAAAAAATTGGCCGACATCTATTAATAACTCCCAATTTTACAGGGGTGTTTCCATTCAAAATGAGTCACACTGTATCTACCCAAATCGGTACAGCGTACATAGCACGACTTTATTAACTGTTTCCACTAGGATCTTTTTTTTTGGATCCTCGAATAGGTAGGAAGAATCTTTTCAGTGTCGTTCACACCTTTATCGCCTTATCCGCTCTCTCCGCCACTACGTGAGAGAATAGTTTGTAACATTGATGAGCTAAACACCCTTAAATGTTATTAAACGTTATCATCCGAATGTTGCGTACAGTGTAAAAATGTCTTGAATTCAGCATTTAATATAACCGTAGATTAATGTCGATTTGTTATTATTAAAATTTGCTCTTGTATAAATTACGACAGATGTTCTATTTACGATTTACTGATATGTATGTTTAGTTGTCTATACCAAAATCGTTAATTAATAGGTGTCATTAGCGATCCATTTTGTTTGCAATAATGTAAGCCATAAACGCACGGTCGACGGAAAAGTATAGTAAGTAATTCGTTTTATAAATATCTTTAGACACTCGCCCTACATAACCATCGTGTCAAAAATTCTGTTTATAAAACTTGTTGCGTAATATATTATTTCATTTAATCGTTTGTATAAACAAGAAAATTTTAAACTTTTTATAACTTAAATTACATGGCCGACGTTTGGCCGTAGACTTTCTCTTTTTGACATATCCACCGAAACTAATAATGCTCTTCTTGTCTAAGCGCTTTTTAGATAGTTCTAAAAAAGATTGGCAAGTCATTTCTGAAAATTCTCCACAATTTTAAAAATACCTTCATATTTTACATTATGTTTTACCCAGATAGCACAATTTATTCTTAGTATAACCTGACAATGTCCTGAATATACATTCTTAGAATATAATGAAATAATAATATTAAAATATTCTTAGAACATATATTTACGCAAAGATTATTATTAGATTATTTAAAAATATATATTCTCGGATTATCAACAATGGTGTAATATATGGCTATATTATTAAATTATTATATAATTATTCTTACCAAACATTCTAAAATTGTTTTCTTATAATATAACTAATATAATTAAATAAATTTATAGTTTTTGCTTGCACAAGTAGAATAATTTATACCATGTGGAAAATTACAATATATTATCTTTCGATTTGAAATTAATTTTTGATTTTCAAATGTATATTTTTAAATTTAGCGCCACTATTTCTAGTGATTTTATTCAGTTGTCAGTTCTGTTCGCAAAGAAATGATTTTGCGCACTAATGCGGCGGGAGATGTTTATGCTGATGTAGCATTTCAAACTGAATTTAGTGAATTTGCAGTTTTCGTCAATTTTGTATTCGTATGTGTTTATGCTTAGTTTTGTGCTTCCTGGTAAGTAATTTAATTTTGATTGTACAAACGTTATTAACTCTTTGATTATTGTATTTATAATTCAATATTAAACCTGTCTTGTACAAAGTTATCTGTAGATTTGTTTAATGTGGCTCACGACAATTTACAAATTCACAGTACCACACCCTGTTGTGCAATTTATGTGACATCCAACAAAATTTTTAACCAATTTGATCCTGTGTGTAAGTAAGAACAACGAAATTATGTGATTTGACCTCAGGTATGTTGGTCTGCTGTGATACAACATGTGATCGGAATCATTTTTGCACTGTGCAACAATCTGCAGGAAAGCTTATTGTAACTAAATCATATTACTCCATGGTACAATATTATTGTATGATGATGCTGTATGCTGAGCGGCCTGCTTTATAAATATAAAGTTATTAAATTTTTTTATTTAATTGTAACTAAAGAACTATTACACCAGCTAATACTAACTTGCTTTTTTAGTGTTCTACTTTAAGCAGTTCAGGGTTTGGTGCAGATTATTGTTCTTATAGGATCAGCAGGGTAAGTGAAAATTATAAGTTTTGGGTAGAAATTGATTGCTCGCTTTAATGTTTTGCAGATATATTATTCATATTTTTATTTAGTTTTTACAAACAAATTTTGGCATAGTTGCTTTCATTTTTAAGACTAATTTTAAGTTGTTTAATAACTGCTGAAGTAAAACAATGTCAAAGCGTTTAAAAATTAAAACTTCTACTTGGTATCGACAAGTGGATAAAAAGTAAGGGACACGTTAGAAAGTTTGAATATTCCAGGGACATCTAGTACTGATGAAACAGTACATAACAATGACTATGTGTTAGATGAGAACATTATATCTGTAAAAAGTGATGCAGATAGTGTAACTTTAGCAGAAGAATTGTTTTTCCTTCAACATCAGATGAGTCTGATAGTCAAATTAGTCATGAGGTTCAACCTATTTCAAATATTTCCAATACTATTGATCGGTTGAAGCATTGGGCAGTAGAAAATCAAATTTCACACAAATCTTTGGGTCAGTTACTAGAAATTTTGGGAGATAGTGGTTGTTCACAGTTTGATTCAATTCCAAGAGATCCTAGATCGTTTTTAAAAACTCCTAGGGATATTATAGTACGTGATGTAAGTCCTGGTCATTATTATCACATTGGAATAAAAATTCAATTGAACAACAGTATACAAGTTTGAGAATTAGACCTGTAGATACAATTAAAATTTCAATAAACATAGATGGGTTACCTCTAGCTAAAAGTACATCAAGTCAGGTGTATCCAATTTTATGCATAAATAATAGTGTTGAAAGTTTGCACAATGTTTGTCTTGTCGGTATTTACCACGGATATGAAAACCCAATAGTTTCAATGATTTTTAAAAGATTTTGTTTGTGAGGCACGCGATCTGATTCATAATGGCATTGAAATATTTAAAACGAAATATCATTTCGAAATTTCTATGTTTTTATTTGATGCAGTGGCTAAAGCTTCTGTATTGTATATTAAGGGTCATGCAGGATATAATTCATGCACAAAATGTGACCAAGAAGGAGAGTATGTAAAAGACCGAATGTGTTTTCCAAATCTAACATTTAAAAAAGAACACACAATGACTTTATAAATCAAGTTGATAAAAACATCATGTGGGTGAAAGTATTCTAGCAGAGATTCCTAATATTGATCTTATAAAAGATATACCATTAGATTATATGCATTTGGTGTTATTGGGAGTAGTTAAAAAGATTGTTTGTGGTCTTTGGTGTTTTGGAAGTCCACCTCATAAATTTCCCTTCAGGACCATTAAAGTTATTTCTGAACATTTGCAGTCGCTATCTAAATTTGTGCCTTCCGAGTTTGCAAGAAAACCTAGAGGTTTAAAAGATGTAAAGCGTTGGAAGGCAACTGAATTCGACAATTTCTTCTTTACACGGGTCCTATTGTGTTAAAAATGTTTTAACAAAATCAAAGTATGAACATTTCTTGATTTTATCCGTAGCTATACGTTTATTAACATCTGAAAAATTTTGTAAAATTGAAACCTATGTAAATTACGCAGATTCACTTTTAAATTATTTTGTTAAAAGTACTAAAGAAATTTATGGACTTCACCTAATAACACATAATTTTCATAATCTACTTCACTTAGCAGATGATGTTAGAAAGTTTGGATCGTTAGAAAAGTTTAGTAATTTTTCAAGTGAAAACTACCTACAACAACTCTTACGACTCATTAGAAAAGCGGACAAACCATTACCACAAATAGCTAAAAGAATTCATGAATTAAATTCTAATCTAGTATTAACTTCCACACTTATTGAATCTGGTTATAAATTATGTTCTGAATATTCAGGTGGCATATTAATATCTGAGTGTTCTGGACCAGAATATAAAATTTTCGAAATAAAAACTTTAAACTTTCTCATTCAGCAAAAGATGGATGTTGCATATTAAAAATGGATTTATAGTCAACATAAAAATTTTGCATTTCATAAATCTTTAAATACTCAAATTGTAATAGGAAATAATTTCATTGACAAAGAAAATTTCTTCAGTGTACCTTGTGAATCATCTGATTTAGGTATATATTTTGTTAAAACATTAGGACCATTATCATACTGGCCAGTATCTGAAATTTGCAGCAAACTTGTGCAATTTCCTTATCGAAATGGATTTTGGTGATGGAATTAATTCACCTAAGCTGATTTTCTAATAGTAAGAATACCAGTAATTTGTTAGGTTTGTTTTTTTTAATGGAAGACTAATTGTTACTCTAGGAATTAAGTATTAATTTATGAGAAATGTTAACAGATTAATATTTACTGATATTTTTTTATTTTTAAATGTTTTGTTCAGAAATGTTTGTATTAGTATGTAATTAGAATATAATAGTGATAATAGTTCTACATATAAATTCTTAAATTCGTTGTACGTTGTAATTAATAAAAGAGAAGGTACAATGTCAAGTAAATTTATCTTTTAATACATAATTTTTGCATATTACAGATGTGGGTTGTTATAAAATTCACTGACTCTGATGAAGTGGAAGCAGTACCTTCTGTATGGTATGATCAAGAAAAACAAGAATGTTTTTATCCTCCATTTCAAAGGAATGCCCTTGAAAAGGCTATAAAGCAACAATTGCCTCTTCCAGACGATGCAATTGCGGAAGGGTGGAAAACCTACAGAGCAAAGTTATTGTCATATAAATCGTATGACAATTTTGTTACTGCAAATGCAAAAGCTTCTAGGGCTTGCATTACCTCTGATTTATCAACAGCTGAGGAAAGTGATATTCCTAAAAGAAGAATTATTAGAAAACCTCAATTATATTCACCTCCTAATTCATCAGATTCTGACGATAGTAACTTCGGTGGCTTAAAAGACATTCCAAAATGCCAAACGGTGGGTTAACTTGAAATGGACAATTTTTTACATAAAATTATCTTCTTTTGGATATATTAATACTATATGTAAACATGGTAAGCAATTAGATTTTTAATATAGACATTTTGTTTAGGTGCCAATAAACCGGTGCAGAAAAATCAATCTTTAAGACCTCAATTTAAAAGTATTCCGGACAGTCGAGGTAAATATGCAATAATAACACCAAAACTACAATCAACAAAATGACTTTATGTCACAATAAAATATGCGTAAAACAGCAGTTAGTGTTCTTTGATTTGATGGTTGAAGATTATTTTATTTTTTAATGTTTTAGTGTATTGCTTTTTAAAATTACTCTAAAGTAATCTTTAGAAGAATATAATATTTATATTTATTTTATCCATAACAAAATTATACAATTAAAATTTACTTTTATGTCTACAGGAACGAATACAGGTTGTTCAGAGAAGTCGCAAAGTTTTCAAATTGAAGACTGCCAAACTGGTGCTGAAGAAAGTAAGTTTTTAAACATTAATTTCTAATAGCATATAGTATAGAATAGAATCAAATAACGAAAGAACTTTTATATTAATCGTACAAATTAACTCTTCTTTTGGAATTTTAGATTTAAGTAATGCTGGAACATATGATAGTACTGTAACCAATGTTATGGTAAAGCAACTGATTTATATAAAAAAATACGTACAATCCATTGACAAAAGATTGATCTATTGAGTGAACAATTGAAACAAGTCTCCGTATCGTGTGAAGCACAACCTAGTGTCGATACAGAAAAATGGGAATTACTGCCACTGCAAAATATGGAACAATTTAATGCATTTGAAGACAAATTAAAAATGAAACATTTTTTAACGACTTTGTAAGTATTACAAAGAATGAGCTATCATTTTAAATTACTACTTATGTGCTTTTTATATAAAAGGCATAGTAACAAAAACAATATTTATTGTTTTTTCTGCTAAAGCAATAATGGCGATTGTTATAGGTCAAAATGCTCTCCCGATTAGGGGGTGAATTTTAAGGAGTGCATTCGTCGGTGTCTTACAAAATTAATATCCGACGATTTGGCGAAACTATTCACCATGCATGGTTTTAGAGATGGCAAAACCTTTCATAAAAACATGTATTCACCAACTAATAATAAGTTAGTGTATGCATATTTTTGGTAAATTTTTAAGTATATGTTTTCAGATACCATGAAAGTTACAAATGAATCGATATCTATTAAGGACATAGAAATACAAATTGGTTTGTGGTTGACTAAATCTACCGAAAGATTAAAAAAAACAAGAACCAAAATAGTGACAGTGTTGTCAATTAATAAGTATAATTTAAATGTAGTTACTATAAAATGCTAGTAAAATAAAATATATATTTCCATAATTATTTTATATAATTTACATTCGTAATTCAGATCATCGAACATGCTACAGCTACTAATGCCGCTACAAGAGAATAAGATAAAAATGATTAGAAGAATAATCTAAAATATTTTAGTATTAAATAAATCTATTAGAAAACAAAGTATAATTGATTTTAAAAAAATGTTCTAAGATTAATGTGGATATATTTAAGAATATCATAAAATTATTCTGTTCAAACTATGGTTATTCTGGGGATTATTCCCAGAATAATTTTAGTCGAAAAAAAGTGTCCCATTTGGATATTCTTGGAATAACATTAAATTGAATAGAATGTTCTACGCATAATCTCAGAATGTATTTATTTTAAAAATTATTCTCTGGACATACTGATAACATTTTTGTGCTGTCTGGGTAATGGATCTATTTTCCTTCAACATTTCTACTTAAACAGTCCAAAAATTTTTTTAAGGAATTCTCTTTTCCTGGACCTTTCATAGATTATTGACATTTTCTCCGCCTATAAAATAGAAGACAATTTGATTAAGTTTAATTAAAATACTTACCAGTATGTCAATGTTTCCTTCTTTTAATAAAAATATTTCCAAATCCAATTTTTGATACTGGTTTGCGTCGTAGGAAGTCACTACTGTTGTTGGCTAGATGTTTGTGAATTTTTCAAAGAAAATCGAGCATAGTTTGTTGTTTGGCCAATAGTTTCAGAATTGTAACAGTTTTGACTGATTATTAAGAATTATCAGCTGCATAGATGTCTCCAAGTGATTTATATTTTTACAATAATTTAGTCTGTTTATCACATTTAAGTTTAGGAGGTGATGGCAATACTATTAATGTAGTATAATAGGAACTGAATTGAGAAGTCGTAGGCTTTGGTTCAATTTTGGCGACAACCATCCTTATAGTGTTACCTAAATGCAAACTTACACAAATATTGTAATATTATATATGTATAACTTCTTAACTCAACTTCTGGTATCTTAATAATAATAAAATGGAAGAAACTAAAACAAACCAAAAATTAATATAAATGGAAAGGGAGTCTAACACTCACCATCTAAGTAAAATTCTTTTCTCATCAAGAAAGAGGGAGATCGGAATATTCAACCAATGTGTCTATCTCTTCACTTCGTACGTTGTGTTGGTGGTGAGGCGTTTCGTACCCCAACAATGTCTACGTCGATGTATTGCGTTTCGAAAGTAGTTTCTTTCGGGTCCGTACGTCTTGTTAGTTGTGACGTATTTCGCACCCCTAATACGCCGTCTGCGCTTGTACAGGTTGATGTATAGCGACTCTCAACCTAACTGTTTCAGTTCGTCAAGTGCGTAGAACGACCCACAGTCTGTTTTGATTAATTAAAAATATTTCCGTTTCTATTTTAAATTGAAAAAATCTTATATCCCCGTACGCCTACCTTACGGATAGATCGTCGTTGCTTTACATGACATCAAAGGTATAACATTGGTGCTACACTCGCACTACCTTAATAAAACTTGTATGAGTAACGAAAATATTTCTGTCATCAGTTTAATAAAGCTTAAAGTTTTATGAGAGGAGATAATTGAAGTAAAAAACGTGATCGGTATGGTATACCAAGAGCCCATTACCTATTAATGAACGACAACACCACGGCTCCGTAGTAATCAAGCCGCAGACCAACGACCAGAGGTTGGCTATGTTGCATACTTCCAGCGAGGGAGTCACTAGTGTGCTGTTCTTCTTCGCACGCCCCCCTAGAGGAATCCTTGGGTCTATTTACCTTCTCCGAACTGTCGATACCGTCGCTAGCAGAATACTTTCATTCCCGGAACTACACTCGACGTATTATAGCTAAGTTTTAGTCTTTAAGTAACTTACTCATAAATAATAAGACGTATGAAGCTCAGTACAGATGACATAAACGGCTCGATAGATAATATTTAAGTAACTTATATTCGGTGTATTCTCGTCAACCGGAAGTTTGTTTAAATTAGCTCAATAAGGGCTGGGGTGCAAATTTAGAGCGGTTGTCCCGGACACAAAAGGCCTTTTGGGTTTGCGGGAGGTACACCATTTCTTTTGTTGTTTAGATTTAGTGTAGCTCGCCGGTGTAAATGATATGTGTACGCAGAGCCTTAATAACAGGTACCTTTTTGTTTAATTTGAATGAAAACTCTTAACTCAAGCGTTTCACTAAAGCTTACCTGAAATTCGACATCTTAACTAAAGCCTGATTTATTGCAAGCGAGGATGCTGCTAACGCACGTAACTATATGCGACAGTCTCTCTATTTCTGTCACATCATCCTACTATTTTTATTTTAAGATTTGTTTGTGATACTGTCTCTCTCTGTCTCTGGTTTTTTTCTATTTAGCATATTAGTTTTTAAGTAAAACTTGTAGATCTCCTGTTGATCGGTTTTATTTTTCTTTACCAGCAGGTGGCGCCTTGTTAGACCAGCAGTCAGAATTCTTATAGCGATTCAGGAATCCACGCAACTCCCCAACGAAGCCGGACGCTACCGCTCTAACTACTATACATATTTTTATCCTCCACTAATTTAGTGCGCTACATCGAGCCTAATTCCCTTAAATTTTCTTTCTAGGTTGTAACGCTAGAGCCGTCGCTTCTTTTGATATTTTATAAACTACAACCGTTACATGTTCTTATAAACTTATACGAATCTAAATAAAGATGCAAGTCTCATTTTTGTTGTATACGACTTTCATATAATCAATTTGAACGTGGTTATAAAATATTTATATTTAGTCGTGTATTTAATGTAGTTACATAATTACACATTTCATAATGGTAACGATTACAAATGTAAAAATTATAATTTATCATAGTTTTTAATGAATATTTTTGGTATTACAATAGCAATCTCTTAAGGGGCACAAAAAAAGGCATTGTTGCGAGACTGACATAATAAACGCTAATCCGAAAACTTTTAAAGTTCAATATTTCGTGTAGTAGTAACTCCACCAATCAAAAAAGTTAACCTTAAAGTGCATCGTTTCCATATATTTATTACTTCCATATTGCTTTTGAAGAATAATAAAACGTGACTGCAATCACATTGATGTTAGGTACCTTATAAAGGTAGGATAAGTTTGTATTATATGTAATAAAGTTTTTTGTTAGTAATCATCAACACAGCACAATTAGTCATAATATCCATGGACTGGAAACAGATATTGATCGAATGTTGTTCTATTTATATGGCACTGAAAGAGTTATTTTAATTAAAAAAAAAAGGTTTTATAATAAGAGTAATTAAATTATAGTAAATGTTCTATTTGAATCTAACGTAAATTAAGGTAATTAAAGTTAGTTAAGATTTATAGATACCGACCTATAAGTAATAAAAAAGGAATTTCATTTATTTTAGTTAAAAGAATATATTCATTTAGTTTTAACCGGATGTTATTTGTAAATATTTATTTTTAAATTGTTGAATGCGTGGAATATATACAAGATAATTTCTTGAAGTGAAAAATAAGCAAGTTTACGAAGTGCAGATTAGTTTGGTGTCTAGTAGACGGAATAAAGATTAAAATTATCAGTGCAGGTGTTAAGTGAAAAGGAACTTAAGTTCAAGAATACGTGAGGAAATGGTTAAAGGCACTTGCAATTTGGGTTTTTTACAACTCAACATCGAAAAAATAGAATAGACTCGTTTGAATTCATCAACCTATCAACATGTACAAATAAGTAATAAACTCTAATATTTTGGCAATCAACGAGCCAACATGGAATAAATCAGTCATCAAATTAAAATTATAATATAATTTAAAGTGCGTGAAAGTTAATCGAACGTAAAAATGTAGATTATTGAAAATAGTGAAATAATCCTGAATAATAGAATAGAGAAGTAAATTCGAGCAACAAATTAAAGGAAGTTTTCATTATGCCCCAAGTAGCAGGCTGACGTAATTTTGATGTGAAAACTTGGTTATATTTAGACGAGGTCAGATGACCTATAAGTGACAATGTATTTAAAACTTTCTTCTTACGTTATTATCCTGTGACATTTAACTGATTTATTGTGCGCAAATTTAGAACGTTAGTTGTTAATTTGCTAAAAAAAATAATTTTGAAGGTATTGCTATCTATGTAACAATATTAACTCTTTAGATAATAATAATTTCATTCGTGTTGGCATTCGTTGTCACATGAAAATGAAGTATACCAAACGTAAAACCATAAAGTTTGCTAATCCAATCCAAATAATTTATACCGGGATATCAAAATTACCTTGGTCAAAGGGTGGTTGTGGAATGTAAAACGTTTGTCTTACTTTAAAATTTTTGAATATGTTTGCTGTGTCAGAATCTGTCTAGTCATTGTGCTGAAATAAATAGGTATGAAGTTTGTAGGTTATTGATGGTGTCAGTATGACAGTGACACAGTGGCGGCTCGTGGTCAATCATACAGGGAGGTCAAAAATTAATTTAAAATAGGCATACTTAAAAAAATATAAATAACTCAAATGCACCGCAAAATTTTATACAATCTACAATTTTGTTCAAAATATAGCGATTTTTCGGAACATTCTCATTAAAATCTCTAAGGGATTTTCTGTAAGCATTGTCTAGCTATGTACGAATATCAACATTTCCTACGGTTGCAAAATTTACCAAGCATTTCATGTGTTCTGCAGACGAAGCATGTTTTTTTATTTTCTCTTTTAAATCAACACACCAGTTTGCACCATAGCGAGTCTGACGAGTCTTTAGAAAATAATAAACAAACAAAAGAGTAAAATACGTTTGATACTTCACAACCATATCAGTTAGCTAAATCGTACATTACCTTGCAGAAAGTTTCGATGAACATCTTTATTTTTGTCTTTGCTAGTCTGTCGTAAACTTAGTTCTGGCAAAGGACGACCATTTGCCTTGAACTCAACTAATTTTAATAAAATTAAGTTTGTTAGCATTTTTAGTTGTTTAATTTTCTGGACTACCGACATTTTCTATTATAGCGCATGCACACGCAGAATCAAAATAGTATTTTACAAAACAACACAACAACAGTAAAACATATCAATATAAATTCTTAAATTGATTTAAAACACGCGAAAAATTGAATCAAAAAATCAGCGTAGTTGTACACCCTATACGAAGTCAACGTAAACTGCGGGATCCGGCTCACGGCCCAAAGTTGATTAATGTTTCGGACGTTCGCGTTTATTGGGCGCTGCACTTTTTTCGAGTTTTCCAGGTAGATCTAATTCAATGAGGATGAATTACGAACGACGGCCGATAAATTTTAAGTTATTGTACTTGACTTAATTACCTATTTTAATAATACACGTAATAATGAATATATTTTTATATTGTCAAAATTTTTGGGAGGTCATTGACCAAATGACCATATGGACAAGCCGTCAGTGACATAATTATTTCAAACTAAACTAAGACAAACGTTTTACATTCCACAACCACGCTTGACCAAGATAATTTTTGATATCGGTACAATTTCCGCTATGGATCTCGTATGACAAGCAATGCTTGCCAAGTCGCTATTCGGTTTTGGAGTTATCTAACATTTACTTTGTAAACGGTAAACATGTGGTTTAAGGTTAGAATACAATGATATAATAGTTAGGAGGGAGCAGGGGGAATAACGCTCACTGGGTAATGGCGCTCATGTCTGTAATGGGGCGTTCCCACGAGGCGTTAATCACGTAGTGAACCACGCTAGTCAACTTTCGTTCGTGACATTCACGAAGTGTGAATTGATGAAACGTTCACACGGATGGGGAGTTCGTGCCGTTCACGCCTCGTGTTTCGACTTAGTCACTATCGAAACATCGATCATGAATGATCTGGTTGTTGAAAGTTGTGCTGTTTAAGTTCGTTTTTTGCTACTATCTTAGCAAAAGATGGAGCCTTACAGGACACAATTACAAGAAAACGAAAAAAGACGTTTTTGGGTTGAGAGAATGGATACAGCGAAGAAATATGTTAGGAGCTTCGAACTTGGATTAGTATGGAATTAAAGCAATTTTCAGAAGATTTTAGAAACCTACTGCGAATGACTGAATTTCAGTTTGAATATCTCTTATTGCGTGTTATAAATATTATTTCAAAATCTGACACTAACATGAGACAAGCAATTGAGTGCAAAAACAAAATTAGAGGTGACTTTACGGTATTTAGCTACAGGTGATTCCTTCAAAAGCAGAATTTTGTTCCGTGTTCCAAAAACACAATAAGTAAATTTATTCCAGAAACCTGTGAATTCATACAGAAGTAAGTACCTTAAAATTTCAAATTTAAAAAATTGATTACTTAATTATTAAAAAAACAAAAATAATATTTTGCCCGTATTAGGTGTATAGATTACAAATAAACAAATAATAATAACAATAAAATTATTCGTAATAGTGAACTTTTATTTGTTTAATTATAATAATAATTATAATTATAAAATTTGTTTAATTAAATTTGATTGTCTTTAACTTGATGTTCCAGTCATTGAATTATCAGTAATAACATATTCTGGTGGGCACATAGCATTGTAATTTCATTCATGAAGTTTTGTTGTAATCGTATTGCTGTTGGTGGTCCCATACTTCTTAACATTGATGCGATATATTTCCCAAAATGATCATAACTATCATCTTTATTTGTAGCGACTTGTGATGCGCGATTTGAAATTTCATGTAATTTGTCAATAGCACTAGTCATAAATCCTATTTCATGATCACGAATAGATTTTTTTATTTTTGATGTTGATGGTTGTGGTTCAATCTTTCTTTTGATTATCTTCACTGGGTGTAGCAATTTTTGATGCAATCTGTGTCACGTCTTCAGAGTTTTGGATAGTACTGTATTCAAAGTTAGGTTCTGATTGTAGACTTTTTTTCTATTGAGGCCTCTGAGGAATTTTCTATAGGAAGTATCTATAATATAATAATAATAATGTGTTAATATTATTAGTTTATTCATATTTTAATAATATAATGTTTCAGGTCCCTGCAACATCAGATGAGTGGAAAAACATTGAATATGGTTTTAGAACGCGATGGAATTTTCCTGGTTGTGTAGGGGCTCTAGATGGTAAGCATGTTGTCATACGAGCTCCTCCCGGAAGTGGTTCAGATTATTTTAATTATAAAAACAGTTATAGTATTGTGTTAATGGCCTTGGTGGATTCCGATTATTGTTTTTTATATGATGATGTTTAGAACATTTAGAACTTTACCCAATCTGTGAACTAGTTTTGAAAATGAAAGAGTCAAAGAAAGCGGTGCGGAATTTCGCAAAAAAAGGCTAAGAAAGAAGCAGATGCGAAGAAGTCTCAAGGTGCATTACTGAAATATTTCAGTTCAGTTCTGGTTTGAAAGCCACGTTAACGTCTTCGGTGGCATCCTGCAGCAGCGGAAGTGATTCCAGTGTAAGTAGGTATATGATTCCTCCATCTAGAATCGTGCATGGCCTAAATTACCCAGTTATTTTAGACATAACATGTATGGGCTGGTTCGCTCGCAATAAATTGCAAAGTTGTAGGTTCTCTAACTTTAACGTTAACTCAATCCGAAAAAGTAAAAAAAGCAAAATGTGAATGTATGTATGTCCGTCTATTTTCAGTTGTCAGCTCTAGAGCCTAAACCGCTGAACCAAATTGAATGAAATTTTATATTAGGGGATGTTTTGTAAATGTCTAGGAATATATTTTTTTTGTTTTTGGATAACTTGATTATTTATGGTACCTGTCATACAAATAAAACATAATTTTCATTTAGCTCAAAAATGGCGGCAACGATTTTTCTCAAATTTCTCGTCATTTTACCTTTATTAACATCTATAACATGGCATACTTACTCAGTCAGTTTTACCGGAAAACTTTAAAAAGGTAGCTGCCATACAAAATCAGTTTTATTTGTAAATTTTTCCTATAAGCCTGACAAACCGCGCCGTCACCAAAACCACTTTTGTTTTGTGATAGATAAAATACTTATTTGAAATTCGAACGTGTCCTCCAGCGAATATTCATGGGAATACATAACTTATTTCCCACTTATGTCCCACCACAAAGCAGAGTCAAGACGAAGTCTACTCACCAGAAGTACCTCAAGCATCTAGTCATAAGCCTGCAGAAAAGTGAATGTTGCCAAAGAAGACATAATTGAAATCGTGCCTTCTGCTCCTGCCGAAGTCAAAGATGTGAATCTCGACGATGTAGGTTGCTGGCCTCTCTTATGACCGACGAAGTCAGAACGCTTCTAGTACGTCGCGGATCGGACTCAGTACAGCACATCGATTCCAAATTTGCCGATGTTGTTCGCTCAGGGACTTCAACGAAAGGCGGTACTCGAAAACTAACCAAGAGTGGTTCTACAAACCATTATCCAACGGCGAAAAGGTTCTCCGAACATGGATGGTGTACTCGCCATTGAAGCAATCCTTGTATTGTTTTTCTTGCAAGCTGTTTGGCAATTCCGGCTCGAACTTCGCATCTGAAGAAGGATTCAACAAATGGTGGAAGCTAAATCCAAGAATAGGAGACCATGAAAATAGCCTAGGCCATGAACAGAGCTTCTTGAAATAGAAGGAGTTGGAAGTTCGCCTGAACTGTAAAGCAACCATCGATCAGAAACAACAAGAAGTTTTCGTAAGTGAGGAGAAGAAGTGGAGAGATGTACTGTACAGGTTGCTGAATATTATCCAGTTCTTAGCCAAACAGAATCTGGCCTTCAGAGGACATCGAAGACATTCGAGGAGATGATAGTGGCAATCGCGGAAACTTTCTGGAGTTAGTACACCTCCTAGCTAAATACGACCCTCTTCTAATGGAACACCTGACAAAGATAAAGCTGGGAGCAAGAGTCTCAGTTTCGTATCTATCTCCAGAAACCCAGAATGAATTTATAAACTTACTGGGACAGCAAGTTCGATCCACCATCATCCGTCGTATTCAAGAAGCTAAATATTATTGCGTAATCTTCGACAGTACACAGACATCTCCCACAATGACCAAATGAGCCAAGTTCTGCGATACGTACATATCGAAGGAGAAAAAGTCGCCGTGGTAGAATCTTTCATTGACTTCTTCGAACCAAAGGAAAAAAATGCAGAAGATCTCAGCAACGATATAATCGCGAAGATAACATCAGACGGACTGGACATACAGAATCTGAGAGGACAGGCTTATGACAATGCTGCCACAATGTCAGGGATCCACAATGGAGTTCAAGCCCGGATTAAAGCACTGAATCCGAAAGCTCTATTCGTGACATGCACAAACCACTCACTAAACTTGGCTGGGGTACACGCTGCTTCTGAATCAGTGGATTCCGTGACGTTTTGGAACTCTGGAGAAGCTATTTGCCTTCTTTTCTGCATCAACTGTTCGATGGAACGCTTTGGTTTCCGTCACAGGTCAAGCAGTGAAACGAGTCACTGAAACGCGCTGGAGCGCTAGACATGTAGCTGTCAAGATGCTTAAAAATAAGTTTGAGGTAGTTCTTGAGGTACTGGAACAATTAACAGATTCATCTCAAACTTCCGAAACAAGATCGGGAGCCAGTCTTCTCCTGACAGCCATGCAGTCATTTAACTTCCTAACTTTTCTTGGCTTTTGGGCTACAGTGCTACTGAAGTAGATGACGCACAGATTTACCTGCAGCAACGAGGACTAAGTGTGCTCCAGAAACTCAGCGCTTTGAAAACCCTCTTAGTGGAAAGTAGAGACCGTTTCGTGCAAGAAGCAATTGACTTTGCTAAGACTCTCTGCGAAAAACTCGGAATCGAACTCAAAACGAGAAGAATTCGCAGGAAAAACGCATGCATGGCGATGAATCTTCTGAAGATGCAGCTTTGTCTCACGAGCAGGAAATCCGTCGAGAGGTGTTCGCATCATTCGACAAGATTATTCAAGAAATGACGACTCGATTCCAGCAACTTCAAGAAATATCGGACAAGTTCGGATTTTTAATGCCAGCGAAACTTTTGGACAGCAAGTTCGAGTGTGATCTTTCTCACGTATTTGAAGACATCGACAAGGACGAGTTTCAGATGGAGCGGAAGCGTCTCCAGCAGTTTTGTTTCCTGTTCTGAATCAGAGGAAAATATAAGTGGTAAAGGACCACTGGAGCTCCTCCAGTTCATTCAAAACTGAATCTTGGAATTTCGGTTCCAAATATAGTCATCTTGATTCGCATATATTTGACTTTGGCGATTAGTGTTGCAAGTTGTGAGAGAAGTTTTCGAAGTTGAAGCTAATAAAAAATTACCTCAGATCTACTATGAGCTCCGCTAGATATCAAACTTGGCTATATTGTCGATTGAACAAGAATTGGCTGCTAATATTGATTATGACAAAGTTATTTCTGACTTCGCTGCTCATAAGGCCGTAGAATCCGCTTGTAAAACCGCTCATCCTATTTTACCTTCAATAAAAGGTACATCATTGCACCCGACGATGTCACAGCATTGACAGACAATAAGTTTAAGGAAGTGGTAAAGAAAATGTTGATTAAGAAGACTTACTATAAGGTATCTGATTACGTTGAAGACAAGTGTGCTTGGAAACATAAAACTGTACAGGTATATAGTTGTATATATACTTACTTATTTCTTTTTTTTTTGACATGTATTTACATACCTATATATTTGAACAATTATTATTGTAATCGACTTTTAAAAAGAAGGAGTAAAAATAATAATAAAAACACCTCCCGAGTTTCTTGCCAGATCTTCTCGGTAGCAGGTTCTCCCAAAATCCGATCTGTAGGCCTATTCACTAACTTTTTGACACTTAAAAGTGATCATCACCAAGCCATTTACCCATACACTACCACTTTAGTATAATACTATTGTGACCATTGTCGTGTAAAACAGCAATGGATAAGTAAATAGTACAGTGATGATCACTTACAACTGTCAAAAGGGTTAGTGAATAGGCCTACAGGTGTTAGAATCATTTTTTTTGACACATACTTACCCAATAAGTATGTTTTAAAGTAGAAGTAGTTTTAAACTAGTTAATTTTTGTTTTCTTCAGTATAATGTAATTTTGTTTTTGACGTCAATAAGTACCTGTAAAGGTCTACATTGAATAAATGATTTTGATTTGATGTGAAATTTAATTTTAATTAAGCACCTATAGAATGGGGGCGGCAAATGGGTCTCCCGCCCCAGGGGCCAAGATGGCACGCTACGCCACTGGGTATATTTTTTTATAAATCGGTTTTCTGATGAAAGTACCTAACTTACTGACTAAATGACGACATTTTAAAGTATTAATGCAAAGCAACTATATCTAATGTTTCTTTATTCTATATTGTAACAGATTTATTGTATTTAGAACAAGCAGTAAGACACAGAACTCCACATCGCCGCCGATACTACTTTTCTAATAAAAAATATAAAGTATTTGTTATAAAATTTGTAGATTACATCGATTTTTATGTTGTCATTCTTGTGTGTATTACATACATTACATATATTTTAAAATAAAAATCACATGTTTACCGTATTATGGTATAGTGGCAAGAAATTCAAAAAAAAGTAATAAAAATTAGTAAATTTCTTATATCAATATTCATGCGTTTAATTAACCAATAAGTACATTTATATAGAATAAAAATATTGTAAAAGTATCATTAATTTTAGTCCACTAATTGTTAGTTCTTTTAGTCATCGCAGTTGGTGCTGTTTAGGACGATTGGTATTATACTTAAATCACCATTGTTTTGTTTTATCCTTGCTTGAGTTTCGTGATTTGCATGGTGATATTTTCGAAGGCAGAGCAGAAGTTGTTTGATGTGCCTACTGGTTATAATTTTCGAATTCGTACTTTTTGTCGTGTGCAGAGTTGTGACAATATTACGATTTAAAAATGAATCAAGTTGGGGAGTCAAGGTGAGTTAAGTATCTTTGATTTGAAAGTATGTAAAATCAGAGTAGGTAAAACATATGTTTCTTTTTGCAACTGATTGGCGCCAAAGGTTTTCTGTTTTTAACCTGTATATTCCCAGTATAACGTGCAGTTAGTATTATGGCAGGTAGCAATAATTTAAAAAAATATTCCAAGAGCTATAATTACAAGTTAGTTAAAAAGAACATTTGTGAAACTTTAACGTTGAGTAAAATTGATGATTTAGTTACAAAGAAACCTTGTGCAGATTGTGAAGCTGCAGAAAATGTAGAAAAAAGTAATCACGGACTTGACGTCGAACCAAGTCTGTTATCGGAACAAACTACCCTTGATTTTGAAGTGGAAGTCGAGGTGGAAGTATCACCTCAGGATAAGAGTTTTAATTGCTTAGATAATAATTCTTTTGCTTATGAGGAAAACGTTCAGGAAACAAGTGAAGAGTCATCTGAAAATATTGGTCCGTCTTCTGAAAATTTTTTTACTTACCTGGGCCTTAAAGAACAACATAACCCATGTGGCTCTTTCTGAAATTCTCAAATGGCTTTCGCAATCACCTGATATTAAATCATTGCCTAAGGATGCTCGAACTTTATTAAAAACACCAAGTTTCATAAATGTTGAACAGCAAGGAACAGGTGAATTCTATTATTTGGGAATTTCTTCGACATTACAAAAATTTGCTCTAAAGTCTAATATCGCAGAATTTGTATTGGATTTTAATGTAGATGGAATACCTTTGCACAAAAGCACTAGGTTATCATTCTGGCCAATTTTATGTAAAATCAGTAATTTAATAAATTAGAAAAATAATATTTTTGCAGTGGCTGTCTATTGTGGGGTGGATAAACTACCACTGGAAGAATATTTAACAAAATTCGTTGATGAGCTATATATATTATCTGCAATTAAATGGTTTGACAGTCGCGGATAGAAAAATTCCTATTTGTGTTTGATCATTTTGCGTTGACACCCCTGCTAGATCATTTATACAAAAAGGACACAACGGTTTCCATGGGTGTGATAAATGTTGTTGTGTATGACAGTACCGAGATAGGAGGATGCAGTTCATTGATTTAAAATCACCACTGCGTACAGACACTAGATTTCCATCAAAATTGGATATGGGTCACCACAAGGGTGATACGCCTTTACTGAAATTAAAACTAGACTTAGTTGAGCAGTTTCCAGTGGATTGTATGCACTGTGTGTGTTTGGGGTGATGAGGAAGTTGTGGAGGGACAGTGGTCGTCAATTTGGAATTTCAAAGAACTTATATCAGCATTAAATACAACTCTGAATGAGATTAAATTTCATTGGCCATCAAAGTTTAACAGAAAACCTAGATCTTTAGTTGAATTTGAACGGTGGAAAGCTACCAAACTTCAACAATTTTTATGTACGTAGGCCCCTAGTATTGAAGAAATTTTTGCCTATGAGGATGTATAACAATTTTTACTGTTCAAATTTGGTATAACATTATTATTAGTTCCGCATTTAAATAAAGACCACAATAATTTTACATGCTTTTATTACACATGCTATACAAGTTTACAGGAGAAGTTTTTGTACTTATAACACACATGCTCTTATTCATTTGGCGAAGGATGCCAGAATGCCGATGCTATTACTCGTTTCCCATTTGAAAACTACCTCCAATCTCTTAAAAATACCTTAAGCAAATTGCAACAAGTACTTCGAAGAATGAAAGAACAAGACTGTGCAGATTATAGATATGAAATGAAAAAAAACAATAATTGAATTGTTTGGATATTTTTGTCCAAAAGACTCTTGCTCCTTTGATGTAGTCAATGCAATTATTTCAAAAAGTTAAGTTACAAGGGATTAATATTTTCCAGAAAATAGGAGATAACTGTATACAGTTCGATACAGGAGAGATATTTTGCTGAAGTTATTGAATCAAAAAAGTATTTATAATCTGCAAAGAACTAAAACTTGTTAATTCATTTGCAAAATATCCGGTTGATTCTAAAATTATTTCAATGTTCACTTTTAACTGTTCGAACAGTGCTAACTAAAATAATTTGTAGATCGGTTAAACAAATTGTTTCAAAAGGAATTTTACTTTCTGTAGATAACAATGACGCTGAAAATTTCTTTTATACTCCTCTTGTACATACATTTGAGTATTGTAAATATACATACATACTGTATTTAAATAAATATATTTATAAAAACTGACTTTTTCATACTAATTTTGATATTATTTTCAGTTCGTATTTATGCTACATTGTGGAGTGTCCTGATAAAATAATAAACGGAGATATTCGCATGGGAGTTATTTCTCATACTTGGGTTAGTAGGGATGAAATGGATGAACCTACGTGTTTATGGTCCCAAAGAGCTACCGATAGTCAAAGAATCCAAATGACACGGAATCATGAAATCCCCAACTGGGAATCATATAAGAATTAAATATAAGTCGTGTAGGTTTCTAAGCATATATTAATTCATTTGCTGTCATGAAGTAACATCCATTTCTCAAATCTGCTAAAAAAAGTTACAATCAGGTGGAATTGCAATTCAAGTAAAGAATAATGTTAATTATAGGTACTGTGAAAACTTATCGTGAGGCTCCCAACCACCGATTCCTTTATAAACAATAAAACTGATAATAAGGTCTTTCTTTCTATTAATTATGGACCATTTTAAAATAGAACTTCATTCTTCAGATTGATCAGAAAATATAAGTAAAAGTTTTCACACTATGTAGGGTAATAAATTTTAGGTGTATGCATTTTTATTATTTAACGTGTTAATATCTTATAGGCACTTACGAGAAAGCACTTTCTAAAATGAAAGAATTAGAAGACGTAGGGGGAACGTGGGGAATATCGACTGACGGGGAATATCGATCACATTCAAATCTCAGAAATTTGGCACCATAGCACCCCACTACTACATCCTACCAACAGACCAGTTCGTCGTAATAGCATGAATCATGTTTAGTTGAGAGTTAGAGTGGGAACTGAGCGTTCATGTTCTATTGTCTAATTATATACGCTGTGTTGTAATATTTTCGCCATCGTTAATAAGGTAAGTTATTGAATTTATTACAAATAAAATGGATTTTATGACTTGACTGGAATTGGTAGGGGACTGCGTATATTATGTGTTGGATTTAAATCATTCTTTCAACGTTTAAGGTTGGTAATGAATTAAAAGTAGTGATGTGTGTTGCGGGGTAAAATCAACCAAAGCGGTCGATATTACCAGAAACAAACTAAAGCGGTCGATATTACCCGAAAAAGAAATTATTTTTTTCTTTTCAGATGCCAAGAAAATATATTCGAAGAACTACGCGGAGCTCATGGGATGAAAATTCCTTAAAAAGAGCAATTGCTGAAATTACAAAAAAAATATTTCTATTAGAGCTGCAGCCAGAATGTTTCAAGTACCCTATACCACTTTACAGGACAGACTTAGAGGAGATTTGAACAAAAAAAATTGTACTGGGTAGAAAACCAATTTTTCCAGTAGAGCAGGAAAAAGAAATTGCTTCTACAATTTTGTCAATGTCTAAACAGTTTTATGGGTTGACAGCCGAAAGTATCCGTTCTCTGGTATTTCGATTTGCAGAATTAAACAACGTAGTGCACCGTTTCAATAAAGAAAAAAGATGTGTGGCAAAGACTGGCTGTATTCTTTATGACTCGAAATCCTGAACTTGCATTCCGAAAACCGGAAGCCACGAGTATTAATAGAGTAACTGGATTTAATAAAATAGAAATTGACATATTTTTAATAATTTGGAATCACTCTACAATATCCACAAATTTAAAAGTCATAGAATATATAATGTTGACGAAACTGGCGTCACGAATGTCCACAATCCAGGTCGCATAGTGGCAAAGAAAGGAGAGAAACAGGTGGGAGCTATTACTAGTGGAGAAAGAGGCCAAACGACAACTATTGTTTGCTGTCTAAACGCATCCGGTCAATATATCCCTCCAATGTTCATTTTAAAAGAAAGAGAGGATGAAGGAAGGGCTAGATAGAAATGGACCGATTGGAGCCTTATATAGGTGTTCAGAATCAGGGTGGATCACCGAAGAGCTGTTCACAGAATGGTTGAAGCATTTTGCAAGATTTTCTCATCCCACTCCAGACAAACCTGTTCTTTTACTCCTTGATAATCACTCGACACACTGTAGTTTATCTTCCTACAATTTTGTAAATCTTCAGGGATAATCATGCTATCTATTCCACCCCACACGTCGCATCGTATCCAGCCATTAGATGTTACATTCTATAAGCCACTGAAAACTGCATATCATCAAGAATGCGACAAATACATAAGAACAAAAAATTATGAGAAGATCAACCAAACAGACATAGCTGAACTTTTTTGCGAATGCTTACAATAGGGCAGCGACTATTGAAAAGGAGTAAACGGGTTTAAAGTGACAGGAATATGTCCTGTTAATAGACATATCTTTAGCGAGGAAGAGTATGCACCCATAGGAGAGAAGACCGATGAAAGAGAAAATAATGATCATCCTATAGAGCACCGAACACCTTCGCCTTCGGAATCTAATGCTACAGTTTTACAGAAGTTAAATAGTAAGTCCTCCCCAGTACACTTGGTCGAACTTCTTCACCCAAACCAGGACCTAGTGGATTGGGTTCCAAAAACTGAAGCCTTCTCTTCACTTTGATTCGAATCATCAAACTCTAGCCTTAGCCTGGAAGAAATTTTGAGGACAACAACCGATGATGAAGATAAAACCATAAAAGTGATTGAAAAAACTATTAATGTGTCATTTAAAGACCTATGTCCCAGGCCAGTCTTGCAACCAAAACCTCAAATAGAAAAAAGCAACATTCTGCATTGTTAACTGCTACACCATTAAAGAGGATTGGAGAAAAAGAAGAAAAAAAACAAAAACTAAATCACGAAAAATTGAAGAATGCAAAAAGAATATCAATACTACTGCTAAACTGAAAAATAAAAAAGACACCAGTTAACGTTACAGAAAGAAAATAAGAAACACGATATTTGCTCTGTTTGTCAAGAATTTGGATCTAATAACGAGATTTGGTGGCGATGTCGTTCATGCGGTTCATGGGCCCATTCTAAATGTACTGGTGCAGGCAAAGCATCCGAATATATGTGTGAAGACTGTCTCTAATGTTACCTACTTTCTTTTTAATAAAAAGTTGTAAAGAAGATTAGCATTTTCTTTTTAATAACATCGGTCGATTTTGCCCTATTGATCAGTATTACCCCACGGATCAGTCGATTTTACCCTCTTGATCGATTTTACCCAATTTTTTCGGTAATTTTTAAAACTTCAATTTAAAATATATTTTTTCATTTTATCAACTTTTTATTATCACACTAAGAACTGGATATACTAACAAGCATCTACACAAATATGTGAATTTTTTAACGATGCCTGAGCCTACAATCAGCAAAAGTTCTTAAGTAGTCGATATTCCCCACGTTCCCCTACAAAGTGTGGTCCAGAGTGCACCATCAGATTTAGATACACGAAAACAGGAAAACCAAAACATTACGATGATTTCATTTCATCTGCTGAATCGAGTCGATTTACCAGTTGTAAAGTTGAAAACAAAGCCAGAAAAAGACTAACAGTGAAACTTTTAATAACAGCAAGAAAGTGTAATGTCAAATTGTGCAACTCTTACCGGTGCCTGAGGAATCTACTACAAGTCGAGGAACAACTAATGTTGATGTTGAACCATTTTTAGACAGAAAAGGCTTCAGATCTGATAATTAATATTATTTTAAAATTAATATTTATATTGTTTTGTGACGTTTTAGATATCTTATTTTCAACTCAATGGAGGGAAAGACGTTGTTGATACTACAAGACGAATTTTAGCAAAAATTGTCGGACAGAATTTGGCAGAGTCTTATAACTGGTGCGGCAAAACAAGAAACCCGCTTTTAATAAGTTACAAAATATTATCAACTTTATTATAGGTAAGTATTTTGTGTAGATAATAACTGCAGCAATAATTTATTTTACCATTTGTAGGGGTAGTAAGAAAAAATAAATTCAGTAAAGATGCTACCCAACAACAAGTTGGAACAGTTATCAAGAGTTGGCTACGGACTGCAGGGGACAGAAATGGTGGAAGAAACAGAAGACGAGTAAGCAACAAAACAGATACAGTGTAACCACTTACTAAGTTTCAATAAATTTTTTAATAACATTTGAATTAGTTTTTATGCCCGGCTATTGATTGGTGCGAGTGATGTTTTTAAGGCTTTCAAACGGTGGGTCAACGCTGTAAAATGGTCGTAAACAAACGTTAGGCCGGCAGGCGGCCGCAGTCTCCTATTGATGACGGCCCAATTCGGAATTCAATCGCAGAACCGCTGTTGGCACTAGCGGCACGCAGACGTATGACCACTGACGGGCCATAATTAAATTGTTTGTTGGGTGGGGTGAGCAGGTCGTGGAATTGAATTGATTTAATTATTTTTACAGTGTAGGTACATCAAAATAACAAGTAGTGGCTTGTATTAAAACGTGACATAACCTAAAAATTAACAAAAATGAGTAACTACTTTTTAGATACATCAAATTATAACCTAAACTTTGTATTAGCGGACTACTTTGTTAGAAAAAATTCCAAATGTCAAAGAAAATTTCAAGGCCTACCCTATCCAGTTTTTTATTTGAACGCCGGTTATAAAATAAACGCCGAAACTTTTACATATCAAGTAATTCTTTTCTTTAAAATTTATACATTTAATAAATTTTAAGACTATTCTGGACGTTATCACAATATTTTATTTTTTTTGTAAACATTTTGTTTTATCTACAACCTTGATTTCAACAATTGTTTGCTAAAACAGAAATTATTGTAAATATCTTAAATCTTAAAGTTTTAAAAACTTGTTATTATTCTATAGTAAGTACTAGAAAGGAAATTACACTTTGAACATAATCGGTGAAGAAGATAAAAGGGAACTCTACAGAAAGGTGTTTTGATTTAAACTTTGCGTTATCACTCTTGCCTCTTAAATTAAAATCGTTTTAACGTATCCTAATTTATTTAATCTTCACTTGATGTTTTCCTTTTTTTACAATAAATTTGTTGCAATATGGATTTCTGTGACTCATCGCTTGTTTAAAAGTGTTTGTAAGGTTGTCTTTATTTTAACTTTAATTTTAACGTAAACTTTTATTCTTACAACAGTATTTTATTTATCATTTAATCGAAATAACTTTTTACTATTTTTCTTATTTAAATTTAAATCAAAAATCATCTATATTCATTTCACTATTCACTATATTAAAGAAAACAAATTAAATAGAAATATTGCTAATTACTATATATACTAAGTGACATAGAAAGAAGAACACCCAGTAATAATGAATATTTGGGAATATATTTGTTTATATTAAGATAGAAACGATCAGTTTTTCAGCCATATTGCCCTAGCGGTTGTTTTGTTAACCTCATTCAAAAACACTTACGATTAAGTAGCCCTAAACAATGAATTAAGCATTTGTAAGCACAGTTGTCATTTCAGCGATTTAAATTGCATTTCAAAAGAGCTTCTTTAATTCAATCATAATGCCTCCAGTGCGAAGACGCCATAATTTTCGGCAATTAAGCGAGTTTGATAGGGGTAGAATTGTGGGATTGCGTGAGGCTGGTTTGTCTATGAGAGATATAGCCGCTAGAACGCAACGGAGTTTAAACACTGTGGCAGTCTGTGTTCGGGCATGGAACCAAGAGGGCCGTACACGAAGAGCGAGGTACAGGACGTCGTCGAAGAACCACAGAACGCGAAGATCGCCGTTTTAGACTATTGGCTTTACGGGACCGCTTCTCTTCTACACGGCGATTGCGGACCAGTGGTTTGAAGAACATGGAAGACCGATTGGGATGCGAACCGTTTATAGACGGATAAGAACCTTTGGGCTCTTTTCATACCGTTCCCTTTTGTGCTACCACTGACTCCAGAGCATCGACGTTATCGTCTAGCGTGGTGTAGAGAACGGGCAAATTGGGACCAAGAATGGAATTCAATTGTCTTTAGTGATGAATCCAGATTCTGTTTGGGTATGCATGACGGTCGTGCAAGGGTGAGAAGACAAGATCCCCAATTTTCTGTGAATAGGCATGTGCACCACACAGTTGGAGTTATGGTATGGGGAGCTATTGCTATTGGAAGTAGGTCACCTTTGGTCTTCATTAGAGGTAACATGACCGCTGCGCGCTACGTCCAGGAGGTCGTAGACTCCCACATTGTACCTTATGTTCAGACCATCCCCAACAGCACATTTCAACAAGACAACGCACGACCTCATGTTGCTTCGGTTTCTTTGGCTCATTTGAGGCCAATCAAATTGCTTTGTTGCCTTGGCCACCAAGATCTCCCGATCTTTCGCCCATCGAGCACGTCTGGGATATTATGGGAAGAAGATTACTCAATTTACCTCACCCCTGCACAAACTCTAGCGGCTTTGCAGCATCAGTTACAGATAGCATGGGATGAGATACCTCAAGAAGAAATCGATCACCTCATTAGAAGTATGCCCAGACGTGTTAATGAGTGCACAAGACATCGTGGTGGAGCAACACATTATTAAGTTTTTGAAGAAGTTAACAGTTTAATTTTTATCAAATTGTGATCGTTTACTAATCTAATTGTATACACTAGTATACCAAAAATTGTTCAAATAAATTCATTATTACTGGGTGTTCTTCTTTCTATGTCACTTAGTATATTTTAGGTAATTTCAATTTGGTGCTATTATCTCCAAAAAACTAAAAATCAATTTATTTGTCAACGTCATTTTTCCGATGAATCATACACAATTTCGGGATTTTTGAAAAAAAGATGCTTAACTCATTTGCATGTCTTAACCCCAATTAAGACATATGAAAAATATACAAAAATGAAGGTGATTGTTCAAGACTAGTTGCAGAAATACAGTGTTTCCTAACACCTGTAAAAGGTGTATCATCAATATCACCTGAAGAATCAAACAAGGACGATAATCGATATTTTAAAATGAAAAACTTCAGAATTTTGCAACACCTGAAACAAAACACAAAAAGAGTTTTTCAAACAGAAACAACAGATTCAGTTAGAGCAAAACAATTAAAAAAAATTAGCAGTAGCAAAGAAACAATTAAAAATACAAAATACAGTCTTAATAAACTAAAAAGCAAATATCATTCACTAAAAAAATAAATTTACGTTAAAAAAATATTTAAGTTCTTTCAAATTTAAATCTTTACAGCATAAAACTTTACACAAATGCAAGTCCTACATAGTTCGAACAAAGAAAATGGTCACGAGAAGAAAAAGAATTTGCTTTAAATTTATATTATCGCGCCAAATGCGTATAAACATTTAAAAAAACTAAAGTATTGTGTTACCAGCGGTATCGACTATAAAATCCTGGATAGGATGCTCTAAGTTTCTTCCAGGTATTAACCTATTCTTTATGAAACAATTAGAGGCCAAAGTTAACAATATGGACGATTATGAGATACTCTGTTTTGATGAGATGAAAATAAAAAATTTTAGAATACTCCAAGGCTATGGACCAAATTGAAGGTTTCCAAGATTTTGGTCCTTTAGGTAGAATAAACAAGTTCGGATCAGAAGCACTGGTTTTTATGGCTCATGACCTTTACGCTACATCGAAAATACCTGTTGCATATTTTATATAATAATAATAATAATAATAATAATATGTTTATTTCAACAGGTATGTACACACCCAATTACAGAAAACAATATGAAATTTTTGTGAAAGAAAGTAAATTACAACTAAATATAAAAAAGAAAGAAAAAATAATTAAATACATACAAGATTCATTCCAACTCGATATAAATTTAAAAAAGAAAAAAGAATATACTGATGTGACTTTATACTTATTATGAACTTCCATACACGTACACAGTTATAAGTTTCTAAAATAAATCGAAAGCACACTTTCAATAAAACTGGTCGAGTTAACATGAATATCACACTCGTTACTTATTTTATTGTAGTGTTCGCATATTTTTGCGATCGGAGCATTTTAAGCATATCAGTTCTGCTAAAATTACAATAAAACAGGCTGACGTTCTACAATGAATACGTGGCACAAGAAAGTTAATTTTATTTAAAAGATACGCACAATCTATATTGTAATGGACCAGGCTGTGAAGGAATTTGACATAACATACACTTCGTCTTGATTCTAGTGTGGTCAACTCAAATTTTTGCAGTAGCTCGTTGTGATCAAAACCTTGGTAGGGATAAACTCCGTCAATTGTAAAACAAACAAATTTTAGGAATCGACGTTGAACTTTTCCAGCATCTGTGTCTGACTTTTAGAGCGGGTCGCCCATATGAGTGAACCATATTCGAGTTGCGATCTTATAAGGGACTTATATAACAGAATTAACACTCTGGATTTAAAATCACTTTTACAATTACGATAGATAAGACCAAACATTTTATATGCTTTCGACACAGTATTTTGTGTATGTTCTCTAAAGTTAAAAAATGTATCAAAAGTAACTCCTAGGTCTTTTATTGAATTTACACGAGACAAGCTAACTTCATTAATGGAATAATTAAACTGAACAGTGTTAACTTTTCGGGAATAGGTGATAACGTTGCATTTTGGAATATTAATGGTGAGTCGATTTCTGGCACACCATTTTGCCATTTTGTTAATATTATTTTGTAAAATTAAACAATCAATTGGTGAGTTAATTGCAGAGTAAAGTTTTATGTCATCAGCGTATAATAGAATGTTACATTGTACTGCAGAAGTTATGTCATTAATGTACATAAGAAAAGTAGTGGTCCTAAATTGGAGCCTTGAGGTACACCGGAGGTTGAATGAAATGAATTTGAGACAAAATTACCATAACAAACGAATTGCTTTCTATATAATAAATACGACTTAAGCAGCATTAAGAGATTGTTAGAAAAACCCAATGAATCAAGCTTATGTAACAATAAATAATGATCTATTTTGTCAAATGCCTTTGTGAAATCTGTGTAAATAGTGTCTATTTGTCCCTTATTGTCGTAAAGAAGTGAATATAGGCCTGTAGTTGTTTATATTCTTCTTTATCGCCGCTTCTTTTCAAAAATCGAATACAATAAATGTTTGTTTCCATATGGTAGGAAAAGTAGAGGTCGAAACGATAGAGAGAACAATTTATGAAGAGGTTTGACAAAAATATTCGCACAATCTCTTAGCAGAAAACTGGGGATATCGTCTATGCCCGAAGAATTGATCAATTGCGATTATGTTAGCATTAGTGTTTGAAAGTCTTTGAAGCTCAGATGTACTACCGTTTGTTGATTCAATGTAAACACTAGAAAAAATAAACCAAATGCATTTACAATGTCTAAAGGTGACGAGAGGGTTGTTCCGTTGTAAGACATAACACCGGGAATGCGACTAATCCTCTTTTGTTCCTCACGAATGACCACAATTCTTTGGGATTTACACTAATGGAGACTTGAACAGAGCGCAAGTAATTATTGTAGGCAACACGAATAAGACGCTTAGACATATTTCGGTATAACTTAAACTTATTCAAGTAAAAATATAATTTTGTGTGATCTCCACTGCTTATGAAAGTAATGTTTCTGTTTTAAGCAGTTTTTATTTCAATTGTAAACCAAGAAGGATAATGGTGCTTGCTTCGACTGTGAGGTTTGTGTTTTGGGACATATAAGTTCAATATTTCGTAAAGTTTTGTGTAAAATGCAGTGCAGGCTTCATCTATTTTCGACATGTTGTTGAGAAAGTTCAATCACACTTCATAAGAGTCATATAATAATACAAAATTTGCCTTTTTAAAATTATAGCGTACACGTTCAGAGTTGTAATTAAAATTAGGCGTAGCAGGGGTTGATACTGTCATGCTAATGTCCAACACAGGATGGTACAAATCTTCAATTACTAAGCAGTTCTCCGATTTGTCTATATCACAACGATCGTTGCTAAATACGAGGTCAAGAATACTGTTATGGTTGTTAAAAATTTTATTATATTGAGTAAATTCTAATAGATTTTGGAAGTATTTTAATAGAATGCTGGCCGTATCATTAGTCGATGTTACAAAAGCTGTGATATTAAAATCTCCCATAATTATTGATTTATATCGTGAAAGCGCGATAAGGTTGCTTAGACGTTCAAAAAATAGTTCGTAGTCTGACACACATGTACCTGGTGGTATGTAGAGAACAAAAAGATTGATTGAAGACTTAGAACTGAAAGTGATTTGCACGCCATCTATGTCTATATTTATCACTGAATTAGTAATGACTGTAAGATCCAGGGATTTACAATTAAAAGAGTCACTTTTACGAATCCCCACTGCTACTCCACCCCCCCCCCCCAGACTTACCAGTATTTTAGAATTACATGAACAAGAGAAACAGTCAGACAAGCCATTTCTTATCACATTTAGATTAAACCAAGATGTACCTTTTCTCTATAATTAGGCAAAAAGGTGGTTATTCCAAAACCTATCAGCGAAAATGATGCGTTTCACTTTCAGGCAATTAACAGTCTTCTAAAACCGTCCCGTCATGCAAATTGTGAAGACGATGAAGATATTTTATCAAAATAAACACTGATATTTCAAATTCGGTGAAAACATTTAAAAAAGAACTTCCAATCCAAGAAACACAAACTAATTCTGTTACGGTAGAATCGTTGCCTTCAACCACCGATAGTGATTGTAGTCGAATTTTACGATTTAAAAACAAGTGGGTTAGAAAAGTGTGCTTTGACTTATTTCGCAGGTTATTGTGTAAAAAAATTAATTGACAAAGTGAAGTGTGAAAAGTGCGAAGAGAAACTAATTAATGCATCTTCTGTGTTAGAAAATAAAGACCCCGACTTTGTGGGGTTGTCGGCGCCTTCGAAATTTTGTAAACAGATTTGTCAGATAGGATTAGATTTATTTAACACTTTGTTTAAGAAAATTTATTTTCAACAAAAATTAAGTTAAAATTAATAATGAAATTTCAAAACATATTAGAAAAACATCAACCCTTGAAATTGATTTTAAGACCACATCAAATTACTGGTGGATATTTTATACACAGCTAAAATATTTTCAGATTGCAAAAAAATTTCTAAGATTGACATTAAACCAGGATCTTCATCGGTGAAACGAAATCCAAAACTTGAAATTCTGCATAATAAATAAAATCAGCTTTACAATAAGCATATTAATATGAACTATATCTTATGAAAGAAGAGTTATGTAACTATAATTAACGACTTAACGTTACGTTAGTAGATTCCATTTACTATTTACACATATTTTCTTGGAACATTCGATTCGGGATATGATGACCCTATACTTCGCAGGTTGTGCGCAATTGGATACGAAAATAACTTGGAGCTGTTACCCTGGCCAGCAAAAAGCCCAGATTTTAACATTATCGAAAATGTTTGGGCTCGAATACTTGCTGTTATCCGAAGACAACAAGGGCCAAATTTTATACCAGTAAACCGTAATGCACTAATTGCAGCCATTGATACCGCATGGGAAACGATTAATATTAATTATATTGATACCTTGATAGCGTCAATGAGCAGACGCCTCCAAGAATGTATCAATAATAATGGAGGTCACACCCATTATTGATTTCTTATATTTATTTATATAGTAATACCTTTATTTTAAAAAAACGTTTTCATTTAATTTTAAACTATAACTTGGTATCTTAATTATAATTATGTAATAAATTCTTGTCAAAAACTAAATATATACGTTGACAATAAGAATTGCCTTAGTTTTTATTTTCACTTTTTATATTAACTACAGAAAAAATGAAACGTCATAAAATATACATTTTGTAAGGACTAAATATTATGAATAGAGAGTTTAATGATTTTTTTTAATAACTTACAATAATTAGTAGGTTAGATTTATTTAAAAATAAGTAATAATCAGTCAACCCAAATAACCATGTTTAGTTTTTGATTTAATTTAAAAGTTATTGCTTGTAGACGTTTTTAAATCAAAATTATTTCTAATTTTATTTTGTAAACATTTCCTAAACAAAATTTTGATTCGATAATTAATCGAGCTATGGTGTTTAATTAGCGATACCTTCAAATATATTCTTTAAAGAAAAAAATTAAGTAAGCAACGTAAATTACCTATTTTCTAAAACGTGCTTAGTGTAATGATTCATTCTACAGTCCTTCTATAAGATAACCCCTGCTAAGACTATCTGCTGTTAGAATTGTAAATGATACCCTTAAGCCCGCTTCACAATGTGCAAACTTTTGTTTACAGAAATTGTGGTGTCCAAGTTTTAAATTTCATGAGTGTACAAGCAACAATTACAAAAGTAATATAGCCACACGAAACATGTATGTTTTATTTTAATCAAAATAATGAAAATACGTTATGTATATTAATTAAATACAATTATTCTTATTTACATCAATCAATCTACAATTCATTATTGACAGTTCTACTGGTTTTTATGGTAACGTAAAACGTCGAGTTACGGTATCAGCGACTGGGCTTGATAAGAAAAATTGCATAAAAAATATCTATCATTCTATAACTTGATCTTTATAATCTCAGACGTATGTTACGGTTTTAATTCCAGAAATCTTAAAGGTACGTTTAGTTTAGTCAAGCTATTTCTCACTAGGCGTTCAAATTTAATAGCTGGTTATACTAAAATTACTCCTGCATTACAGACGACTTCTAGACCAATAGAAGAAACTGAAACAGGTAAACTAATATTTTACTTAAACCACTTGTGTAAATCTAAATTATGATTCTGTTTTAGAAATTCGTGAAGTATTTCGTAAATTAAATTAAATAATTTATAATGTTGGCAATACAAGGTGGGGGACAGCGACGATCGTGTGTGACAAGTACGAAATAAAGACCGCGTTTATATTGGTGAGTGTCCTGTGTGTTTCCATTAATATAAAAACCCAACAAAATTGGCGACCAGGAGGTTAAAAATCCAAAATGACTGACTGATTCAGATGGTGAATACAATTCAGAAGAAATTACAATGCAGCACCAATTACAGGAACTAACACGGTTAGTCACACAATTAACGACAATGCAAACCAATTCCGTTGGGAGAAATACTACCACTACCAGCACCACGAGTACAAATTCTATGCAGCCTACATACGAAAATTCAAGTAGATTCACTTTTAAGGAATTCGATCCCAATTCAGTAGAAACCCTCGAAGAATACTTCAAACGTTTTCAATTATAACTGACCTTGTTGTCAATATGGGACCAGAATCAAAATCTACATTAAATAAATTGGCTTATCCTACAAGTGTAAGTTCATTAAGATTACTGATCATTTCGTTAAATCCAAAAACAAATATAGCGAAGCAATTAAATTCACGAAAATTACACAATCAGCTGATGAACCTGTTGCAGCATTTATTTCACTCTTAAAGCCGGAGCTCGTTATTGCCAGTTTGGTGAATTTTGAGACTATTCTTTAACCATACAATTGATCCATAGGGTTATACAAGACGACATCGTGACGAGGTGGTGGTAAAGAAACCAACCAAGTTTGACGAAGTAATAGCTATAGCTACGGATATGAAGGCTAGTAGAGAAGCGGCTATAGCCTTAAAACCCCATGCAAGAGAATTAAATTCTCACAACAAAATTATTTACGATGTTAAAAAAATCATTCAAACGAGCGATATTCTCGAGTCATGGATAGATCTTACTTACAATCATGCACAAGGTAAAAGTTAACTTTAAATAAAAACTTGTGACAGTTGTGGTTAATTTCATAACAGACAAAATTGTAACTTGTTATTTTTGTCATAATGAAGGTCATATAGCTTCTGTTTGTCGGAAAAAAGTATCCCACAATCAATTCGAAGCAGGTTCAGACGCAGAAAGTATTTCAAACAATTCTAATGCAATAAAATTTCCCGTTATTACTTTAATCAGTAATAGTGAACACAATCCAATACCTAAAGTTCTAATTGATGTTTTAATTAATTCTAAGCCAATTAAGATGGAACTTGATACATGTGGTGTTTGTTCAATAATAAATTTTAAGTACTTAAAAACTATAGCTCCAAATTCTAAATTACAACCAACATCAAGGGCATTCAGGAGTTACACAAGCGATCCTTTTAATTCCATAGGGTACATTGAGGTCAGCGTTACATTTCATAACCGTACAAAGAACTTGTAGAATTTGTATGTAATCGATTTCCAAGTAGACAAGGAGGCATTGGCGATAGTCTAGGGGCTCAAAAGGTTATTTCAATATCTGTATGGTAGTAAGTTTACGCCCTGCTTCTTAAATTCACGTTGTCTCGTTGCTCTAATTAACAAACTTTCACTATTTGACAATAGATATTTGCTAATCATCGTTGACGCATATTCAAAATGGACAACTAATTCCATGACTACAGAAACCACTTGTTCAATACTTGAAAAAGGTTTTGGATGCTTTGGTGTACCAACCACCTTGGTATCCGATAATGGCAGACAATTTAAGTCAAGCGACTTTTCAAAATTTCTACAGCTGCACGGAGTTAGGTTTCATCGACGATACGTCCAAACAATCGAGAAGTCCTCAGTTACTATGAAATGCACACCACGTACGCTTCAATCCTGTATCAATAAGTTCCCGCTACAGTATCATTAAGCTCCACACCCATCGACTGGTCAATCACCTTCCAAACTATTCTTGGCACGATTACTAAAGTCAAAATCAGATTTCATACAGGGCAACCGGTCATGTTTCGATCGTATAACAGTTCCAACACACCATGGCTGCAAGGTTAAATAAATGCAGTCTTAGGGAAACTACACTACGAAGTGGAATGTGAGGGAAAATTATTTAAGCGCCATGTGGATTAATTAAAATCGTTTATTCCGACTGAACAAGAAAACACACCAAGTAGTAGCAAGAGAAGAAGAGTTCATTTCTATGGAAGTATATCATTCAATGAATCAAATGTTCCCTCAATCAGTGCTTCAAAGGTTCCCACGGTTCCTAATTGTGATGGAGAGGTACCTGAGAACAATGGTCAGCACGCGTTCGCTGACCTCCTAATAGATATTCTCCATAAAGTGTTTACTTTTTAACGATTCCTGTATTGTAATGCATGATTTTAATAAGCAGGGAGATTGTTAGAATTGTTTTGTTTACATTGTGTATATAACTGTGTGTCACTCTGTATATAATGTAATTGTATGTTGGCAATACCAGGTCGGGGGCAGCGACGATCGTGTGTGACAAGTACGAAGACCACGTTTTTATTGCTGAGTTTCCTGTGTGTTTCCATTAATATAAAAACCCAACATAATTCATAAGATACACTACCTAGAAAAAAATATTCAAGAAACAGACAATATAAATTCGACATCATCTGAAGAAGGCTGCCTCGATGACGCTGTAAGAATAGTTATTTTTCTTGTAATTTTAGTAAACGTGACAACATAGAAAAAGACCGGCATATGTTTGACAACGCCGCTAGGTCGGCAAGATAGGTGACATGGGGTACGTTCAGCGCTGTAAACAGTTTAGTATGTTTAGTAACCAAAATGCGCTGAACGCTACGTTGCTAGCAATCCTGGTTACTAACCAACTCAACGTAAAATATTTTCAGTGCCTTATTACCGGTTGTGGTTATTCACCGATAACGGTAACATATGCACATCGTGATCACAACCAAACATTTGTTCATACCCATTGTTCGTCAAAACATGAATAAATTTATCGTATCATCATAAATTGGTACGCAAAAATCTCAATGGTGAGGTTTTGAAACTTAATAAATTTATAAATAACAAGATGCACCATCATGTTCTCGACCAGACCCAAATAGGGACATCCTAAGGTCTCCATCAAGTCAAGCAAACCCCAACTCACAGTCAATTTCCAACACCTTTCAAGATGTTGAGGAATTAAGTGGTGAAGGAAAGAATGTGCAAAATGAGATAGATCAATTAAATGATGACCAAATGAAAAATTGGGATAACAAAAGCACAATGCTTTTTTTTTAGATGAGTATGCAAAAGAATACCCCAACTTTCACAATCCTAAAGTTAAAAAAAGGAACATTTGGGAATGTATTAGTATGAGAATGGTAATGTATGGGTATAAAGTTGATGCTAACATGTTGGATCAAAAATTACGTAACATGAAAAGTACATATAACAAGATAAAGGACAATAAGAAGAGCATTGGAACAGGTCGTGGTCGAACAAATTGGCAGTATTTTGACAGAATGGAAGAAATATTCATAAATGACAAAACTGTTCATTTGCCCAATGTTGTTGAAACGTTACAAGGATCCGTAGTACAATCCAATAATGTGTTAAATGAACCATCCCGAAGTGATGACGGTGACACTTCTTCTGCATCCAGTAATAAGAAGAAAAATCTAGATGCCTTTCGGAAGAGACAATTAGAAATTGAGCAAGAACGTGTAGATGAATTAAAAAAATTAGGCTAGCAATTGAAGAAAGTAATCGTCTAAGTCAAGAAAAGTTAACTGTATTAACAAACTATTTAAATTCAAATTAATTTTATTTCTGTTTTATGTATTTTTAAGTATGTAATAGGTACTCATTTAAATAACATTTTTTACATTTTCTTATTATAATATGTTAGAAATATAATTTCGTTTACTAAAAGAGCTCCATTATTTTTTGATCAGCTACACCTTCCTCAATCACTATGTTGTCAAAGTCCGCATCTTCATTATCGACAAATGCATAATCATCGGTCTGAGTTATGGAAATGTTATGCAGTATACAAGCTGCCAAAATTACTTGTGGTATTTTGTTAGCCTTTGACATATCAAGGTATTTAAGTCTTCTCCATTTTCCTACACCAGGAATAATACAAATGAGAATAAGTTTGCAGTATGTTTTTCTTACCTACCTTTCAACAACCCAAATGCTCATTTAATTGTCTGTCGCTGTTCAGCTAATTTTTGGTTAAATTTTTGTTGTTGTTGGGATAGATGACCATTGTATCGATATGGTTTCATTACGTTTTGTAGTAAGGGATAAGCAGCATCTCCCAAAATGTGTTGCTCTGCTGATAATAACGGTGGATCACCGATTAGTTTGTCATACAATGAGCTAATCCTAAACACACGAGCATCGTGTGAGCAACCAATATGAACATCTGTAAACATTGTTTTATCATCGCACACTCCTTGAGAATAACACTGTGGTATTCTTTTCTATTGTAAAAGTATGATTTGGTTGTTTGATGTGGATGTGGCAGCCATCAATAAAGCCAACTACCCCTGGAAAACCTAAGAAGCAAAAGGACTTAGCAGTGTATGACCATAAACATGTGTAATCCATACCAGAATGACCCTGCACTCTTTCTTGCATTTGCATACTTTCCAATGGGGTCGGCCACTTTATAAATCGATTCTTTAATTGAATTAACACATTAAGACTGTGTAAAAAATATAGTGTCCTGTACCTTTTGAAAAACCAAAGCGATCGATTGTGGATAAAAAACTTTCTTGTTTTGCTAACACCCACAAAAAAAACAAAACTTTAGATTCTAAAGATAATTGTATATTTTGATTTGGAAGCAGGGGCGCTAGCATTTCACAGAGTTGACCTACTTTTACTCGACACAATCTGAAATGGTTTTTAAATTCTGATACGGTATACTGAGAAATTATATTTTCATAGTATCCTCCCATATAACACCAAACGTCCACAGGACGTCCGTTTGTGAGACATTTAGAGTCCGGTCGGTTCAGAATCTTGCACGGACGTCCATTAGACGTCCATAATTGTCAGAACAATGTAGGTCCCTATAAGAACGTCCATTGTATGTCCTTACACAACTTAAAAACAGAGGTGATTGTGTAATTTTTTTACTCCACATCTTATTATAAATATAATATTAATGAATTCCAAATCGAAAATTTTGACACCCTTTTGTCATTTTTTCCGACAAATTAGAGTTGTTCAACGTAAAAAAAATTTGTACGAAGAATGTGCAGTTCTGCGCAAAACGTTTATTTTTATAATGTATCGATTAGTTTTTAAATACCAATGTTGATTTCTGTTTAGAAAGTCTAAGCTTTTTCGTCAAATAATAATTTTAATTAGTAAATATTAATTTATTAAATGCGACGAAATTTTACGTTAGATTTAAAAAGGTTTCGCGCAATGAAACTGATTTCCGAATCACGTACTTGCACGATTGTACTCGTGGTATTTGGCGCCAACGCCGGAGGAACGTTTACATCCCGCTCCCGCCAGTTGGTGTGATCTTAATTACGTGTAGCACAAAACGTGCAGTGTGTGTTTAATTTCGTTTTTAAATTGTGTGTATTAGTGCGTTATCCAAACAAATCGCCGGGTAAGTTTTTGTTATTTTTATTTTTATACTACTTTTTATGTTCAGGCGTATAAAAGTATACAATCGGTAAACAATTAAACAAAGAATAAATCGTACATAACCTTACTCTAGTTTTCGATTTAAATGGGATGTTATCATACACGAAGCGTTTTGAAGCGCTGCATAGTAGCCAAATTTCGTTAGTGCCTAATACATTTCAATTCAATACTGTTCACAATTACAAGCCGGTCCCTTTGTAAATCAATCTTTAATTTTGGTCTTTCCGTAATTACAGTAATTTCAATTTTTCTCATTACAGCTTCCAGTTGCACCCTTGTACCTGTGCTGAAAATGCCAAAAATAAAAAAATATATACGGAGGGTAATTAACTCAGATTCGAACAGTTCACCTTTAAAAAGAAATGGGACAAACTGTGATGGTGAAAATAGTTTAGATGGTGGTACTGAAAATGTTATGTGTTTTAATGAAAACAATCAATGTAGTAATAAGTATTTAAATGAACATCAAAATGAAAATATTCCAAATCGATCAGTATCTTTTAACGGAGAGGTTTTGGACCAAAATATTGAGTTCGTTGCTAATTCTCAATCTAGTTCTTCAGAGGATTATTACGTTCATGAACTTTCTGAGCAGAACATTTGCAACTTAGCTAATAATGACCCTAAAGAGTCCACAACTAAGATATTTAAAGATAATTTATGTGATTGGTCAATAGAATTTAACATTCCACAAAATGCAATTACGTGCTTGTTAAAATTATTAAAATCAAAAACTTTTAATCCAAATGAATTACCTTCTGATGCGAGAGTGTTGTTGAACACACGTCGCAAAATTGAAACAAAAGAGGTTTCTCCAGGCCACTATTATCATTTTGGCTTAAAATCTATCATTTTAAATCTTTTAAAATGCATTTGCTTGACACCGGAAAGTGCTATTGAAATTTTAGTAAATATAGATGGGCTTCCTATTTCTAAAAGTTCAGATAGTGAGTTATACCCGATTTTGTGTAGCCTTGTACAAAACAGAACAGTGGTTGATGTAGTTGGAATTTATAGTGGAAACAAAAAACCCATTGATGTAAATAATTACTTATTTGATTTTGTTCAAGAAGCAATAAATTATACTCAAAATGGTTTTGAATTTAATAATAAGTTGTATAAGTTTAAAATCAAGGGATTTGTTTGCGATGCTCCAGCGAAAGCTTATATTAAAATGGTAAAAGGTCATACCGGTTACAATTCATGTTCTAAGTGCTACACAAAAGGAGAGCATGTAAGCAACAGAATTTGTTTTCCGGATATTGAATGTGTAACTAGAAGTCATGCAGATTTTATTGCAAAATTGATAAAAAGTACCATCTTGGCACATCTCTTTTACAAACTATTCCCAATTTGGACATGGTAAATGATTTTCCTTTGGATTACATGCACCTCATATGTTTAGGTGTAGTACGTAAATTAATAACTCTATGGTGTGAAGAAATACCTCACAAAATAGCTTTACGAGAACGGCAACAACTTTCTTTAAATCTAATAAACCAAAGAAAATACATAACATGTGATTTTTCAAGAAAACCCCGTGCGATAAATATTGCTGCAAGGTGGAAGGCTGTTGAATGCAGGCAATTTTTGCTATACACAGGCCCATTAGTATTAAAATCTGTCTTAAGTAGAGAAAAGTATGTAAATTTTTTATGCTTACACGTAGCTACAACTATTTTATTAGAAAATAACTTTTCCTTGGAGCTTATAGACTACGCAGAAGAACTTTTAAAGTACTTTGTTGAATCTTTCATAAAAATTTATGGACGGTGTTATGCAACACATAATATTCACAATTTACTACATATTTGTGATGATGTGAGGCGGTTTGGTCCTCTTGATACTTTTAGTGCCTTTCCTTTCGAAAATTATATGAAATCTTTAAAAGAAAAATTCGGAAAGGGGATCAACCTTTACAACAAATCATCAAACGTAAATATGAAGAAGATGATTTGCGTTTTACAAATAAAATTTCGAATAATTGTAAATATGTTTTAAAATATGAGCACAATAATGGTCCAATCATTGGTAATGATTTCAATTCTCAATTTAAGGAAATTCACTTCGAAAATTTTAAACTAAAAACAGATGCACCAAATAATTGCTGTCAATTAAAGAATGGGTCAATATTTATTATTCAAAATATAGTGGAATACAAAAAACGAAACAATGGTTCTTGGATGTAAGTTTCAAAAACAGATAATTTTTATGATGTTCCATGTAAATCATCAGAGTTAAACATATTTAAAGTTCACTCAATGTCAGAAAAGATGGAAGTTTATAATGTTGAGGACATTTGTAAAAAATGATGAAGTTTGATCTACAACCTAAAGGAGAATATGTTGTCTTTCCAATATTAAACCTTAACTCGAACTTATAAAAATATTAATAGTACTCAAGAAAGTAGAAGATAAGTTATTTTTGTATATAATCCGAAGACTTTAAGCTCCGTAGCTTTTTTCTTCTGTAATCGTGTAGGTGGATATTTTAAAGATTGTAATTCATGTTTTAATAATTTTTTTCACTTCAGCAACATGCAACCCACCTGGACAGTTGTAAAATTTTTACAAGAAAATTCGTATGAAGCAGTTCCAACATGTTGGATCGAAGGTAATTTGTGTTATTGGCCATCAGAAGAGCAGTACTCCAAAGACCAAGTTCAAAGATTCATTCGCAATCAACACCCGTCAGATTCTGAATGGAGCCTCTGGGACGTTAAACTATTTAAAATGGCACGTTTGGTAAGTAAAATGTTTACATAAAATTATACATTTAATAGGTTTACTTATTTATTTTAGATGAGTACATAAAAGCAAGGCGTTATATTAATAAATTAGTACAAAACCATGCATCAACATCTGGTTCAGAGATATCCTTGTCTGAAGCAGAATTTGTGGGCAAAAGAAAAAGGATACGAAATACAATGTACGATTCCTCTGATGATGAAGACTGTGTTGTAAATAAAGTAAGGCACAAGGCAAATAAATCTAGAAATGAAACACCAGATTCAGATAACGAGGATCCAGAGATTTTGGCGATACCTACACCGCCGATGCTTAATCGCACGACATGGACTCCTAAACTTACACCTATTTTGGAACGCAGTTCTATAACACAGGGGCTTCATCAAAATCAGTCGTCACTTGTACATGTTGTCCTATTCACAATAAAACCACAGGTGAGTTCCATTAAGGTATTATCTGGTATTATCAATTAAAATATGGATACGTATAATTATGTATTGGTTTATAAATTAAATAAACTCTAGTTCACAGTTCAATTTAAAATCTTGACGAATACGAAGCCACTCAAATTAATAAAATAAAAGTACTTGGTCAAAATTTTAATTGAACTACAATTGAAGTTGAAGTACAATTTATTCCATTTTAAGGTAGTTTACTCTAAAGTAAAAATTTTCAGGTGTTCTTCAACAAATATTACGGAAACAAAATTTGATACACGCGTCACAATTACAGATTTTGGATGAAATTCGCGTACTAAAAACCATTCCAAAGGAAGACAACATTGACGAATTTTCTATTTTTAAATTTAATTTACCGTTGCCTGTAAATGTGCTTGATGATGTAGCAGGACTTGAATCGTTTTTAAATGAACAGCAAAACTTTGTTAATTCTGTAAGTGAAATATTTCTTAGATTATATGTACTTTAAACACTAATAATATTTCGTTGAAGGCTAAAGAATTATCAGCTATTGGTGGGGACTCGCCATATGAGTTTATTGCAAGAGCCATTCCAAAATTTTTCACTCATAAAGTGGCTTCGCAATATAGTTACGAAGGAAAAGGAATGGGAAAAAACACAAATTTTGCCAACTAAAGTTTAGTCAACTTCTATTTGGTAAGTCATTTGTTTGCTGTAGTGTAAATATGTAACCGAATTTTCTTTTATAGATGCAATGAAAATAAATAAGTCTACTCAAAATAGTAATTTAAAAGAGTTCGAGCAGGCCATAAGGAAATATTTAAAAAGATCACCGGAACGAGCGAATGCAGAAACTGCAAGGCAAAGTAAGTACTAAATATTTGAATCAAATTTAGACCCTATAAATTATTTCCAATGGTTGCCAAAAGTGATTGCAATTTTATTATTGGTTGTGATTTTGTAGTTTAAATTTTTACAACAATTTAAATAGTTTTTTCAAAATAAAATTCTTACATTGGATATACAAAATCTACATAATCGGAGTATTTACTTTACGAAAACTTATTTAATCAGAGTTTTCTTACTATGTATTACCAATTTCGGTAATTAGTTTTATCTCGGGCGGCGCTGGGTTGTTTACACAATTCCGATGTTTTTCTCAGGTTTTAATGCTCCATTCACCAAACGCCAAAATCCCAACAAACGCGGTTTAAAGACAAATTCAATTCAAATGAACAAATATCTTTTTATTATTCAAAATAATGCCTTCAGCACTGTTGGAGTCACAATTTGAATCTATTTTCACAACACTTCAATTCTAATAACTTTTTTTCAGATCGCAGTGAAGTTTCAAATTAAACTACTTAATCTAGAAAAAGAATAAGTTTTTTATGTATTAATAAGTACGTATGTATATTCTTTTAAGTGTTACATAAGAATTCATTGGAATAAACGTTATTTTGTACTTTTTATGTATGTACTTTTTTAAACAACGTCCTTTCAAGGTTATATTTTGATACGTTTTGGACCTTAAATGTCCGTTTTGGACGTTAATGGAACTTCCGAGTTGGAGTCAAACGGAGGTCCATCTAACGTCCGTTAGAGGATAGTCGGACCTTATACGCACGTCCGAAGGACTATGGTTAGTCCAAGAACGGACGTTCGATGGAAGTTCACTGGATTTCCATGTGTTATATGGGCTATATTATACGTAGGAACGTTTCTTGCCTGTGCGATGTTCTGAGGTTCTGCTAAATTATTTATTATCACTCTAATAGCGTTAAAATCCATATTGTCTTTTAATAACTCTTCTAGTATTATAGCATCCATTTTAATAAACTCGTACAAAACTCATAACCTCAAAAGTGAATTGTGTCGTGAATCACTTCCACTTAACTAAACTTAAACACAAAGTTCAGGAAACGTACAGAATTGTTTAGTTAACTGTTAGGTATGGCAACACTGTACGCGACAGAACGAATGTACGACGTGGCATTGTCAAGAGATGTATAACTTATAATTAATAAAGTAATTTTAATAGACTTTAATTATTGAAATACTACAAATGGCGACGAGGAAAATCGGTTTTTATTAAAGTCAAAGTAAAATTTTGCAAGTGTTTTTTGTTTTTAGAAGCAATTTTTAAAGATTAAACTTATTTGAGGTTAATAACGTTCCTACACTTGGCAAAAATGTCGACCGAAGATAATCAAGTTATAATTACGCAATCAGCCTTTGGTACTATCTCGGAATTTAAAAGTGATGATGACTGGACGCTATATAACGAACGGATAGATCAATACTTTTTAGCCAACAATATTATCGTCGAATCAAAAAAGGTTGCAATATTTTTAACGATGATCGCCGCACCAACATATAAGATACTGAGAAATCTATGCGATCCTAAATTGCCCAAGGAATTGTCGTACATACAATTATGTAAATTATTAACTGGTCATTTTACACCAATGGTGTCTGTTTTTAAAGAACGTATTAACTTTTATAATTCTAAGCAAAACAAAACCGAAAGCATTAATGACTGGTACATCCGAATCAAGAAGTTGTCACTAAATTGTTAGTTTGGTTCTCGTCTGAATTATTGTATTAAGGATAAATTTATTACCGGAATGTGCCCAGGTAAAATTATTGATAGACTTTGTGAAGAAGATTGCATTAAAAAATCATTGGAAGATATAAAAGCTATCGCATTAAATAAAGAAATTGTATTAGCCGGTAGGGTTAAAGAAGAAATCTTCAATTTAAGGCCTAAAAATTCATATAAGGTGAAGAATTCAACATATACTGCTTTTAAATATGATTCAATGAGAGGTGGTAATGGTAATACGAATGAAGCTAGCAGCTCCACATCAAGGGACAAAGTTGAAAACGTTAAAGCCTGTTTTGCCTGTGGAAAATCTAATCACAATTTTAAATATTGTAAGTTTAGAAATTTTAAATGTACATTTGTAATAAGCATGGTCACATAAAACGTGCATGTAAGAATGATAAAAAAACCAATTTTTCATTAATTGAAGACGATTTACATTTAGAATCATTGTTTCACCTTAATGTTAATAATGATTTAGCTCCTTATCAGTAACCAATTAAATTAAACAACAAGGAAATTATATTTGAGTTGGATACCGGTTCGGCGCTCACAGTTATTTCTGAAAATTTGTATAATTCTTATTTTTCAAATGTACCTTTGTGTAATACGCCTACAAGATTAAGGTGTTATGATGGTAGTGTTATTGAGCCATCAATGTATTCGTAGAATTTAAGGGGAAAAAAATTCATTCTCAAATTTTTATAATTAAGAATGTTGGACCTCCATTGCTTGGTCGAGATTTAATAAACAAACTAAATATTCAAAGTTTTAACATAAATAATGTTAGTGTTGACAGTAATGTTAATCTTAATGCATTAGTTAGTAAATATTCAACTTTGTTTGACGAAAAGTTAGGGAAGCTTGAAAACCATAAAGTAACAGTACATATTAAATCAGATAGCACCCCTGTGTTTATTAAGCCATATGTTATTCCGTTTGCATTCAAAGAGAAAGTTAATAAGGAACTAGCTAGGCTCGAAAATCTTAGAGTAATTGAAAAATTGCCTGAAAATGTTAGTAATCCTTGGGGAACGCCTTTGATTCCTATTATAAAAAAAGATGGATCGATCAGACTTTGTGCAAACTATAAAGTTACAGTAAACAAAGTATTAGATGTTTTTAGTTATCCAATTCCACGTATCGAGGAACTTTTCATTTCCTTGCAGGGTGGTGACCAACTTACTAAATTAGATTTGACCTTGGCTTATAACCAATTAGTATTAGATGATAATGCTAGATCAAATTTAGCTTGGAGCACCCATAGAGGAACCTATTTAGTAAATCTTATGCCTTACGGTATTAAAACAGCGTGCTCAATTTTTCAACAACAGATGGATAAATTGTTATTTAACTTAAATGGTGTTTGTTGTTTTTTTGACGATATTCTTGTAACTGGAAAAGACCATAGGGAGCATATAAAGAATGTAGGTGAAATTTTTAAAGTTTTGTCAGATTCAGGTCTCAAGTTAAATTATAAAAGTTATTTTCAAAAATCAGTTTCGTACTTAGAGCATATCATAGATAGAGAAGGTCTACGCAAAGATAAAAGTAAAGTAGAAAACATGTTGAATGTTGAAAGACCTAAAAATGTATCAGAAGTCAAATATTTTACATCCATGGTTACATACTATGGCAAATTTATTAAAAATATAGCTACAATTTTAGAACCCTTATACAATCTTGAGCGCAAAAATAAGAAATTTCATTGGAATAAAGAGTGCGAAGATGCATTTAATTTGACCAAGAAATTATTATTATCAGATAATGTTTTAATACATTATAACCCTAATCTAATGAACAGCTTCTTCCATAAAAACCCCAAAGAAGATGGACATGGAAAAGCCCGGACGGTAGAACTCACAACGAGATCGATTTCATTATCACGGACAAATCGTCGATCGTAAAAGATGTTACAGTACTCAACAAATGCAGAACAGGCAGCGACCACCGAATGGTGAGATGCAACGTGCAAATAAAACTAAGCGTGGAGAGACTAAAACTGGTAAAGAAATCTCCAAAACAATCATGGTCAACACTAGAAGACACACAGGCCTTCGAAACCCATGTTACCAACAGGCTACAAAACAGCGACTACACAGAGACGGAGACCAACAGCTTAAACAGAGTCATAACAGAGACATTGGAGGAAGCACAACGTACGTTTTGCACAAAGTCTGAAAAGGAGGAAAGAATTAGTAAGGCCACAAGAAATCTGATGCGCGAACGAAACGATATGAGAGGTAATGGAAGCCATACCAACACGGAAATAAAAGCAAAGAACAGGGAAATCTCAAAAGCCATCAGACGGGACATCAGAAACTATAGAAGCAGGAAAGTCCAGGAAACAATAGAGAACAACAAAAGCATGAAAGTACTGCGAAACAGGTTGACCGAAGGCAAAGTTGAAATAACTAAATTAAAAATAAACAAGAAAGCATCACCTCGAACCGTGACGAGATCCTCCGCATCGTGGAAGACTTCTACCGTGAACTATATAAGAGCCGATCACGGGAACCTCTCAGCAATGATGTATCCACAAGGAAGAGGGGAATAATAAACCAAGGATCCGAAGAGATGCCAGAAATTACCATCACAGAAATCAAAGGAGCACTGTCGAGGATGAAAAACCACCAGGAGAGGACGGAGTGGTTGCGGAGGCAATAAAATCCGGAGGCCTCCTCCTGTTAGAAAAAATACAATTACTCTTTAACCTTTGTATACAGGAAAGCACCATCCCCGACAAGTGGCACGTGGCAACCACCATATTGCTTCATAAAAAGGGCGATAAAGCGGAATTATCGTCCCATAACTTTCCTTAGTCATATATACAAGTTGTTTACCAGAATCTTAACAACAAGACTCGAAAACAAATTTGAACTCTACCAACCCAGCGAACAAGCCCGATTTCGTTCCGGTTTCGGAACAAACGACCATCTGCAAAGTGTGAAGACCCTCATCGAAAAAACTATAGAGTATAATAGACCCCTGGCCCTTCTGTTCATAGATTTCCACAAGGCATTCGACACTATCGAATTGAAAGCTATAATAGATGCTCTGAAGGAATGCCGAATAGATTATAGATACACACAACTAATCTATAATATTTACAAAAACGCTACCATGAAGATTAGATTGCATGAAGCGAGCAACAATATTAACATCGAAAGAGGAGTGAGACAAGGAGACACCATGTCTCCAAAATTATTATAACCGTTTTGGAGCATGCTTTCAAGGGATTAGACTGGGATAACAGGGGTATAAACATAGACGGTCGTAAACTGAGTCACCTTCGTTTTGCGGATGATATTGTCCTAACAACCGACAACCAGAGAGAAGCAAAAGAAATGCTGAATGAACTGAGAGAGGCGTGTTCCGGCGTTGGACTGAAGATAAACTTCTCGAAGACAAAGATCATGACAAACCTTGTAATGAGCGAGAAAATAAAGATCGATCATACCGACATCAAACTGGTGGAAAAATATATGTATCTAGGTCATGAAATACGAATATCCAGAGATAATCAAACATGCGAATTACAAAGAAGGATCAACCTTGGATGGGCAGCCTATGGTAGACTGAAACATATATTTAAAAGCGACCTTCCCATATGTCAGAAAAGGAAAGTATTTGACCAATGCGTCCTGCCGGTACTCACATATGGAGCAGAGACCCTAACTTTAACAACAACATCCGCCAGAAAGCTGAAGGTGACCCAATGCAAAATGGAGAGATCAATGCTTGGATTGAGTTCACGAGACCATGTTACAAATCAGGATCTTCGCCGAAGAACGGCGGTAACAGACATCATAGAGAGAGTAACGTCATTGAAGTGGAAGTGGGCTGGACACGTGGCAAGAATGGGGATGACAGGTGGACAAAATGGCTCCTGGAATGGAGACCGCGCGCCGATAAACGGAGTAGAGAAAGACCACCAACGCGTTGGACCGATGACCTGAAGAGAGTGGCAAGCAACTGGATCCAGCAAGGACAGGACAGACAAAAGTGGAGGACCATGAGAGAGGCCTATGTCCAGCAGTGGACGTTGAAGGCTGATTGATGATGATGATGAACCCTAATCTAAAATTACGTTTAGCATGTGATGCGTCCCAAGTGGGTATAGGTGCAGTTCTTTCTCTTATCATTGGAAATTGAGATGAGAGGCCCATTGCATTTGCTTCTCGTGTATTAAATAATGCCGAAAAAAAATATTCTGTTATTGATAAGGAGGCACTCGCTATATATTTCGGAGTGAAAAAATTTGGTCAATATTTAATTGGAAATAAATTCGTATTATTTATTGATCACAAACCGTTAATTTCGATTTTTGGTCGTTCTAAAAGCATTCCTATTTTAGCTTCAGGAAGACTGCAAAGATGGACAATTTATTTAAGTAAATTTGATTACGAAATTGTATATAAAAAAGGAATTAATAATGGTAACGCGGACTGTCTATTTAGACTAACAATAAATATTTGTTCTGAAGCTGAGAATGATGCCTCAAGCTACTTATTTTTCATAAAAAATGAAACTCCTATCAATTACGAAATAATCAAAGAACATAGTAATAAAGATAAAATTATTTCTTTAATTAAGCACTACGTTAAAACTGGGTGGCCTAATTATTTAAAAGACCACGAAACCTGCATTAAGGCTTATTTTATGCATAGAAATGAACTTACCTTGGAAAAGATTTGTTAATGTTAGGTCATAAATTCGTGATTCCTAGAAGTTGTCAGAAGCATATTCTAGATGAACTTCATAGCAATGATTTTGGAATTGTAAAAACATTTAAAAATATTATTAAAAAGCTGCTTCTTGATCCCAAAAATCACCAGGATTCAATTAAAACATTAATATCACGATATTTACTATGGTATCGAAACACAGTCCATAATACAACAAACCATTCGCCCTCTTTTAGAATATTTGGTAAAAATACTAGAATGAGATTTGATCCATCAAAAAATTATCACGATGAAGATTGTGATAATAAAAATCATTAAAGTAAAAAATTTATATTAAATGAAATAGTGTATGTCAAAGATTTTCGATCCAAAGATAGCAAATGGCTTAAAGCTAAAATACAAGGGAAAATGGGTAATGTTATGTATAAATGTTTCATTTATGAATTAGACTGTGTCAGTAAGCGTCATATAGATCAGATTATAAGGTCAAAACCAACTTTGTTGACTAATGACTTAAAAGAAACAAATTTGGTACGGGCCGATGACAAGATAATTTATATGCCTAAATTAGTTAATGTAAGTAACACTGAAACTATTGACTGTAATAGTGACGTTGCTACGGAAACGTCAATTGACAAAGTAATTAATACCGATTCCTTAGCAACATAATCTACTAAAAACACAGCTAAAACTGTACGATTTGCTGATAATGTAGTGGAAAGTGAAAATATTATTGCGTCAGTGAGTGAAAACCCGGAAGTCGTTTGCACTAGAAAATGGGCTAGGAAAAAAGAAGAAACAAGTATTCGGCTTATAAACAACCAAAAGTGGGGGAAGTGTTAGGTATGGCAAAACACTGTACGCAACAGAACGAATGTACGATGTGGCATTGTCAAGAGCTGTATAACTTATAATTAATAAAGTAATTTGAATAGACTTTAATTATTGAAATACTACATTAACGTACGTTTTAGTTTAACCGAACCGGTTAGTGCGCTGAACGTACCCATAGTAAAGTAGGGTTAAGTAGTAGTGATACGCGCGAAAAAGAAAAGATTGTACGCTAACGCCATTGCTAATTATTTTAGATAAATAAAGGTCATCCTTACAAAGCCAATATTACCTCTGTTTTTCCTTCGAAAAGAGAGGCTGAATTAAACTGTTATGTATGAACATTGTTATGTATAAATAATATTAACAAGTAGGAGTAATAAACCAGCAGGTTGGCAACAGATAGTGAGAGAACACCGCTGTAACCGACATGTATTTTTCAATTAATTAAAATATAATAAAAGCACATAAGAATATAAAATAAAGGTGTTTTATTAAATAATAATAACAACATGGCGCAGTCTAGAAACGAATGTACGTAAATAAATAAAAGAAAAATAGACAGAACCTCAATAAATAAATGTGCAAGAATTAATAAAAAAAAGATGCCACGTCAACGTGAAAGTAAAATAAACGCAGGTGAAAGTTTTTCAACTGATGCTACAAACAGTAATACACAATTAAATATAAAAGAAGAACAAATTCCGTGTAGTGCAATAAATAATTTAAAAGTACCGCAAGCATTAGATTTGCAATCGTCAAACTTAAGTGAAAGCTGGAGGAAATTTAAGCAACGTTTCAATATTTATATGAAAGCATCCAATTATAATACATTAAATGATGAAACTAAAATAAATATCCTTTTGAATGACGAAGCTTTGGATGTATACAACAATTTTAAACTTAATGACAATATGACGTTAGAATTAGTGTTACAAAAATTTGATGGATATTGCAATCCACGAAAGAATATCGTATATGAAAGATTCCTATTCATGCAAAGAATACAAAAAGATGGTGAACCCTTCGACAGTTTTTTAAAAGACATTCAAAAACAAATAAAACATTGTGAATATGAAAACCAGGAGGAATCAATTTTAAGAGATCCAATTGTATTAAACATATCCGACAAAACGTTCCAAGAAAAATTACTGGGTACCGAAAACCTCACCTATGAGAAAACTGTGGAAATGTGTCGCACCACTGAGATATCGAAAGAACAAGCCCGAAGAGTCCAGAATGTCAATGAAGTCTACGTAGTGAAGAAAGAGGAAGGGAGAACATCAAAGAAGATAAATAAACCAGGTACTAAAATTATAGATATTACAAATTGTTACAAATGTGGTCGTTCTCATAAAAGTAATGCATGTCCTGCTTATGGTAAAGAATGTATGAACTGTCATAAACTAAATCATTTCAGTAACTTTTGTAGATATAAAAATAAAAGAACAAATAAAGTAAATGAAGTTGAAGATCAGGATTTTGAAATAGATACAATAAACAAAATAGATAATCTTGAAAAAAGTAATGGCAATTCAGTTCATTCTTGTCACGAAAATATATTAATAGAAGGTACCGTCAAACGGGGTGACTTCGGCCACTTGGGGTACTTCGGACAGAAGGTAGATTTTCTGAATATTTATTCACAGTGGCAACGGTGTACAAGATATCCCAACTGTGATTTAGCCAAACGATTCTAGTTTAGTTGTGTACAGATAGTTGTGTAGTGCGGACGCATTTTCTAATCATTTTACTGTTGATACGTATTTTAATTTTTTTTAAGAATTTGTTAATTCAAAATTTAAAGAAAAGTAAGTTATGCTCAACTCAGCTTTTTATTTTAATATAATTTTAATTTATACTAGTCGATAGGGTGATGTATTAAGAATAGTTTTAGCAGAAATTCATTTGTTTATGTTTACACACATTTTATATACAGGGTGAAAATAAAAATATTTGTTTTTCTAGGGTGACTTCGGACATGGGTCGAATTTACAAGAAAGTCTTAGGTGGTAGAAGCTACCAAAATTATAATAAAGAAAAACTCGAAAATGCCATCCGTGACGTGAAAGCCCACACAAAACCATCCGGGAAGCTGCTGCATATTATGGTGTGCCTAGGTCTACTATAGGCGACAGAATTAATAAAGTTAATGTTAAAAAAGTCGGAGGCCAGACAATACTATCTTCAAAAGAAGAAGAAAGACTAGTTGTGGCCATTAACATGGCAGCAGAATGGGGATTTCCCTTTCTTCGTACGATGTCCGAGTGATAGTCAAACAATATCTCGACAGAAGAAGAGTCAATATACAAAAATTCCGAAATAACCTTCCAGGTCATGATTGGGTAAATTCATTTTTATCCCGACACCACAATCTTACAACAAGATTTTGTCAAAATATAAAGGATGTAGGGCACAAGTAAGTGAAGGAACTTTAATGGAATATTTTCATGAGCTACAAATATCCCTGGAAAAAATTGACCCAACGGCAATAGTTAATTATGATGAGACTAATTTTAGCGATGACCCAGGTAAAGTCAAGGTGATTTGTAAAAGAGGATCGAAACATTGTGATAGAATAATGGATTCCTCTAAATCTAGCGTAAGCGTGATGATGTCGGCATCGGCAAGTGGCGACCTTCTTCCACCCTTCGTGGTTTATAAAGCTAAGCATCGGTATGAAGAATGGGAAGAGAATGGGCCGAATGGATGTGGTTACAGCGTGAGCAGCTCAGGATGGTTTGATTCTAGAACTTTTTTGGAATGGTTTCGACAGATAGCTTTACCTTATTTCAGAAGAAAGGAAGAGCCAAAAATTTTAATTGGTGACAACTTATCCAGTCACTTAACGGTAGAAGTTATTGAGGAATGTGCACGTCAGAATATAAAATTTATTCTACTTCCACCAAATGCCACCCACCTTTGCCAGCCGCTGGATGTTGCTTTTTTTGCACCTTTAAAAAAAGCATGGAGGAGGATTCTGACTGATTGGAAGTCCAAAAGAAAAGGTCCATTTCAGAAGAAAGACTTTCCAAAACTTCTCAAGAAATCTTTAGAAGCAATTGATGCCAATTCAAAGAAAAATTTGTTATCCGGATTTCGCGCATCGGATATTTGGCCCAACAATCCACAGAAAGTTCTAAAACGTCTTCCTAATAGACTTAGGAATGCAGACAATCCCCCCGGCGGTGAAATAGATAAATCGTTACTAGAATTTCTCAAAGAAAATAGAAACCCTGAATTGCAGACAAGAACTAACAGGCGCAAACGAGTCAAAGTCCCACCAGGAAGGGCAGTCGTCCCTGCAGATATGGATGTTGAACCTATTTTTAAATCCCAAAACGAACCACCCAGCACTGAATTGTTTGAAAACGAACCACTCACGACTGATTCCGAAAACGAACCACCACAAAATGTTCCTTCCACGTTTGGTGTACAAAAATATAAAAAGTTTCAGAATATTCCATCTAATAATTCCAAAAATGACAGCTCTGATTCGGAAGAAGAAATGGCTCCTGACATGTCAAGATATTGTTCTTCGAATAATGAAGATATAAGAATTAATGATTTTACCATAGTAAAACTTCCCATAGAAAATTCTTTAAAAAGCAAATTCTATGTTGCACAAATTTTACATGTAGAAGGTGAAAATTATCTTGTAAAGTTTCTTCGAAACAAGAAATTTGGGGGTGATGTTTTTTCTTTTCCAGACGTGTCTGATGAAAGCATTATTGCTAAAGTCGAAATTGTTCAAAAGGTTTTTCCTTCATATTTCCGAAGAGGTTGCTATAAGTTTTCCAATTTACCTGATTTTGTTATAGAGTAGGTAGATTATGACATTTGTATCATTAAATAATTAGTTTTGTTGTATTTGTATTTTAATGATTGCGCTTGGTTGTCCGAAGTCACCCCACTTCACCGGGTGACTTCGAACAGTTTTTAATAAAAGAAATATAATAACTGAAAACAAATGGGCAACATTTGACATTGTCAAAACATAACTAGATGTCAGGGGCATCTTAGCCGAAAATTACAGAAATTTAGCCCTCTTAGTTTTTAGTCTATGATTAAAAATGTTGTAAAAGTGTCCGAAGTCACCCCGTTTGACGGTATACCTATAAGATTTAAGATAGATACAGGTGCCGACGTTAACCTAATACCAATTCATAAATTAGAATTATTTCAAGACAAAAACATTATTGTATTAGAAAATAAAACTAAATTACAAGCTTACGGTGGATTTGAAATAAAAACGTTAAGTAAAGTAAATCTAATTTGTGAAGCAAATAATGAGTGCTATTTGCAAGAATTTATTTTGCTTGATAAAAAAGAAAAACAATAATAGGATTAAAAACAAGTAGGTTATTGAAATTTGCAAGTCAAATAAATACAATCGAGGTAGAAAAAAATAAATTAATAAATGAAAATGAAGACATTTCTAAGGGGATAGGTAAATTTAAAGAAAAAGTTAAATTAATATTAAAGAAAAATTCAAAACCTGTCATAAAAGGATCCAGAAAATTTCCAAATAAAATTAGGGATAGATTAAAGAATTAATAAAAGATGATATAATAGTTAAAGAGGATGATCCTGTTGAATGGATACATAACTTGGTCATAGTTGAAAAACCAAATAATAAATTAAGAGTTTGTTTAGATCCTAAGGAATTAAATTGTAACCTGTTAGATGAAAATCATCCTTTAACCACAATGGAATTAATTGCTCAAAATTTAAGCGGTAAAAAAATATTTTCTGTGTTTGATCTTAAAGAGTCATTTTGGCATATCCAATTAGACGACGACTCTAGTAAACTTTGCTGTGCTGTTTTAATTCACCTTTGGGAGTACATAGATTTAAAAGACTGCCATATGGATTAAAAATAGCTGCTCAATTGTTTCAAAAACTAAATGAAAAGAATTTTGGTGATATTCAGGTTTATATATTTACATCGATGACTTCCTTATAGCTACTGATACAGAAGAAGAACATAATACAGTTATAAAATTATTAATGAATAGAGCTCGATCACTTAATGTTAGGTTTAATAAGGATAAACTTCAATATAAGGTGGAAAAAGTCAAATATATGGGACATAAGTTTTCACAAGCAGGCATAGAACCTGACGAAAAACGAATAGAAGCTATAAAAAATTTAAAAATACCAACAAATAAAAAAGAACTGCAGAGTGTTCTAGGTATGATAAATTATTTAAGAAATTTTTTTCCAAACATGGCACAAGCAACTACGTGTTTAAGAAGTTTACTAAAAAAAGATACTGAATGGGGTTGGACATTAGGTATTTTTGATGAAAATAAAGAAATAACGTTACAAGCGGATAGCTCACAATCCGGAATAGGTGGTTGTTTATTACAAGAAAGAAAACCTATAGCGTATATATCAAGATGTTTAACGGAATGTGAACAAAGATATGCTCAGTGTGAAAAAGAACTTTTAAGTATAGTGTATACATGCAGAAAATTTCATAATTATATATATGGAAGAAAATTTTAAATGGAAACTGACCATCAACCACTAATCGCATTATTTAAAAAAGACTTATCAACAATTAGTGCATGCAGATTATTAAGAATGCGTTTAAAATTAACAATATATAATATGCACTTAGTATACAAACCATGCAAATTTATGCATATAGCAGATTTACTATCGAGATCACAAGAAACACTGAAACTTGACTATGAAAATGAAAAATCTTTAAGAGAAGTTGTGCATTCAATAAATATAAGCGAAAAAAGATTAAAAGACATTCAGGATGAAATCAAGATTGGTCAAACATTAAACAAAATAAAATCATTTTGTTTAAAAGGGTGGCCAAATTCTATAGCAAAAGTAGAGAAAGATTTAAGAGTTTACTATAAACACAAAAATGACATTTATGTAGAACATGAATTATTATATTTAAATGACAGACTAATAATACCAACAAACCATCAAAAACAAATCTTATCGTTGTTACATGAAGGTCATCTAGGGATACAAAAAACAAAGGATCGAGCTAGAGATTTACTATACTGGCCGTCTATCAATTTAGACATAGAAAACGTAGTAAAAAATTGTGAAATTTGTCCAGTACAAGATAAAACCGCAACTAAAATCATTTTAGCATTCAAGAAAACTTTTTGCACCCATGGGATACCAGATAAATTAATAGCAGACAATGTTCCTTTTGCTTCATACGAAATAAAACAATTTGCAAGAGAATATAATTTTAAAATTATTACAACATCACCTAATTACCCAAAGTCAAATGGAAGAGCAGAGAAAGGCGTGCATATTGCTAAACAAATATTAAAGAAGAGTAAGGAACTACATACAGATTATTATATACCTTTATTGGAATATCGGAACACACCCATAGCTCAAATAGGACTCTCACCAGCTCAAATGCTAATGAGCAGGAGGCTGAAAACAAAATTACCCATAAAGAATATACTATTAGAGCTAACTATACAAAACAATGTCAAGGATAAGTTAATGGAAAGAAACGACAAAATTAAACAAAATATGACACGAATGCACACGATTCATTAAAATACGATAGTGGCGACAACATCACGTATAGAAAAGATAATGTTTGGCATAGAGAAAAGATAATACAAAAACAGACACACCAACATCCTATATAATACGAGACAACAAAACTAATCAAACTTTTAGAAGGAATTCATTCAATTTAAAGCAGTCAACTTCAGTTAGGGATACTATAGATCCAAACCTCCCACATATACTAATTAACAAACGGCAAAAGATTGGTCGTGTAATTAGAAAACCTAGTTGGCAAAAGGATCACATAATGTAAATAATATTAAAACTTTACTATATATAAGCATGTTAGCATAAGAATGTTAAAATTTTAGTTTGGTAGATTTGTAATCGTTAGGAGATTAAAATTATTATTAAAATAGATTCATTAAGAACTTTAGGAAGGAAGATGTTATGTATAAATATTGTTATGTATAAATAATATTAACAACCCTAGTAGAAACAAACATTGTACTAGGATTGTGTTTACGTTGTAGAAATATTTGAATATTGTACAACATATTTTAATATTTGTCTAATATTGTGTTATTGTAGAACACACAATATATAAATTGTATATTTAACGTATGTTGCTGAAATATTGTGATAACATTGATTAACAAAACCATTTTATTTAAATATTGTACCAATGTTGCACAATGCTTTTTTAATAATATTTTGTATAATTAAATTTTTATTTTGCAACAATAAAAAAATACAATATTTTACTTCTTAAAAAAATATTGTTAGATCATTGTGGAAACATTATATAAAATTAAAATTTTGAAAAAAAAGTGTTAGTATTAAATATACTTTAATATACATATATATAATATACTATGTAAAATTAAATGTAGGTTGTGATTATAATACTATTTAATACAGTTTTCATTTTGGTTAAAAGTTCAATATAGTGTAAACCGTCATCATTGTGCGACAGCAAGAGTATACGGTGCTTTATAAGTTCAATATAACCTAACTTTTCTAATTTACCGGATATTTTACCTATGATTAGCGTGGACCTTATTTCTCCCTGCGTAGGTAGTTTAATTAGTGATAACAATAATTTTATTCGTATCCTAATTAAGGTAAGTTTCATGTTTTGTTACTACATCGTTATTAATTTGTGGCTAAAATTTTTTTCTTTTTTTAGGTAATCTGTGGGAATTCTATTTTTACCTGTATATTGGTAATCCAGTTATCTATTACTGTTGCAGTATCGGGATATTGTCATAAGGGACGTAAGTTTAACTTTTTTTTCTCACTTTGGCATTGCACCATTTACGTTTTGAAATTACAATGTACCGATGTAAAAGTAGAGCTGCGAAACATATTGCGGCTAAAAGAAATGTTCAAATTTTAATTAGTAGAAATCAAACTGAAAGTATCATTAGCAAAACGAATGAAACTGCTTCTGTAGAATTTAATTTGCAATGCCCATCTCAAAATACTGTCCACACAGAATATTCTGAAATCGGTCTAGAACATAACCACATAGATGATGACGATGTTAGGTCAAATTCAATTCAAGGCCTTGATGAAGAAGGTGATATGAATGCTGATACTAATTATGAAAATATTAACACTGAAAGCATTAGTTTAAGTAACAATGATAAAAGTTTAGAAGAATTACGTGTGTTAGACATCATGAAGAACATTCATGTAATCATGGTTGCCTAGCTAATCCTAGCTGTACATAAGAGTTAAAATAAAAGTCCAGTTCAAGTCAAGTCGTCTTTGAATGAACACCCAATATGGCGCAGTCGTGTTAAAATAAGAAATAAATAAATAAATGAATAATTATACAATTTCAACATAATTAAAAGTGAAAATTAAGTGATTACAAAATAATATCATGGAAACAAAAGCCCCAATTGGTTCGATCAATTTAAAAGGGAATGTAGCGGAGAACTGGAAACAATGGCTCCAGCGATTCGAGATATACGCAACAGCAACTGAATTAGACCAAAAAGAAGAACGCATCCAGTGTGCTCAATTATTACATTGCATAGGTGACGAAGCAATACAAATCTATAACACATTCACATTTGCGGACGCAGAAAAACACAAAATCGAGGTTCTTAAAACTAAATTTGAAAAATTTTTCACACCTAAAAAGAATTTAACCTACGAGAGATATAAATTTTTCACGGCGAGACAAGCGGGAGAAAAATCGGAACAATTCATCACCGATTTAAAGAATAAAAGCAGGCAATGTGAGTTTGGCGATTTAAAGGAAGAAATGATCGAAACCATGATAATAATAGGCATCAAAGACGAAAAGTTAAGAGCCAGATTACTAGAAAAAGAAGAGGCAACGCTGGATAAGGAAATTGAATGCTGTGTTCAAACTGAGTCGTCAAGACAGCAGCTCAAATTAATTCAAGACAAAGAAGCAGCCTCCAGCAGTACAAACAATAGAACAAATGGTGAAAATGTGGACCTAATTAAGAAAAAGCGGGAAACCGAGAAAGAATGGCATTTCAGAAACCAACGGTCGAGCTCAACATCAAGGTCAACTGGTTCGAGTTTCACAATGACGCGTCAACATCAACAAACAGGTAACAAAATGATAAATAACTGTACTAAATGCGGATACAACCACTTAATAAATAAATGCCCAGCTTATGGAAAGATTTGCAATATATGTAAATACAGAAATCATTTTGCAAACGTATGTAAAAACAAAAATAGGCGTATCCATGAAATAGCACAAAATGTTAATGAAAATGAAAACCTGTTCATAGATAATATAAATTCAATTAACAAATATAATTACTGTTTAATCAATTTACCAATAAATGAAAAAAGCGATTTATTTATTAAATTTAAAGTTGATACGGGTGCTAGTGTTAATATTATTTCTCTAAGAGATTTAGTAGCGGCGGAATTAAAAAAAAAAGAAAATTGAAAGAACTAAGGAGATTTTATCAACTTACACAGGTGAAAAAATACCAATACTAGGGATTTGCTATTTAGAACTTAAGTTAGGGGAGACCCGAGAGGCTTGAGACAGGGGAGGAATGAGACACTGCATTTATTTACTAAAATCGGTCAAGTAGAGTCATCTGGTGGTTAGTAGTTCATAGTTTAGGTTGAATACCCCACCACGTTACCTGCGTAACGGCATCAGTCGTTTGTAAAACGTTGTTGTTGGTGCATGTGGTAAATTGCCGCTAAAACTAAAATTATATTCTTCAATATTGTGGTAGTTTGTAGCAAATTGAAGTGGAATTTCAAAGCGATTTTTCAGATAGAACGACCACAGGTATGTTCTCAATCTTTTATATAACTTTCAAGTAGATTAGAGGTTTAACAATGATTTTATGTTACATTATTCTGTAAAACGCTACATAGGGAGACATGAGACAGTTGTTTCGGGGAGCCATGAGACGTCTCAACCCTCTCTATTTCATATTTCCACTGATTAAACATTATTTTATAAACTTAAAAGTTGTTATTTCAAAGTGATTCAACACAATTTTATAATATTGTTTCAGAATCAATATGCCTCATTTCTGGGTCAAAAAGACTAAACGAGTAATTCCTCCACCAGAAGCCAGATTATGATATAGACAAGCAGACGCTCAACAGATATGTAAAAAAGAGGAACTCCAGCATACCTGATAGTAATATTTCTTATTCACCGGATTTTAAAACTGCATTAGTTTTCACCCATGAAGAAGAAGCTCTCCTATCAGATTACCTAGTCCGTGCTTCGCAGATGCATCATGGTTTAACAGTCACATGTGCACGTCAACTGGCCTTCCAATTTGCTAAGGCCAATCATAAAAATATCCTATAAAATGGGATGAAAAATCCATTGCTGGCTATGATTGGTATCGCGGCTTCAGACATCGTCATCCAGAGTTATCGCTGAGGACTCCAGAGTCTACCAGTTTGTCACGATGTACAAGTTTCAACCGCACAAATGTTAACATGTTTTTCAACAATTTGGAAACGGTTCTCAAACGCGAAAAGTTTGAACCTCATCAGATATGGAATATTGATGAGACTGGGCTTACAACCGTACACAAACCACCTAAAGTGCTGGCAGCTAAAGGCGTTAAACAGGTTGGAAACGTCACGTCTGCTGAACGCGGCACATTAGTAACTGCTTGTTGTGGCATTAGTGCTGGAGGAAGATTCATCCCTCCGTTTTTCGTCTTTCCACGAGTAAATTTCAAGGACTATATGTTGAGTGGTGCTTTTCCAGGAAGTGCTGGTGCTGCTCACCCCAGTGGATGGATGTCGTCAGAAAATTTTATTGCATTTTTGGATCACTTAATAAAGCATAGTGGTTGCTCCGTAGAAAACAAAATTCTTCTATTAATGGATAACCACGAGAGTCATATTTCCATAGATTCTCTGACAAAAGCAAAGGAAAATGGGATTGTGATGTTAACATTTCCACCACACTGCAGCCATAAAATGCAGCCCTTGGATGTGTCGCTCTATTTTCCGTTTAAGAATTTTTATAATTCTCAGTGTGCATCATGGATGGTTTCAAGTCCAGGTCAAACTTTGTCCATCTATAATATTGCTTCATTAGCTAGTCGAGCGTTTGAATTAGCATTCACTCCCAAAAATATTATCTCTGGTTTTACATCAACCGGAATTTGTCCTTTGAATCGTGAAGTATATAGCGACATTGATTTCATGTCTAGTATGGTGACTGATCGACCACTGGAAACCAGAGAGTAGAGCCTCAACGTCAAAAGCTCAAGAGCAAGAAAAAAATGTCATCACTAAGAATAGTCTTGTTAGTCCTGAAATTTTACGACCATTCCCAAAGGCAGGTCCACGAAAACAATTAATAAGACAAAACGTGGTTCTTCAAGAATTCTTACCGACACGCCTGAAAAGGAAACTATAGAGGCTGAAGCAAGGGCTCGAAAGATTAGAAAAGTTCCTCTGAAAGAAGGCCACCTTTTTCACGAAAGAATAGATCTGTACAGAAATCTGCTACTCCACCTCAGTCTTCTTCAAGTGATGAAGAGGAATTAACTCAATCAGGTGGAAGCAGCGAAGATGTATCAGATTTTGAGAACTATGAAGCAGAAATGCTCCAAATTAAAGCTCTTGAGGATGTCAAGACACTCCAAGTAGGAGACTTTGTTATAGTCAAATTTGCCACAAAGTCTTCACTTATTCACTACGTGGGGTGTGTTTTAACAAAACAAGGTGATGAATACGAAATTAAATTTTACGTCGTCAAGGAACTACCTGGAAATTCATCTATCCACCAATGGACGATATATCTTCAGTCGAAGAACAAGATATCATTTTGAAATTACCTCTTTCCAAAAATGTCGGTGGAACAGAAAGAGTAAAATCATCACTAACATTTGGTGTAGACTTCCGCTATTATAAAAATCTTCATTGATTTTCATTATTTTCAACATTTATTTTCGTTTTTCTTAATCATTAATAAATATTTCTCAAAACTTACATCGTCTCAATCCTCCCTATCACCTGTATCAACTCTCCCTAAGTAAGGGAGGGTTGAGACAATTTTCAGAAATGTATTGAAAAATTTATAAAATACAGAAATCATATTAAGGAAGCATGAAAAAATATAGAAAGTTTAGCTAAATGATATAAAATCAATTTGCAATATATATTATCTTTGAATTGTAAATGGTAAAATTCTGACAAAATAAAATTAATTTTCTGACTCAAGCCTCCCTGGTCTCCCCTAAATAACAAGCATTTACAAAACGTAAAATTTTATGTTATGGAAGGAAAAAGGTGTTCGATATTAGGTTTAAATACGTGTTTAGATTTAGATATTGTGTCTTTAAATAATAATGTCACTATTAATTCAATAAGCGATGAAACAACCTTAAATGAAAATAATTACAAAAATTTAATTAACGAGTATAAAGAAATTTTTACGGGCATAGGCAAAATTGGCAAACCATACCGTATAGAATTAAAAAATAACGTTAATCCAATTGTAAATCCCGTTCGAAATGTACCTTTGCGTTACAAGAAAAATTTAAAATACATTGAATGACTTAGAAAAATCACAAATAATTAAAAGGGTACAAGGTAGTTCAGATTGGGTCAATTCATATGTCCTTGTTAAAAAACAAGATGGGTCATTAAGAATATGTCTAGATCCCAAAGACTTAAACAATTCAATAAAAGATTCAAAATACAAATTACCAAACATAGAAGAAATTACTGCTAAATTAAATGGTTCCAAAATATTCACGAGGCTAGACGCAACCTCAGGCTTTTGGAGTATACCGTTAGATGAAGAATCATCAAAATTGTGCACTTTTGGGACACTTTACGGGCGTTACCGTTTTCTTAGAATGCCCTTTGGTATCAAAATTGCCAGTGAAGTATTTCAAGAGTACTTCTCAAATATATTTTCTATGGAAGGAACAGAAATATACATTGATGACATATTAGTTCATGGGAAATCTAAAGAGGAACATGATAGGCGATTAAAAGAAGTATTGGATGTAGCTTTAAAAAATAATGTTAAATATAATTTAAGAAAATGCAACTTTGGGCTAGATCAAATTAAATATTTAGGTTTTAAATTTTCAAACAACGGCATGTCAATCGACGAGGACAAAATAGAAGCAATTAAAAATATGCCCACCCCTAAAAATAAAAATGATATTCAAAAATTCTTAGGCATGATTACATATGTAAGTCGATTTATTGAAAACTTATCAGAAATTACAAAGCCATTACGTGAATTATTAAAAGAAAACATTCATTTTGAATGGAGCGAAACACAAGAACTAGCATTCGCCAAATTAAAGAAATTAATTGTGTCAGAACCAACTTTAAAGTATTTTAATCCGAATGATAAAATAACACTTTCGGTGGACGCATCAAACTTTGCGCTAGGTGCCGTATTAATGCAAAAAAATCAACCATGCGCTTATGGCCCAAAAATTTAAATAAAACACCAATTAATTTAAAATGTTATTATAAATTAAAATCAGAAATGACAGCATCAAAAGAAGGTTTACTTTACAAAGGACTAAAAATTGTAATTCCGAAATCATGGAGAAACAAAATACTGACAGATATTCACACTGGTCACTTAGGAATCAAAAAATGTATATCAAGAGCTAGTGGTGCAGTCTACTGGCCCAATATTAATAACGACATCGAAAAGCTAATAAGCAAATGTGAAGTATGTGCCAAATATTCAAATTCAAATAAAAAGAATATATGATCAATCACAAAATAATTCGAAAACCATGGCAAAAAATTGGAATAGACATATACGAATTAAATGGGTTAAATTACCTAATTGCTGTGGATTATTACTCCAAATTTCCGGAAATTACAGATCTACAAAATGATCTTACATCTGAAAATGTAGTTAAAAAATTAAAAACAATTTTTGCACGTCATGGGATACCAAAAATCGTTATGTCAGACAGTGGAAGACAGTTTACAAGCGAAAAATTCTTACAATTTTCAAAGCAATGGAATTTTCAAATAATTCATTCGCCGCCTCATCATCAACAATCCAATGGATTGGCAGAACGATCAATTCAGACACTTAAAAAAATAATTAAAAAATGTGGTGAAAGTAATGAAGATGTAGATTTAGCTCTTCTAGCTTACAGAAACACGCCGATTTTAAATAGTACGTACTCCCCATCTCAAATTTTAATGTCGAGATATTTGCGTGATAATTTAAATTTCACAGATTCAAAACTGAATCCAAAATTAATAAACAAGGAGAAACTTACCTTCATAAATCACGAACAAAAGAGCAGAGATTATTATAACAAAAAATGTGTTCAATTTAAAGAAACATTCCATAAAAATGACTTAATATGGTATTAAACTAAGCCAAAATCCTTATGGCAAAAAGGTAAAATATTAAAACAAATTAGGAATAGAACGTATGAAATTGTAAGAGAGGATGGAAGATGCATTATACGGAATTCATTCTATATTAAACCTAGAAAAGAATCTACAATGCAACCTCCAGTTTCTCAACATTCAAAATATGTAGCTAGTCATGTACTTGAAACTAATGTAAGTAAAAATAATCATGTAACAAACAATAATACTGAAACACTTTGTAACCAAGATCTTACCAATAGAATTTACACGCCAAATGTTCCAAATACTGTATCGACCAATAACAAACGAAATGTAAAACTTCCACAAAAGTTTGAAGATTTTGTAATGTACAATTAAAGTTCAAAAAAAAAAAAAAGGGGAGGAGATGTTAGACATCATGAAGAACATTCATGTAATCATGGTTGCCTAGCTAATCCTAGCTGTACATAAGAGTTAAAATAAAAGTCCAGTTCAAGTCAAGTCGTCTTTGAATAAACACCCAATAACGTGCTTGGCATATCATTGGAAGTCATGTTCGACTGAATCAATTAGACAAGTAATTGCCGATCTTAAAGAGGCATAATAATAATAATAATTTGCCTACTTGTTCAAAAACACTTTTAAAAGTTAAAGATGATTATGTATTAAAATCAATGAATTCACTGCGAAATAATAATTGTCAGTATGTGTATTTCGGGATTCATAATTTGATTGAAAATTTTCTTTGTAAATTTAGTCATTTATATTATAATTGTGAGAAAATGATAGAACTGGTTGTTAATATTGATGGAATTCCCATTCAAAAGAGTACATCAAATCAATTGTGGCCTATTTTAGTTTCAATATTTTCAGTAAATTTTAAAACTACACCATGGCCAGTTGCAGTTTTTTATGGAGATAGTAAACCATTTTCTGTAGATGAGTACCTTTCTGATTTTGTATATGAAATGCAAGCATTATCTGAGAGAGCCTTTTTGTATAATAACGTTACTTATATTATTCGACTGAAATCTTTTATATGCGATGCATTTATTAAATGTATTAAGAATCATAACAGTTACTATGGATGTGAGCGTTGTATAATTAGGGGAGTTTATAATAACAAAGTAATTTTTCCAAATTTGGATTGTGAACAAAGAACAAATATATCTTTTATAAGTAAAGAAAATAAAGATCATCATAATGGCACTTCGCCTTTACTAAAATTAAATATTGATCTTATTAATGATGTGAGATTAGATTATATGCACATGGCTTGTTTGGGTATCATGAAGAGACTTCTTACACTTAGGATTAAAATTAGAACAAACAATAGCATATCGCATTGCAAAATAAATTTACTTAGTAATTTATTAATTTCTATTCGCAAATATGTGCCTTCGGAATTTCAGCGTAAACCCCGAAGTTTGTGCGAACTTGACCGTTGGAAAGCTACCGAATTACGCTTTTTTATGTTGTACGTAGGTCCGATAGTTTTAAAAGATATTTTATCGAAAAATGTTTATCGAAATTTTTTATACTTTCATTCTGCCTTACGTATTGTCTGTTCAAAATATTTTCTTGAAAGTATTGAAGCCGAAGCTGTGCAGTGCATTAAAAAGTTTTTTTATGGTGCTTTGAAAATTTATGGTGAACAAGAAATGACTTATAATATGCATTCAATTCATGATTCAGTTAATGACAAAATTGTTGTTGATGACATTAGTTGTTTCATGTTTGAATCATTTTTTAGGAAAATTTAAAAATTAATTCGTACACCTAACAAACCATTAGTGCAAATATGCAAAAGGCTTTCCGAAATAAAATCGTCTGTTTCTGTATACTTTAATGAGAATAAAGTGAATGAAGTTAAAAGGAACAAATTAGGATTAATCACCTACAGTGTGACTCATTTTGAATGGAAACACCCCTGTAAAATTGGGAGTTATTAATAGATATCGGCCAATTTTTTTTTAAATGTCAAGCTATAACAGATCTACTTCTGGACAAAATTTTAAATGTTTATTCCAATTTTCAAGGCATGCTACGATACTTTTTCTTAGACGAAATTGAATATTTTTTATTAGCGATATTTTAAAAATAAAAATTTCTATGCCACTGGATTCAGAGAGGCTTCAAATAGCTATGACCAAAATTTTATAAAAATAAGTTTATTAATAACAAAGTTATGACTACTTAAAGTTTGAAAACTCATTATGCTAATTCGTAACAAAATAACACCCTGTATCAATAGATGGCCATGGAAAACATTTGATTTCATATCCTAGTTTTTTCTACCAATCAACCATTCAGTTCAATACATTTTTCGTAGCGCTTTCGGATATGTTTAATTGCTTTTCTCAGTACTTGAGGGGTAATTCTTGGCATGCTTGTCGAATTCTTGCACAAAGTTCGTTTCTGTCTCTTGGGCGGGTTTTGTAAACTTTTGTGTGAGTAGTCCCCAGAAAAAGAAGTCTAAAATTGTTAGATCTGGAGATCTTGGTGGCCAATGTATTAACGAACTACCACGGCCTATCCATCGGTTTGGATAATGGTCGTCCAGCCATTGCCTCACAAGTCTGGCATAATGGACTGAACACCCATCTAACTGGAAACGTAAATTCAATCGTTCGTTAATTGGAATCTCGTGGATGGCATCCCACAAATCCGTATTTAAAAATTTAAAAGTTCTGCGCGTTAATGTTCACTTCAAAAAGAAAGGACCAATAATTCTTTCGTTGAGTATCCCGCACCAGACGTTAATTTTTTGGGAATATTGGCTTTTACAATTTATTACCCAGTGCGGGTTTTCACTTGCCCAATAGCGACAATTTTGTGATGAAACTATACCATTTGCAGTGAATGTGGCTTCGTCGGTAAACATCACATTTTTTAGAAAATTACGGTCATTTAAATATTCTCCTTGGGCCCATAAACAATATTCCAAACGTAATACTTCGTCGCCTTCTCGCAAAGTGTGCAGAAACTTCGGTTTAAAAGGTTTAATATTGTTTCTTTTGACACATCGCCGAATGGTTTCTCGATGAATATTCAAACTTATACTGGCTTTTCTTAAACTGGTATTAGGATTATTTCTAAAATAATCTAAAATTGGTTGATCATTTCTGTTTACCCTTTGCACAGGATTAGTTTTAAAAGGGTTCTTGATACTGCACCTGTGTCATTAAATATGTTTTTACTTTATTCACCGTGCCACAGCTAATACGTCGATCACCATGTCTTTCATTAAATATTCTGCAAACCTCTCTGGCACTTCTGTCATTGTCTCCTACAAGACGTATTATTTCAATTTTCTCTCTTAAACTTAATCTTTCAGCCATAATACACAATAAAATATCAACTGGAAGTAAATTATATTACTGATACTACAATGTCACTGAAATTGATCACATCTGTCAAACAGTAGCAAATTTCCATGGCAACTAAGATTTAAATCGAAATATTATGCTTTACTTAATGTCGTTAAAAGTTAAATGTAATTCCGTGATTTTTAATAAATTCTGATGATACTTTAATTTTTTTTCTTCATTTCCGACTTATTCTAATAAGTACTAAACAATAAATAATAATTTCCATGGCCATCTATTGATACAGGGTGTTATTTTGTTACGAATTAGCATAATGAGTTTTCAAACTTTAAGTAGTCATAACTTTGTCATTAATAAACTTATTTTTTATAAAATTTTGGTCATAGCTATTTGAAGCCTCTCTGAATCCAGTGGCGTAGAAATTTTTATTTTAAAAATATCGCTAATAAAAAATATTCAATTTCGTCTAAGAAAAAGTATCGTAGCATGCCTTGAAAATTGGAATAAACATTTAAAATTTTGTCCAGAAGTAGATCTGTTATAGCTTGACATTTAAAAAAAAATTGGCCGATATCTATTAATAACTTCCAATTTTACAGGGGTGTTTCCATTCAAAATGAGTCACACTGTATGTACAATTTAATAACTTTTTGATCAAACCTAATACAGACTCTGATTCATATGTCTTGTTAAAATGTAATAAGATAATGTGTGTTAAAAAAATTCACGAAATTGATTCTCAAATATTCTTTTTTGGTCATGTTTTTCAATCACACCATCAACTTTATAATTTAAAGTATATTTTTTCCAATCAACTTCATATGTTTGTTGTATGTAACAAAAGTTCATTTTTATTTAAAATACATACGCATGATATTATTTCAAAATGTTTAGTTTTTACTCTACAAGAAAAACGTTTGCAGTCTCAATGCTTCATTATCTTAATTAAAAATACAGTTTTTTAGATGTATACTTACAATTGAATTTTTGTATTATTTGTTGTACATTTATTGAGATAATACGTTGTATACTTTTTTGTACTGCATTTTTTTGATAGCAAAGGTACGAAATGTAAAAAACTATCGTAAATTAATCGATTTAAGAGATATGTGTGTGTATTATAAGAACTTTTTGTAGTTTTAGTGTATATGTTACCGGACAAACCCGAATTTAGGAAATACTAGAATTTCCTAGCCAGAACTAGAACGTCCTAATGCTTGTAGGACGTTCTAATATTTCTAGGCCATACGCGAAATGCCGAGTACAAATAAATCGGTTTCCGGAATTTCCAGTTTTGCCTAGGACGAACCCGAAACAGGAAACAAATTCGTGTTAGGAGTGCCGACGACATCCTTACAGGTGTCTTCTGCCTGTCAAGACTTGTATACAAAACCGATGTACGCTTTGATTCGCTTTCAGTTCTTAGTGTGACTTTGTTTAGATAACGTAACAACATTGTTAATAATATGAATGCATCCAAGAAAGAAAAATTTCTCGACGAGATTGAGAAGGTGGATGCGAAGGAATCGCATTTTCACGTCGTATCGCGAGAACAATACCAAAACTTAATTGACGAGGTAAGATTACATTTATTAATTTATTGGCAGGTATACGTATAGGGTGTCCTATAATCAATAGACAATACGGCAAATGAAGAAGGAAGTGTAAAATAGGTCGTTTAACCTCAACATGTCCTAGTAAAATGTTAACAGCAAACGAGATACAGGGCGTTAAAGTTGACATTTTATTTTTGAAAATCTGTAGTAGTTAGAAAACAGCTGAACGTATTGATCTCAAACTTGGTACGGTTTAGTTTTTAAGGGTGATAAACACGAATATCATAATTTTCTATGATACACCTAAAGGGCGCTAGTTACACAGTTTAAATTTCAAGTAATTTTTATTTCCCTGTCTTTATTTACATTTTAATGGTAAATAATAAAAATTTCATTATTTTGAAACAAAAAAGGTTACTTGTTCGACTATCATATATTAAGATATTGTCATTTTAATATTGCACGTCGCGCTGGCGTCGTTTCTAAAGTGTAGGTACCAAATTGGAGTTCAATACGTTCAGCTGTTTTCTAACTAATAACACTGTTGGTCAGTTTTGAGCGTGAAGATTCTTGTGTTAGTTTAGTAAAATGTAACTTTTAAGACTCTACAGCTACTGTTTTATTTAATTTAGTTTCACTTTTTAACGGTTTCTATTTCTAGGTGATGGTTGCCAAAGCAAGTACTCGAAAAACACCTTTGCAATACCGCAGAATTAAGCATTTTGATGTCATCGAGGTTCATGGTTTAAAAACTAATATCTGATAAATCCGAAGGTGACGTTCGATATTACCTGCCTATTGATGAAGTTTTTGATGCTCTTGATGATGCTCATCGTGCTGTTGGTCATGGTGGCAGAGACAGAATGTTATTTGAAACAGCAAAAAATACGCCAATATCACTAAGTCGATGATTAACTTGTATTTATCGCTATGTGAAAACTGTCAACTAAAAAGTCCAAGAAGAAGAAAGGATACGTTTCGAAACCGATTTTACATTCTCAATTAAACAGTCGTGCACAAGTTGATTTAATAGACATGCAAAGCCAATCTGATCGCGATTTTAAGTTTATTTTGGTCTACCAAGACCACCTAACAAAATTTTGCCTTTTGCGTGCTTTAAAAAGTAAAACTGCCGAAGAAGTTTCATATCATATGCTTGATATTTTTACTACCTTTGGAGCACCTTGCATTCTTCAGTCAGATAATGGAAGAGAATTTGCTAACAGAGTCATTGAGGAATTGAAGTTGCTTTGGCCTGAACTAAAACTGGTTCATGGCCGACCACGCCACAGTTAAAGTCAAGGCTCAGTTGAAAGAGCAAATCAGGATGTGGAAAATATGCTCGCTACTTGGCTTAAGGATAATGACACCCAACAATGGTCCGAGGGGATCAAATTTGTACAGTTTATGAAAAATCGTGCACTCCATGCGGGGATTAAAATGTCACCCTACAAGGCAATGTTCGGAATCGAACCTAGGGTCGGATTGTCTTTAAACAGCGCCAATGTTGTTTCTGAGGAAGATATGGAGGAAAGGTTTACTGTTGGCGAAAACACAGAGATAGACGCTGAGGTATATGAAAATCCAGATACCGTTGAGACAGAGGAAAATCACGAATTTCCAGAAGACAACAGCAACATTTTGGGGAAAAAATTTGAGAAATTGAGAACATCTGCTGCTATGTCCTTGCAAACACAAGCAAATAGAATGAAGCAAATTAGTGATTGGAGCCACCCAGCAGCAATAATTGGTGACAATGTAACAGTAGCCATACCTGACGTCGATCGAGCAAGAGGAAGTCTCCGAAATATTATGGCGGTCGTGTTGAGCATTAACCAAGACAACTTGTACCAGCTAGGTACAAAAATGGCATTTTGCAAACTTTATATTCTCGTTCAGAGTTCGATATCTGTCAGCAGAAGTCTCTTTCGATAGACGATATTCCCAAAGAAAAAAATTTCGCTAAGAACAGCTGCTACTGGCGCTAGTGGAAGTACACAGGGTTATACTCGCTGTCAGTGTACAAAGCACTGTGCGTCTAAATTATGCTTGTGTAAAAAGAATAATATTTTATGTAATTCGAAGTGCCACAAAAGCCTTCCTTGCAAAAATAAATAATTATAATTAAAAAATGTTGAGGTACGTTTGATTAATAATTAAAAAAATAATATCAATTACCTACTAACCATAGCTTTGTTATTCAGTTTACTACAATTTATCAGCTTTTAGGACTTGAACCAATCAAATGTTAAAATATTTTTAGCCAATAATAAGTTATAGTTAGTTTAGCTTTTGTGTTGTCTTAGTTTTTATTGGTGACATTTCCTCTGTATTAATAAAATCAATATGTTCGTAATGGTGTTTTTAATTTTTAACCTTTATTTGCCTAAAAATACAAACATTTACTTGCCATAAAAAGTATTGTAACTTATCAAATTCACTCTTTGGGTTTGCCCTATGCCTTAGAATTTGTTGTTTCCTGTTTCTGGTTTGTCCTAGGCAAAACTAGAAATTCCGGTACCTAATTTAGTTCTACTCGGCATTTCGTGTATGGCCTAGGAAATACTAGAACGTCCTACAAGCATTAGGACGTTCTAGTTCTGGCTAGGAAATTCTAGTATTTCCTAAATTCGGGTTTGTCCGGTAACATATACAACATTCATTGTTTAATATGGCGTCGTGGGACTTGATAATTTGGACAACAGAAAATTCTTGTGATTTAGTCCCCTCCTCTTGGGCCGTGAATTCAAATAAAAATTTGTATTTATATTCCACAAATATTCGATCTTCTAAAATCAAAAAACTTATCAAAAACTGCAGTGAACCCTCCACTGAATATCAATACGAGAAGTTGGAGGCAACATTTAAAAAGACGGTTCAAGATTTAACGAAAGTTTTCATCAGCAGTGGAAACTGATGATGATTATGGTACATTTTTTATATGTGTAAATATATTTTCCGTCGACCTCATTATAAAATAGAGTTTTACGTACTCCTGAATAATCATAAAGTAACACTTTTTAACTGTAATACTTTTCGTCCGCAAACATCTGTCAATGTCAATTATTATTTTATGTCAAATTAAATAAAGTCGAAGTAACCAGTATGAAAACCCATTTTAAGAAAGGATGAATTTAGTGACTACATAGGATATTACAGTACTTTAGGTACATACTGAAACATTTTAGATACTGCAGAATATTGTTTGTTTACTTCCATTTATAACCTCAATTTCTCAATCCCACACAACTTTGAACAAAAACAATTTGTTGTTCAAATTACAAGTAAATGATTTTAAGTGCTTTGAAATGATATTAATAAATTGTTTATAGTTTCTACAATGTGCGAAGCATATAGAAGACCTGGTTGTAATCTCACAATACTCGATACATTGTTTTCAATATGTAACACTTTAACTTCTTTAAAGTTATTCATTTATAAGGTAAGACAGAATTCATACGACTTGAGATTGCTTTAGACAATTTTATTAGGTAACATTTTGATACAGAAGCGGAGTTCCGATACAAAATTTTCACGATCATAAAATACAAAAACTTACAGTAGAAGTGAGTTAATTATGGGTACCTTTCTATTACTGTATTTGATTGATGTAAATAAGTAATAATGCTAATGGAAAACACAAGAACAGTAATTACTTGTGAAAAATCATTTGAATATTGATTCTGTCGCAGGAAAAAACAAAAATAGAATCATATAAGCCATCAACATTACTGGGTTCAAGATTTATTCGTACACAAAAACAAGGTGAATTTCACAGTTTTCAATAAGCTGAAAGAAGATTATTAAATTTTTTGAAACATTTTCGGAGTGAATCAAAAAACTACATTTGTATACTTTCTTAAGGCCAGACAATATTTTTATTGAATATAAAATGATTATAAGTCTGACCACGGTACAAACTCAGTCTTATAACTATTATATGTCCAATTAGTAAGAATCGACTTTAATGTGTTTAATAGGAGAAACTTCATTACATCTTTGATCATAAACAATTAAAGAAATGCATTAATTTTGAGGGTAGGCTTCCAACTATAACTACATTTTTAAATATACTTAAAAATAACACTACCTAAATGTAATTTTATTGTTTTAATAAATTATAAAAAGTACGTTTTACCTATTACCTATCATAATCAAGTGCTCTTATAAAAATTTTGTGATTGTTGTAAACAAATGAGTTAATTCAACAAACAAAAGATATTGTTTAAATTTGCTCGTCTACATTGTGTGCTAGTTTAAATAAATGTATTATTATGTCTGACGATAGTGATAGTAATTACAGCAACACTCCACCGGAACTTCAGAAACTAGCGACCAATGCAACACTGCAGTTGCTACCAGAAAAGTCGCAGTTTTATATAAAAACAATACACAATGTTTAAGGAATGGTGCCAAAAAATAAAGTCCAAAACGCAACAGAAAATGTATTTTTGGCATACTTTTCAACGAAGGCAGAAACATGCAAATCGTCAACATTATGGTCCATCTACTCAATGTTAAAATCAACGTTTTCAATAAACGATAATATTGACATCAGCAAATATACTAAATTACTAGCGTTCTTAAAAAACAAAATGTTGGCTACAAAGCAAAAAAAGTCAAACGTATTTGCTAGAGATGAGATAAATCGATTTCTTCGTGTCGCTCCTGATGTACCATACCTTATGTGGAAGGTAACATTTGAAAATATTTAACATATCTGGCTTTATAAATTAACGGCTATCTTATAGGTGTGTTTGCTGATAGGAATTGCCGGTGCTTGTCGCAGGGATGAGCTTCGTAAAATGAGAGTTGAAGATATCGTTGACAAAGATGATTTACTAGTAATAAGTATACCGGATTCTAAAAATGGGAAAAAACGAACCTTCACTGTAGATAATGACATCTTTGAAGAAATAAATCCTCTGAATTTATTCAGAAAATATGCTGTTTTAAGACCTGCACATTGCAATCACCAAACTTTTTTTGTCAATTACAACAAATTTGGAAAGTGTTCTACACAAGTTGTAGGAGTTCACACTTTTGCAAAAATTCCAAGTTTGATTGCAAGCTATTTAAACTTGCCAGATCCACCAGGCTATACAGGTCATTGCTACGGTAGGACATCTGCATCACTGTTAGCAGAATCTGGTGTTGATGTCTTAACATTAAAAAGACATGAAGGATGGAAGAGTTCCACAGTAGCAGAAGGGTACGTGGAAGATTCCATTGCGTCTAAGATAAATATATCGAGAAAAATATTAACTGGTGTTAGTGGCGAAGCTTCACACAGTTCAATGAGTACCATCTGTTCACCTGAACGGTCGTTCGCTACAGTTAACGACCCAAATGTTTTGATCGAAAATTCTCAGAGTACTGAAAATATTTCCCTTTCTGCTAGTTCAACATCTGGTATAAACATTAGTAATTGCTCTCATTTTACAATTATTATAAAAAATAATTCTTCACATTTTGTTTTGTGAAAAAACTAATTGATTTATTATTCCTTTTCAAAATAAATAATTTTCTTGTTAACAACAAATTACACATTTTTGAAAATTATACCATTAGATAAGGTTATGTTGTAGTAAACAAACATCTACCGCCGCATTTACCAACAAATGAGTCGGCCCCTGCCTAATCGGTACAATATTCGAACGCGGAAAGCCTTTATACACAAATGTTACAATACTGAACGGTGAAGTGAACATTAGGTACAGTAAAATCAGAACTAACGTAAAATTTTTGTTTAAAATTACTAAACATTTTGTTTTCAGTAAACGGTAATAAATAGAAAATTAATTAATTTAAGGTCAACGGAAAAAATTAATATGTACCTCGGAAAAAAGTGCTTTTTAATAACCTCGCCTGTTTGCTTGCCTCGGCTGACGCCTCGGCCAGCAAATTCAGTCTCGTACATAAAAGTGCACTTTTTTGTCCTTGTTACATAAATAACTATTATTTATCGCTTATTTAATTCTCAAGTTCTGCTACAAGCTGCAGCACTAATATAGTTCCAAGTGTACGTTTTAGGGATGTTTGTGGAAATGAGGAAACGGTTTTAACTCGGTTAAATGAAGTTAACAAAAACTACAAACTCATGTTGCATCTACTAACCAAAATTTCAATAGAAGTGAAAGAAATTAATTGTACTCAAAATGATATAAAGAATATGTTGGTCAACAATAATTTCAATAATGTGAATATGAACTGCGACTGGCCAATCCCATTTCCTTTGGCATCATTAAAGGACGTAGAAGAAGCTGAAAAACTACTCCCTGAGAAACAGCATATTCTTGTAAGTATTATTTTCTGCAATATACGTAAATTAGTCACGAATTTTTTTAATATATTTACAAATTTTCAATTAATTTTAGGCTACAATTTTGTCTCTTGTGGGAGGTCACAGTTTACGACATTCAGTTACATTGATGCTAAAGAAACTTTTAAGTAAAAATTTGGCTCTTGAATTCTCGGGCAAAGGGCGCAATGGCAAAAAGAACTTTTCGAAAACAAAATTGAGTACTGTTATTATTGGTAAATATTTTTTTTATAAAAATTACTTATAAATAGTTAGTTTCTCAGATGCAACAAGACGTATAAATAATAGCGCTACCGAATCCTCAATTGGACAAATGATTAACTTTTCTTTGGCATCAGCTGGAGATTGGGACGGATGCAACAGACGCAAAAAAACAATGGAGGCAACCACATCATTAGATCAATCAAGCGATGAAGTGGTATGTTTAAACTATTTATATTTTGATGTTAACTGAACTTTTCATTTTTAGGTGTTTCGTAAAGAAGATCATCATTAATATCTAATCTTGTACCATTAATAAATATATAGCAAAATATAAAAATATAATATTCTAAAAACATTGTGTTTGTATTTACGTGACAATAGTTTTTTTATCAAAACACATGTTTGTACAATATTCATACAATATTATACGCGTCAACATTTAATATTGTGTCAATGTAGTAAATAATATTTGACTAATATTGAAATATAAAAAAAAAATATTTATACAACATTGTACTTCTACAAGGGAAGTAGGAGTAATAAACCAGCAGGTTGGCAACAGATAGTGAGAGAACACCGTTTTAACCAACATGTATTTTTCAATTAATTAAAATATAATAAAAGCACTGTTACAATAAATTTTTACCGTAGTCGCAATTTATCCCATTTAAATATTATTAATCCGTACCTGTATTTAACAATAATCTTTTCAAAAGTGGATGGCCTTCACGGCCAAATTTCGAACGATTTACTTACTTATCTGCCCGTTTTCGTTGCAAAAGCAAGAGTGTATTTATGCCATTTTGTGATTTTTATTTTGCAAGGTTTAATTAATGCAAACCGAAGTTTCGGATTTAATCACTATATTTGTGCTACTGAAACGAACGTTTTACGTTCAATTTTCATTCGGTAATTACCGGATAAGAAGAATATCAGTGGCGAAGCGTGGAGGGGGCGGCAGCCCGCGGGGGCGGCAAAATGTCGCCGGTGAAGCGGGTTGAGATCTGATCTATGATTCATTCATCACATGTGTCAGGTCAGACACACTATAATATTCCATTTTTATCAAAAATTTTGCGCACTAACTATTTTTTAATATTTATTTAAAAGAAAAACTGCGAAATCCCTGACAGAGCTCTTTATAACGTTTGTTTGTTTACATACGAACGGCAACTTCGCATCACGCCGTGCCACCGGCGCGCGCGAACCGAGTTGAGCGGCACTCTTTGTTGCAAAATCTTTTGTTTCACGCGTCGGCCCGTGTCGATGCTTCTCTTTCGCACTCATTGAATTTAGTACTACGCATTGTACTGAACTTTGTTTGTTTTAGTGCATCGTGAAGTACCGTTACGCAAGCACGCATTATTCGTATGTTTGTTTCGCGAGAGTTTCGGATACGGAACGACAGTCATTTTGATTGTGCTTCGATCTTTTAAATTCTGTTGAATCTTCTAAAACTAAACATTTAGAACTTTACCCAATCTGTGAACTAGTTTTTGAAAATGAAAAGAGTCAAAGAAAGCGGTGCGGAATTTCGCAAAAAGGCTAAGAAAGAAGCAGATGCGAAGAAGTCTCAAGGTGCATTACTGAAATATTTCAGTTCCAGTTCTGGGTCGAAAGCCACGTTAACGTCTTCGGTGGCATCCTGCAGCAGCAGAATCGTGCATGGCCTAGAATTACTCCAGTTATTTCAGACATAACATGTATGGGCTGGTTCGCTCGCAATAAATTGCAAAGTTGTAAGGTTCTCTAACTTTAACGTTAACTCAATCCGAAAAAGTAAAAAAAGCAAAATGTGAATGTATGTATGTCCGTCTATTTTCAGTTGTCAGCTCTAGAGCCTAAGCCGCTGAACCAAATTGGATGAAATTTTATATTAGGGGATGTTTTGTAAATGTCTAGGAATATTTTTTTTTGTTTTTGGATAACTTGATTATTTATGGTACCTGTCATACAAATAAAACATAATTTTTCATTTAGCTCAAAAATGGCGGCAACGATTTTTCTCAAATTTCTCGTCATTTTACCTTTATTAACATCTATAACATGGCATACTTACTCAGTCAGTTTTTACCGGAAAACTTTAAAAAAGGTAGCTGCCATACAAAATCAATTTTATTTGTAAATTTTCCTATAAGCCTGACAAACCGCGCCGTCACCAAAACCACTTTTGTTTTGTGATAGATAAAATACTTATTTGAAATTCGAACGTGTCCTCCAGCGAATATTCATGGGAATACATAACTTATTTTACAGGCACAAGAAGAAGACGTGCTTGCCGTCGCAGTTGGGAGTAGTTCTGGTCCCACCACAAAGCAGGGTCAAGACGAAGTCTACTCACCAGAAGTACCTCAAGCATCTAGTCATAAGCCTGCAGAAAAGTGAATGTTGCCAAAGAAGACATAATTGAAATCGTGCCTTCTGCTCCTGCCGAAGTCAAAGATGTGAATCTCGACGATGTAGGTTGCTGGCCTTCTCTTATGACCGACGAAGTCAGAACGCTTCTAGTACGTCGCGGATCGGACTCAGTACAGCACATCGATTCCAAATTTGCCGATGTTGTTCGCTCAGGGACTTCAACGAAAGGCGGTACTCGAAAACTAACCAAAGAGTGGTTCTACAAACCATTATCCAACGGCGAAAAGGTTCTCTGAACATGGATGGTGTACTCGCCTTTGAAGCAATCCTTGTATTGTTTTTCTTGCAAGCTGTTTGGCAATTCCGGCTCGAACTTCGCACCTGAAGAAGGATTCAACAAATGGTGGAAGCTAAATCCAAGAATAGGAGACCATGAACAGAGCTTCTTGAAATGGAAGGAGTTGGAAGTTCGCCTGAACTGTAAAGCAACCATCGATCAGAAACAACAAGAAGTTTTCGAAAGTGAGGAGAAGAAGTGGAGGGATGTACTGTACAGGTTGCTGAATATTATCCAGTTCTTAGCCAAACAGAATCTGGCCTTCAGAGGACATCGAGAAGACATTCGAGGAGATGATAGTGGCAATCGCGGAAACTTTCTGGAGTTAGTGCACCTCCTAGCTAAATACGACCCTCTTCTAATGGAACACCTGACAAAGATAAAGCTGGGAGCAAGAGTCTCAGTTTCGTATCTATCTCCAGAAACCCAGAATGAATTTATAAACTTACTGGGACAGCAAGTTCGATCCACCATCATCCGTCGTATTCAAGAAGCTAAATATTATTGCGTAATCTTCGACAGTACACCAGACATCTCCCACAATGACCAAATGAGCCAAGTTCTGCGATACGTACATATCGAAGGAGAAAAAGTCGCCGTGGTAGAATCTTTCATTGACTTCTTCGAACCAAAAGGAAAAAATGCAGAAGATCTCAGCAACGATATAATCGCGAAGATAACATCAGACGGACTGGACATACAGAATCTGAGAGGACAGGCTTATGACAATGCTGCCACAATGTCAGGGATCCACAATGGAGTTCAAGCCCGGATTAAAGCACTGAATCCGAAAGCTCTATTCGTGACATGCACAAACCACTCACTAAACTTGGCTGGGGTACACGCTGCTTCTGAATCAGTGGATTCCGTGACGTTTTTTGGAACTCTGGAGAAGCTATTTGCCTTCTTTTCTGCATCAACTGTTCGATGGAACGCTTTGGTTTCCGTCACAGGTCAAGCAGTGAAACGAGTCACTGAAACGCGCTGGAGCGCTAGACATGTAGCTGTCAAGATGCTTAAAAATAAGTTTGAGGTAGTTCTTGAGGTACTGGAACAATTAACAGATTCATCTCAAACTTCCGAAACAAGATCGGGAGCCAGTCTTCTCCTGACAGCCATGCAGTCATTTAACTTCCTAACTTTTCTTGGCTTTTGGGCTGCAGTGCTACCTGAAGTAGATGACGCACAGATTTACCTGCAGCAACGAGGACTAAGTGTGGATAAGTGTGCTCAGAAACTCAGCGCTTTGAAAACCCTCTTAGTGGAAAGTAGAGACCGTTTCGTGCAAGAAGCAATTGACTTTGCTAAGACTCTCTGCGAAAAACTCGGAATCGAACTCAAAACGAGAAGAATTCGCAGCAAAAATCTTCTGAAGATGCAGCTTTGTCTCACGAGCAGGAAATCCGTCGAGAGGTGTTCGCATCATTCGACAAGATTATTCAAGAAATGACGACTCGATTCCAGCAACTTCAAGAAATATCGGACAAGTTCGGATTTTTAATGCCAGCGAAACTTTTGGACAGCAAGTTCGAGTGTGATCTTTCTCACGTATTTGAAGACATCGACAAGGACGAGTTTCAGATGGAGCGGAAGCGTCTCCAGCAGTTTGTTTCCTGTTCTGAATCAGAGGAAAATATAAGTGGTAAAGGACCACTGGAGCTCCTCCAGTTCATTCAAAAACTGAATCTTGGAATTTCGGTTCCAAATATAGTCATCTTGATTCGCATATATTTGACTTTGGCGATTAGTGTTGCAAGTTGTGAGAGAAGTTTTTCGAAGTTGAAGCTAATAAAAATTACCTCAGATCTACTATGAGCTCCGCTAGACTATCAAACTTGGCTATATTGTCGATTGAACAAGAATTGGCTGCTAATATTGATTATGACAAAGTTATTTCTGACTTCGCTGCTCATAAGGCCCGTAGAATCCGCTTGTAAAACCGCTCATCCTATTTTACCTTCAATAAAAGGTACCTCATTGCACCCGACGATGTCACAGCATTGACAGACAATAAGTTTAAGGAAGTGGTAAAGAAAATGTTGATTAAGAAGGCTTACTATAAGGTATCTGATTACGTTGAAGACAAGTGTGCTTGGAAATAGATTTGCTCTGTGCTGGTGGGTTTTCACCAGCTGGCTCATAAAACTGTACAGGTATATAGTTGTATATATACCTACTTATTTCTTTTTTTTTTGACATGTATTTACATACCTATATATTTGAACAATTATTATTGTAATCGACTTTTAAAAAAGAAGGAGTAAAAAATAATAATAAAAACACCTCCCGAGTTTCTTGCCAGATCTTCTCGGTAGCAGGTTCTCCCAAAATCCGATCTGTAGGCCTATTCACTAACTTTTTTGACACTTAAAAGTGATCATCACCAAGCCATTTACCCATACACTACCACTTTAGTATAATACTATTGTGACCATTGTCGTGTAAAACAGCAATGGATAAGTAAATAGTACAGTGATGATCACTTACAACTGTCAAAAAGGGTTAGTGAATAGGCCTACAGGTGGTAGAATCATTTTTTTTTGACACATACTTACCCAATAAGTATGTTTTAAAGTAGAAGTAGTTTTAAACTAGTTAATTTTTATTTTCTTCAGTATAATGTAATTTTTGTTTTTGACGTCAATAAGTACCTGTAAAGGTCTACATTGAATAAATGATTTTGATTTGATGTGAAATTTAATTTTAATTAAGCACCTATAGAATGGGGGCGGCAAAATGGGTCTCCCGCCCCAGGGGCCACGATGGCACGCTACGCCACTGAAGAATATCACTCCTTTTGTTAATGAACTTGCTTTCTTCCTGTTTTTTTTGAATGCCACGAACATCTCGGTGAGTAATTCTCATTTATATCCCAATTTCTATTTTTGTGTATATTATTAGCATTCTGTGGTATCCGACAGTTACACATTTTGGAAATTTTAGTTTTGAATTGGTACCATTACAATTACGCTGATATCAGTGATAATCACGGAGCACAGCTTGGTAACCGCTTAAAAATTTTCCAATCTGCTTCATCTACAGCATTTCCGAGGATCATCGGACACTACCAGTTTTGGAACAGAACAGATGAGTACAAGCCTCAACGGGCCATTTTTTTAGTTTTAGTAATGATTTTTTTTAACATTATTCTGCACAACAAATGTTATATTATAATCTATTTAATTTTATTTGTGAATTGCGACGAAAAGTTCGAACCGATCGTGCAACAATTTAATAATTTACTTTAATATTTTACATAAAAATACTGTTATCTATAAATGTGGTCGAGGTTATACTGCATCGTACCTTTTAATTTCTTTATATTAACTGGTTTACACTCCAGAATTATTGTTGTTTTTGTTTGATATTTTTTTGCTATATTAAATCAATAGAATTTTCTTTTATCGTTTATTATTGAGATTTCTGAACTACACGTTACGTTGGACAAAACATTACGTAACAGCACATAAGAATATAAAATAAAGGTGTTTTATTAAATAATAATAACAACATGAAACAAAACAGCATCGAGGAAAAACTAAATGTCGATTCTACCTTTTCAAAAAAATAGGTAAGCATTTTTAAAACATGTTATAAAATAACAATATGATTAATTTTTGTTTTTATATAAAAAATCTGAATAATTGAGATTGTAATCTTTATTTAGAATTACGTTATTTAACAACAAACGGAAGTCAGATTATTATTAATACTAGATAATTATTTTATACAAAAAGTATTTTTAAGTAATTAGTTTATTTTGTATTCTTACAGGTAAATTCTTTAAAAGGGATTGGTGGAAACGATGCACACGGGGGCACAGTCAACATTTTAAGTCGGTTGTTTACAAATGCCCTTGCAAATAAATTTAGCTTTCAAGGTAAAAAGAAGAAGAGACCGTTGAAGGATGTTAACTTACTGCAAGTAATTATTAAAACTGTCCGACTCCAATATCCGAATGAAACAGAAGTGGGACTAGGGGACATAGTTAACCCAATCCGGATTACGATTAAGCAGGGAATTAGAAAGTAAGTTACTAATTCTGTAGTTTTTGTTTAAATCTGAATCTAGATTATAAGAAGATGAAAACAAAATAATTAATAATTTTGCTTTTTTTGCAGAAAAAGGAGCAGCTATCACTACAGCTACCACAGAATAAATATTTTATACTTAGTAATTATTTTTTATTATATTATTGAGTCAATAAAACAGTTTTTTTGGTTACTGCTTTCAGTGTTTTATCCACGACTACTACTTCTAATATACCTGAGACATTTTAGCTATAATGAAGCAATCTTTCAGAAACTTTTCTCATAATGTTCATACATACTGACATCTTAAATGTAATGTGCCAGAAATGTTTCAGAAAGATTGCATTTTTGGAAATATGTGGACATTTTCATTTGTCTGAAACATTTCGCTTATGTTACAGATATCTTTCGTAACATTGCAGAAAGATTACGTGTTTCATAGAAACATTTCTGACATACAATATCAGAAACCAAATTGTGCTGTAAAAGAATTTACGCACACAGATTAAGAATTGACGAAGCTCATCACGAAGGAATGTCCTTGATAAAAACGATACCTAATTTTGACATAATTTTTAATGTACCGCTTGATTATATGCATCTCATTATTTGTTTAGGTGTTATGCGGAAGTTATTGATTTTGTGAGTGAGCAGGAAACCACTAAATAAATTATCTAGCCGACAGATTAGAAACATTTCAGACAAACTTCTAAGTTTTTGAGGAAATATTCCTTGTAAATTTGCCATAAAACCTAGGTCACTTAATGAGCTAAATATTGTAATATGTAATCTTGTTTAACGTAAAATTAAGATGTGCGGCAACATTGATTACTATTCATAAATAAGCTGTAAGTCTGTATGTGAGCCACTACCATTGTCAAGTTCAGTAAAATTACTAAGTAAAAAAGGTCGATGTTCTATTAAATATTCAAAGGTTATGGGCCCAACATTGTTAAAGTGTTAAAAAGGAAAGAAGTCGTTAGAGCTGTGAGGTTAAGAAATGAAAAGAACATTGTGTATAAGTAATCGGTGAGGACGTACCTATGGATGATACAAAAAGAAAGAATACCTATTACAAGATGCAAATATAAGGTATTTTTGATAAACATGTAGACATTATTAAAGATTGTAAGACAGCAAAAGAGCAACTGAAGGCACTTTTTTTTTTAAACCGATAGAGTGTGCCACTTATTGCTGTCGTTACCACCACAATACAACACGGTGATAACTGCTTTATAAACAGTTACAAGAGTTTGTAAAGGCTAGACTTGTAGATGAAGAATTATAGTTTAAGTCAAGTAACAGCGCTGAATCTGCAGGTGATGATTTTAGTTTAAAAGCAGCTACAGTCTGTTTCATATGTGGTGATAAAAGGCATTTTAAAGCAGCGTGCCCAAAAACAAGTAGAAATGGAAGATACCTATCACAGATGAAAAGGTGGAAAATTGTACTGTTTATCACATGGTGAAAATATTAGAAGAAGATAATGAAAGAAAGGGTTTACCAGGCCAATTATTTTTAAAAAGAAAACTCCTATCTATGAAGTTAAAAAAGAGAGAGTCAGGGTAAAAAAATCAAAAACATGGATGTCCATTAAGCCCCCAATTATAAGTGATTCAGAGGTGAAATTGAAAAAATATCAAGTAGGATATTGTGGCATTCGCGACAAAGGAAGAAGAGATGAGAGATACACTATACTTTCATAAAAACCGTTAGATTGCTTTTTTAACGGCAGAAAATGGTCAGAAAATAATGCTAATTAATATTTGTGTATATTTATTAGTGTGTTATTTAATATCAATATCTACGTACCTGATTGGGCCAATCAGACTTAGCAGAATTAGCCGAGTTTTAAGGCACATATTTGTTAAAAACGGTTATAGTAATAATATCAATCCGCAATATAGTTTTAAGTTTAAAATTCACCTAAACAAGTACACCAAAGGTACTTTCCTTTCAAGTGTTTGACGCACCTGATGATAAAGTTCTGCACTAATCCTGAAAGGACGCTTTTTAATCAACAGTGCTGTTTACCAAGTACATGCTGATTATTAAAATGTCAAATTCTGATGCTTTAGAGAGAAAAAGAATTTTAAAGGTTGGTTTATAAATATTTGTGGACACACTTGAAAGACAAAAAAACCTGCTTTGAGTTTCTTAGGAAGAAATGCCTACTACCGCCAAAAGAAGGTGCCCGTTGCCCTCAGTGTAAAAACTCGAGATTTGCCCAGACGACAAACGCGATAAAACAATACTTCAAACTCTAATCACAAAGCACGTGGCACCTAATACAGATATATGTACAGATAAATGGAAGGGATATTGTGGTTTAGAAGCAGCGACCGAGATGTACAGTCACGCCACAGTCAACCACAACAAACGATGAATCGGCCGATTTGAAGACCCTGAAACACTAGTCAACACACAAGCAATTGAAGGTTCATGGACACACCTTAAATATGAGCAATGCACATGTGCGAACATCTATGTTTAAGGAGTTGATAAGCCAACATTGTCAATATAAATATAATATACATAACAATAAGTTAAATGTAATAAATGTGTTGTAGTAGCTATTTTTGAATTTAAATTTCCCGGCAGTGTTGTGTGTTCTTAGTCCAACAGATGTCACCACTAACGTTGGTCCTCCCACCATATATTGAACTGGTACGCGGGATCTTTTCCGCAACCGGCGAAAGAGAAAGACGTGTTTTATCAATGGTGTTTGTGTACAGGGTGAAATAAAGGAATAGATTATAATCTGGGTGTATCTTTGCAATCCCGCAATATTACAAAACTGGGTGTCTACAGTGTGTAAAGTCGAATATAACTAAAAACAAAATTGAAAAAAAAACTAAAATTTTTTGTGTTAAGTTGGTTAGGTAAGGTTAGGTAAGGTTGGTTAGGTTAGATTAGGTTAGGTTAAGCTTAGATAAGTTAGGTTAGGTAGGAAACGGGAGGCGGTTGATACTATTGAGGGTTAGATGAAAGCAAGCGGTCTTCAGCTAGTTGGAGAAAAAACCAAAGTAGCTATAATATCGGGTAGAAGAAGAGTACCAAACATCAATTAAATTAGTAGGCAGTAACATAAAAATACAAAAAGAAATTAAGATCTTAGGGGTGCTAATCGACAACAACTTAACTTTTGTTAAACACATAAGGGAACAAATTAACAAAGGAATGAAAATAGCTCGACTGTTAGAAGGAGTGATGGAAACCTCCGAGGGCCAAAGGAAACCAAGAGGTGATTGATTTGTGCTGCGGCTACTAATGTTGTTACATATGCGTCTCCAATCTGGGAACAAGCGCTAAAATATGCAAACGTCAACAAATTATTGTTGACTTTTTAGAGGTCTTTGGCGATCCGTGTGGCGTCTGCTTATCGCACAGACAGAATATTGACTATTGCGTCCATTATTCCGTTGAACATCCTGACAATAGAAAGAGTTAGGGAGACACCTAATAAGGAGATAATCGACTTGTGGCATCAAACATGGCACAATAAGCAAGGATGGACGCGTCGCTTTATTAAAAATCTAAAAACTTTAAGCGGAAGCATGGTAGGAAAGGCAGAAAATGCGGAATACCTTCATAAGATAGGGAAAAGAGCGAACGTAAGGTGCGCGGACTGTAACGAAACCGATGATCGAAAACACGCGTCTTTAGATGCGACCGTTGGGAACGTGCCATGTGGTGAAAATGCTGGTAATGTAGACACATCCAACGGAAATGAGGGCGTCAACTTTTTAGTTATAAGTACACAAGTAAGCAACTGCAAGGTGCAGACAATTGTATCGATATATCCAAGCTATTTTAATATTTTTACATGTGTTGTGCGTTAAACTAAATAAAGCAAATAAGTATAGTTTATTCGACGGCTGCCTCCATACACTACATGCCAGACACAGGTTAAAACATGAAGTTGGAGAAATAACGCCGGATAATGTTATCAAGAGAATCAGAAAGTAGAGCAAGAGTTGTAACTTAAGGTTTTTATTGTTGGAGTTGTTGTTTGTTACTAATTATTGTATAGATATAGACCTACCCCGAGTCAGGCAAAAGTGGACGTAAGCCTTACGGTATTCCTACTTTTGTCTGGCATTATAAGAAGATACTGGGACTCATGGGAACCACTTGAGCATGTCTACGCCAGCCAACGCCCCGAAAAAAAAGTATAGGTTTAGATAGGTTGGTTAGGTTACGTTAGATTATGTTGTATTTTATATTAGATAGTTTTCTCTAGTGGTGTTAAGTGAAGGTTAAATATTTTTATTGAATATTTAATATGCATAACGTTATCCTCTTTCCCACAGACTTAACATGGGAGTGGGTTAAACTATAAACTCGAATAACTTTTCAACGGTTGGTCAGCGGCAATTGCGGCCAGCAAACTTTTGTTTCCTCTTGACCTGAGCTATTCAAAATATTAGTCTCAACTATGGTTCGAGAATCCCATGTACGGAACTTGCACCGAAGAAGTGCCTATTAAAACGAAAAAAATAATGAGGATCAACAATTATATAGATACTGTTCTGAAATGCGCAGGGAAGAATTGAAATCAAATTTTCGAATCTCACTCAATTTAATTTAGATCCTTTAAAACAATCGTAATCATTTACCAACTCATTTACATGAGAGAGAAAAGATTTCATTAGAAAAGGCAGTTTTAATAACTTTATGGTACATGAGGAATGAAGAAACTTTTCGTCAGGTTTCTGATCGATTTAATGTCAGCCCATCGTTATCTTAAAAGAGTAATTAAATTTCTGTTAACCTTAAAACACGAAGTTATCCAATGGTCTACTGAAGCAAGAATTAGGGATATAACTTCTGGATTTAGAAGTAAAAAGGGGATTCCAAATGTTATATGGTAGCCATATTGAGATGTATAGACCCCTAAAAGATCAAGAAACTTATGCAAATAGAAAAGACCGTGAACTACTTTTATTGATGTTTTATTGTGGTGAACCAAGGTCACTGCATGATGCTCGATTGCTACGAAAGTCTGCGATATAATAAAAGATGCAAAACAATCCTGATTTTATGAAAAATTTTTACTTGTTAAGTGATTTAGCTTAACCTAACATGCATTGGTTGGTAACCCCCTTTAAGGATAATAGACACTTAATGCAGAATCAGAAATTATTTAATTATAAGCATTCGGCAACTCTAATTGTTAGAAACGTGGAAAAGGGCAGAATTAAATATCGTTCAATATAAAGCATGCCCAAAATTTATTTAAAACAGATTGTATATACCTCCAGTAACACGTCACAAGGTTGAAACACAAGTGTTTCACTTACTTTATTAGTTCAAACAAAAAAAAAGGCAAGGAATTCTTTCCGACATATTACTAGAGCAAAAGCTGGTTAACATGTCGTCTACCTTTAAGGATAATTATACATACTGTTCTTATTATTATTATTTAATTTTTAGGTCACTAACTCTACAGTGCATAAGTTATTCCTACTAGTTTTTTACTTATTTATTATGATAAAACGTAGTCATTGTTTTCAAATTAGGTAATAAAAACGCAACTGCGTAACTGCGAAAACTAATAAAACTAAGTACTAAGCAAGGGGTGAGTCTAGAAAAACTTCCCTCGCTTACGTTTATAGATGACTAAAGATTTTTACCATGAGTCAGATTCGGGGTTTTATTAGGCGCCACTCAGATCTTTTTAAATGCTTACAAAAAATCCGGGAAAAACGTAAACTCTAATGAAACTCAAGTTTATCTACAAATTTTTGTTTACACTATGGTTGTGCTTTTACATTCACGCATTTGTTGTTCTTTAAAGCCAAACACAAAAAATATATTTAATTGCGTACCGCGCGCTTTTATTTACGAAACAAGGTTATAGCGAAGTTTTCTTAAAAACTATTTACAGATTCACAAAGTTTATAAAACAAAATGAAACTGTGGTCTTCGTTTCAAAAAAAAAAAATTAATTTAGCATCAAACTTGAAGTTTACAACCCCCATCTCAATTCGTGTTGTTTTCAACAATAAAACATAACAAAACAAAAATTACGCGACCAAGGACTAAACTTGGTAGTTCTCCAGAGTAAACAATAAATTTACATACAGTTGTTTCTCTTCTGATGAGTCTAGGATTCCGTTTCAACGTTTTCCCAACGCTTTTAATGTTATTCTAAAATTATTCTATAAATGCCTTGAACGGTATTGCATTTCTGTAATTAGTTCGTAGGTATAAAAAAAACTCAAAGAGTCTGCAAGCGTTGTTTTGACTTTAGTCTAACAAAACTTCTCTTTAATTTCGCGAACGATTGGTTCCTAGCACGTTATCCTTATCATCAGTATAACTTTAACACTTGCATATACATCACTTTCAATAGTTCGTACGCAAACAATTTATACGCACACTGTTCAATATTTAGCGGTTGTTAACAATAACAATTATAATCCGCTACAGTTTTGTACTTTTAATTACATAGTACATTGTAATTTTGAATCTGATTAGAGACTATTTTTAAAAATATAAAAATACAAAATCGCGGAGTGCGTCTCCTCTTCTGAATTTCTACATACACAAACAAAATTAACACGTTACTAGTTTTCAGAAAGATAAGCAATCTGCAAATTTAGAATTTAACCTTACTATGGAGTTTAGACAAAAAAAATTTTAAAATTTACTATTAAAAAGACGGTGACATGTGAGTATATTTCTACAAAATATTTTAATAAAATCTATCGACTTAAATATTTCTTTGAAGTTTAATTATTTGAAATCGAAGATAACAAATTTTAAGGCACACGACTGATTTAAAATGTAAAATGACAAAAAAAACAAATATTTCAGCAAATCGGGTACAAAAATATACGTGCTTTATCAACGCAAACGAAATATACTTAAAATACAGTACAACCCATTTAAAACGAATACTTTAATAAGTCCAATATTGTTTACTCGTAAAAAAATAATTTTCACCAAACAGAGGTGACACCTTTGCAGTTACAAAATAAGTAGTATTATTCGAATTATCACCAAATGTGCTACTTGGGATTTTGTTTTAATATTTATGTAAAGTCGCAATTAGATTAGTTATAAATTTGTATTGAAATAAATTTCATTAGAGCGCATTGTGTAAAATTCTTATAAATAAATTACAATGCAGGAGTTTCTTTTTTATTTTTGAGTATCGGCTACTCAATTTTATTTTATTTTATTATTCACGAATATCTTTTTGTTTATTTGGCATTTCTCATAGTAACCAGAATTTTATAACGAGCTGAAAGTAAACGCATCGTAATGTATAAGGATAAATCGATATTAGGTGTACGTGTTAAGCGAATTGAAGTTGGGGAAACTACGTTTTGAGCAGCGAACGATGAAAGGTGTGAAGTTAAGATGGTGCACCAAATAATGAATGTGTTAAAATTGTCATTAACTTTTTAACAAGACGATTTTATAACAAAACAAATAAAGCGCATTACCAAGTAATTAATAAATGAAGCATTAATGGAAAGTACATATGAAGAGTATGGAAAGTAAACGTCAAGGATATCAAGGTCATGGTTGCTTTTAAACGCGCCACGTTGCGTTAATTAAAATTCTACATTCTATTATTTTACTTGTATTAAAATTTCACAGTTTCAAACGAAGTACTTTATTTTTAAAAAAATTAATTTCATGTTTCATTTTTAATATAGAAGTTAATTGAATTTATTTTGTTATTAAATTATCGAAATTTTAAGTATTTATTACATAAGCTTCTACTCCAAAACCAAAGCGGGCATCAACTCCGCCATCCACAACATCATTCAAGAAATGATGAACGCATGGATGTTTGACATATTTACAGGATCTTGAGGTAAAAGAACTCATTAAAAACTGGTTAAGAAGACCGAAAGATCGGCTGAAACGTCAAAGCCAAAATAATGTTTAAAGATGCCTGTTTTTCGTATATATTATTAGACTCGACTTTAATAAGTTGGATATACATCAAATGTTTTAATATAAACATCCATATTTGCAACAGGATAAAAGAATTAAAACTTTTCAAGAAAATCGAAAACAAAAAACGACAATCCGAAAATACGTGTAAGGTATACTTTGAATTTACCGCCTAATCGTCATTACACTGTGATGTTGGTAACACTCTGAACTTAGTTACAAGAAAGAAGGATATATTGTTAAGTTGGCATAAGAGAAGTTGTCTTCCGTTAATAATCGAATTAGATGAAAATAAAGAAACGCTTCCGCTAATATAATAGTTTGTTTTTATTCATCTAAATTTTTAAGTGGAACGGAACGGAACTACGAAAAACCATTGCACACCATTACAAATGTTGTTGAAATCAGAATCCAAAATCTCTTTCGAACAAGCCGAAGTTCAACAAATTCGGACGAAGGGTTTCGAAACTATTTAAAGGTTAATTGTTTGCCAGTTTTCCCCACTCTTATAATTATTAACAATACGCTACTTAGTAAAAAAGACACAAAATATTATGGACAAATTGGCATTTTAAACTTCAAAATAATTTCCGTGATGACTTTTACTAAAAATATTTTTTTCCAGAAAATGTAGTTTCCAAAATATGGCCGGCGTCCTGGCGAATTTGGCCACACTGTATTTAAAAGGCGGTAATAATAAAATAATAACAGTTAATATATAAATTTATTACATATTTTTATTTTTTTATCAATAAGTTCCTGGTTTTTCTTAATTTCTAATTCTAATTGTTCTGCTTCTACTTCATAAGAGTATAACTGCTTCATTGTGTCCAGTTTAAGTTTGGCGAATTCCAATTTTTTAAATAATATTTTCGTTTAAGTTTGTAGTATTTGTTCATTTTTTCTATTTTCTTTTTTTTGAGTATTTTGTTAGTATATACAGATTTATTCGATACAATTGACCGCGTATTTCCATTTCGAGACTCTGAATTGTTTACCAAATCCGCATGTCCTGCATAAATGTACATAGAATTTTTAATTATTAATTTTTATAGTTACCGAAACAAATAGTGTCAGCATCATAGGGATTCGCAATGATTTGGGTTTGATCCCGCGCGATGGCCAAAACTTGTTCGCTAGAGGGCGCTAATTTTGAAGTGAAGGTATCATCTCCCGTTTTATACATCTCTTTCTAAAATGGATACAGTTATTTTAAGTAAATATTTTTTATCATTAACTACTTTATTAGCTACGTTCACATTCTGAAGATATTTTTGTACAATCATATAAGGAACTTAATGTGCATATGAGGTTACAACTTCCTTAAATCTTTCATCAATAATCGCAGTTATTTAAACATCGTTGCCAAGAAAAAAAAATTTGTGCAAGTAAATACAAAAAGAAAACATTTTTGGGGGACTGGCACAATAAACCCTTATCTGAAAATGTTTAAAGTGTACGTGTAATGGCATAAAAAATTTAACCTCTGTGTGCGTTAGTAATTACCATACATCTTATTACTTTAACATTGCGGATGGAGCAATAAAATTGACCAAATCAAAAAGAGACATTGTTTAAGTTTATTAATGCGCTTGCGTTGACATTTACCAATGAGCAGTTTTTGGATATAGTATACGGCAAATGCTAAAATTCTGTGAGTTTAGCGTTTACCGTATTTGTTTCTACGATATTAAAAAACTCCCCATTGACTTATATTCAATGAACAAAATATCTTGCCGAATCTTGGGTAAAAAAGTCAAATAAAATTATTGCAAAATGCACACTTGTAAAGTCTATCAAGAAGCAGACAAGAAAAACGATCCCCAAGGTAAGATTATAACCATCAAAGTTTCGTCCTTATTAACACCTGCCATCTCGCTTTAACGTCTGTCGCCATTCGTGGAGTGGCAACACCAGCGCAGATGGAGTTACCTAGTAGGGAATTCTCAGTCAACTGAGATTAATAGCAAACCAACGTTTCGACACCACCAGTGAAGCGCTCAGGTTAATCGTCCTCAACATTGTGGGGTGTGATGTAACAAGAGGTATGTATCCCTTATATTATTATGGGAGACCAAAATTATTTAAACATATTATATTAGTTGAGGTGAGGAGTAAGGATAGAGAAAAATTAATGGACAATGTAAAGTGTTTCTCATGAGACCAAATGGATCTAAGTTTCACCAAATTAGGGAGATTGAAATTTAATTGACTATAGAAAAACAATGCAGCACAGAACCTATAGATTACCTACGATACAAGGAGGGAAGTTCAAAATTAAATTAATGCTAGAGGTGGGAGTAATTGTTCTATATATGCTTGACAGAGGATACTCGCTTCCACTGATTGCAAATCTGTTAAATCGTTTATCGGGCAAAGGATATTACGTAACTGTTCATCTGGCTTAAGAGTATCATCAGGTCCCATACATCCGGACTCACTCATATAACTGCCCTAAAAATCCGGATAGCCAATACGACTACCTTCGATTTCAGTTGTTTATAAATAAAAGTCTATCGGAGTTATGATTCACCAAAGTAAGTGTTTACAAGTACTAGGGACTAGTGGTGGCAATAATCGGTAAACTGGTTTATAAAACCGGTTTATTGAACCGTTTTAAAATTCGGTTTTTTGAACCGTTTAAAAATTCGATTTGTTGAACCGGTTTAAATCTCGTTTCGTTGTATAAGGTTTGTTAACTCAGTTTGTTGAACCTGTTTATCTCTTTTGTAAAACCGATTAGCCGATTTCTGCCACCACTACTAAGGACTACTAGCTTGTGTAAATCTTCGATTAGAAAAGTGCAACTTTCAGCAGAGGACAAAAGAGTCTTGGAACATAAGATTAGTGAAGAAAAGTAAAACATAATTCCAAGGGATGTTGACGAGGTGAAACAATTTGTAGGACTGGCTTCTTAGGAATTTCATTAGAAACCTTTCTATGAAAGACTAAAAAGATTGTGACTTAACAAAGGGGAGTTGTGACGCTTGCTTCCCAATTCGGTTAGTTTCTGTAAATAACAAAAGCGGACAGATCTCGGGCGCCAGATTTGATGATGAAGTTTACTCTCCGTTTGCTTGTCGAGCAGCTACAGTGGAGGTTAAAAATTTCAGTGTTCTGATCGTCTAAACGGGAAGCAGTTCGGAGAAATAAAGAGAATACACTAAAACTTCTTTATTTAGCACGAAACAAGCTGCTATTAGTTTCACAGAAAAACAACATTTATTAAAGTAAAGCACCAGCCATGCAACCCAAAAACAGCCAGCGAATTTGACAGTTCCAGGGGTGAAGGTGACGGTATATAAGCAGAACTGCGCGGCGGTCTGTTAAGGGATGCGGTAGGTAGTGGGAGTGACCGAGTCGACATACGAAAATGAGCTATATCGACCCGGGCAACGGTTTGAGTGGTGTATTCAAGGCGCGAAAATGCGTCACATATTTCTGCATTGTGCGGGTCGGGGAGAGAATAGCCAAAGCGGTATCTTTGGCGGTTAATTTAGAGAAGCGAATGAACTACAACATGAAAGTATAAATAAAGAATCTGTCGTAATTTGTAGCAAAGCAAATTTCAATAATAACAAATCGACATTAATCTACAATTATAATAAATCTTGAATTTGTTCACAGTGATATTTAGGACATTTTTGTACTGTATGCAACATTCCAATGATAACGTTTAATAAGATGTTAAGGGTGTTCAGGTCATCTATTTTACAAACTATTCTCTCACGTAGTTCTTCAATATTATTTACTCATTGTTCAAAAGTTAAATTCTTTAAGTAAGGCTGTAAGAAAAAATCAAAACTATAAAAAGTAAACAATCCGACTTCTGAAAAGATCTTTTGGAGGTGAAGTGGAACCACTTTAACAAAATGTTTTTTGTAAACTCTACATGCACGTGTTTGTGAAATTATAGAACGGTAAATGTAAAACCAAACTTCATCGATAAGGAGTCATAAGCAAATATGTCTTTGATGAAAGTGTTGCAAAGCCATTGACAGTATTGAATATGTGCAGAATAATTGTCTCAATAAGTTAGTAAACTGCTTGCACACAGTAAGGATATAAATATCTTTCATCGGTATGATGCGACAAGTCATTATATAAAGTTCAACTTGTTCGAGATGTGCTTAAGTTACATCCATGATGTATCAAACATTGTCAAACGCTTTTGGTGTTGTCTTTGTAGGTCATTATATTGATTAAGCACCAATCCGTTCCCACAAAAAAATTTAGTCTTCTTGTTTTACTGTGATGAAAACTATTTTATTTCGACAAAACAATCGAAATTGAGTAATTTAATTCTCCATCAACTTGGTGAGCTTATATTAAAATACTGTTGGCAATAAAAGACGCAGCTCTCACAAAAAAGTAAAAAGATGAAGTTAGGTTATAAATTTGTGGTTGTGGCGCGTTCACAATACCATTTCTTCTCTAGAATTATTAGAGTACGGTCGACGGAAAAGTTTTGCAACTAACTTAATTGTGATTAAAAATTTGAACACATTATTTTGAAGATAGCAAACTTTCAACACCATTTGTTGCTAACTTTATTAGGATATCAACTACTCTACCAACATAGCTTTAAACCAAAAAAAAAAAAACACTAGATCATATATTAACATTTATTTCTTGAAGTAAATTTTTGCGAAATAGAAAAAATAGTATGAAAAACACGTGTCACAACTACTTTTTGTCGGTCTGCCAACTTTGTATTCGTGCGACAAAAAGTGTTGTTGTGACACTTGTTTTTCAATATACTATTTCGATATTTCTTCAATTGACATTTCTTTTACTTGCAATTTATAGACAACAAAGTACAAGACATGTAAACAAATAAACAAATTATGAATTCTAGGGGTTCAGGGATACCTCCCATATAGGGATCGAGGGAAGAGAGTGGCTCAACAGAATTAGGAGAGAGTGTAGTCAAAGGAATGTAAGGGGTGGCAAAGTTAAAACTAAGTGGAGAGGGTACATAAAATTACAGGGCTAAGGAGTGAAAATTTTGGGAACTGAAAATTTGGAGACGAAATTGTTTGGTTGGGAAATATTTTGGGGGTAAAAGCTTTTGGGGGGGTTTAAACATCAGGGGCGGAAATTTTTGTGCGTCAGAAACTTTCGGTGCAAAAGTTTATAAGGAAGATGCTAATGGAAAGATGTAAAATGTTTGTGAGCGATTGGAAAAGTAGTTACAAGGGATTGGAGGGACGGGAGTGGTCGTAGATAAAGTATAGTACAAAACTCGAGTTGTAAAGCAATTACGCCACGCCGTAACATTATCAGCAATTTCAACGGGAGTGGGTTATTCACAGGTTGCAGAAATGGCAGCTGCTATAAACATGCCTATGATGACAAAAGCCACTTTCATTACAAATCATGGATGGAAGATGCAGCACGCAAAGAAGCAACCAAAGCCAAGCAACTTGATGAAGTTGACAAACATGGAGTCCCATGTATAACTGTTGTTACAGATGGAGCTTGGGGAAAACGCTCATATGTTAACTATGATGCATCATCCGGTGTGATAAGTGTTTGTTAAATGATATAAAACTTCTACTATGTAGATAAATTATAGGCTTGCATCATTGGACATAGAACTGGAAAGCTACTGTATTTAGGGGTTAGAAATAAATATTGTTCAGTTTGCGCAAAATATGAAAATAGAAGCTTGGAAGTACCATCACATAATTGCTACAAAAATTGGCATGCATCATCAACTACAATGGAATCTGAGATTATCCTAGAGGGATTTAAATTGAGCATTCAAATGCACAGTTTGAAATATACCAAAATGATTGGTGATGGTGATTCCTCTGTATACAGAAAGTTTTTAGAATCAAAACCATATGGTAACCAACTAGTAGAGAAGATTAAATGTAAGAACCATTTACTACAAAATATTTCTTCAAAACTGAGGGAAATATGCAGCAAGTGCTACCTATATTGCAATGTTTTAAATATTGCAATAAATTTTGATATGATTAGGTAAATGTTAATGTTAAACGCCCCACGCGCTATTAATTGCAATGAATGGGGTGTATATTTTAATATTAATAAAAGGGATTATTAATGGGTGCAAATAAAATTTGTTTAAAAGGGTAAATTACGTTTGGACGCTCTGAAAATTTTGATCTTACTTGTAGTAAAATCACCCCTAAATAATTTACCTGGCTAGCTCTTTCTTATTTGTTTGCTTAACGTGTACAGCCTCCTTTACGTTCAGATCGGCTAGAATAAAAACAACTGACTGACACACAAACTTATTTATTAGTTTCATTTGTTCTCCACCGTGCTGAAGTCCACAATAAAATAAATTATAAATCCTTAACTAAAATATTACCGGTGTTTTTTTTAACCGCGGTGCGCCCCCACCTGTACTTAGTTTTATCGTACGCAAACTTCAGTTTCCGCGCATCCCTAGTGGTGTAAACACCGGCGCAACGACCTTAACAACTAATAGATATTATTTACAAACTTAACGCATTAAGACTTAAAACTAATTACAAAATGGTCTGACCTTATTATGATCACTCAGGTTTGTTCGCCACTCTTTTCCGTCACACGTATTTGTCGTAGCACTTCTTTTCAGCTACAATGCTGCCTCCAGCGATGCTTTGATAAAAGCTCCAGGTTTCACCCGTGCTGGTGAATTTAACACTGGATCCCGTTGTAAACTACACTCACTAACTTGGTAAGTTTACTTCCTATTCTTCCTTTACCTTTCTGGACTTCGATTTCTTTTAACTGTTCCTTTTAGGTCTCAAATCTCCTACAGCTTTAATTACTGCGCACTATCCAATTATTTTCATCCCTGGAATGGTACCTCAGGAGAAATTCAACGGCTTTACTTCTAGCCCGTAACTTGTAGCACTTAATAATTTATTATTTAAATTCGGCGCAGCCTCTGCGTGCACTCACGCCCACGACCATTCGAAGAAGAGACGCTCAAATTGCAGGTACTCTTATTTATAACTTAGGCATGGCCTATTTGGATATTTTATCAATTTGCGCGTCTTTTTGAAATTCAATCCCGCCTCTATCGAGTTTTTCTGCAACTAATAATAATTTTATTTTCACCTTCCTTATCAAAATCCGACTCAAACGACGCCTTTTCCTCTTCTGATAATAATGATATGCGGCACTTACACATAATAATGTCACATAACTCCACAATTTGCACTTTTCCTTAACCCAAAATTTGAGGTCAACTTGTAATTAATTTTTGGTGTTTTAAATCGGCGCACTCAAATTCAAACCTTTTAGGCTTATTTACAGCTTCCTTTGTCCATAACACACCTAATCTACATGTTTTGTGCAAGCTCAACTATTTTATTGTTACACAATTACAGGTCATCGAAACACCCTTCCGATCATGGACCTATTTTAATTGACATGGATTTTCAAACGCAGGAATGCGATTTTACCTCGCTCACTAAGCAATTACATGTTAATTCCTATCAACAGATAATATCAGCTTGTCCTAAATGACAATTTTAACCAGATTTCATCTCATAGGCAGGGTCTCCCCTATTTTGGTAAGTATTCTTAAATCTAACAAATTCATTGCATTATAATTTTACTAATTTGGACTAACTCCTCTACATGAAGGCCTAATTCACATCTTTTGTCTTTCGATCTGTTTATCAAGAATGCTGTACAAAATTAATCATCGCAATATATACTTCTTCAATTATCACTATTTAAATTAAACTTGTACTGCAATTCTGTAGTTGCAAATCGTAAAATCGCAACATTTTACTAGTATTATTTGAAATATAGCTCTGTCGAATTTTTTAAGGTCTGCTTGTAAGGATTACCAGAATCTGTAGCTTAAAGCAACACCCAAAATTGCGATTTTTTACGCTACGATCACTACGATTTGTACACAGATTTACAGGTTTATTTTTTTAATGTCAATTTATAAATTATCTGTGACTTTTTTATTATTTTGTTATTAAGAATCTCCTATCCTCGGCAACACTCACCTAGTGACCACTCTTACAAATTTAAATTAAAATAGCTACCCCACAATTTAGAACATAACAAAATGTTCCCTAAATAATTACGTATATTTTTGTAGACAGAAGGAGAAGTAACTCAAAAAACATACCAGTACCTCCATATTTGAGAAAAGAAGTTGCAAATCGTTCTAGAAGACTTCGCACAGCAATAACCTAAGCTATATGCTACAGAATGAATGAAGAAACTAATCACTCTGAAAAATTATTGCAGGTCGAAAATGACTTCAAAAATGCCCCGTCACATGTATTTGCGGAGCATGCTAAATGTACAGAAATTAACTACTTCAACTGTGACCCAAAGGAAACTGAAACTAACCTTGTTTTAAGTATGACAGAATGTGGCCTGTATCAAGACATCCAGTCATGTCTTCAAAGACTTATTATCAATTCTACGAGCCTCTTACTGAATATGGACAATAATTTGGTAGAACACTTCAACAACATAGTTTGTAAGTTTGTTGGAGGTAAACGTGTGAATTTTTCATTAAGATGTTCCTACAAGACACGGTGTGAAGCTGCAGCAGTTCCATTTAATACTCGTGGAGAATACTACAGAACATTGCACAAAGTCTAAAAAAGTACAACAAGAAATTTGTTATGACCAGTAAACGGAGAAAACAAATGAGAAAAAAAATATTTCGACGAAAAAAGAAACTCGCACTTCCCAACCAACATTATGGTCCTGCGGTTAATGTTATTTTATCATTTGAAGATGATACATATAAACACAAAAAGGACGAGTTTTTGGAAGCGCTTAAAAAAACAAAACAACAAATTGAAGATATACAAAAATCTACAGTTGGGCAAAGTGGAAATCCCCAATGGATTCAAGAAAGGTCTGTAAGATTAACAGCCTCAAATTTTGGTAGAATTTGCAAAATGAGAAGTACTACGTCAACAGCAAATACTGTCAAATATTTACTTTATTGTACATTTTTGGGAAATACAGCAACAACGTATGGTTGTGAAAATGAGTCACACGCTATAAAGGAAATTGAAGAAAAGTTCAAATTAGAAGTTCGAAGTTGTGGGTATTAACAAAATTAAACCGTAAGTTAATGAAGACATTAATTGTTTCAGAATTGTCGAATGAAACGACAGCTACGACGACAAGGGGAAGAGAAAAATATTAAATTGGTATCGAGCGATGGTATCGATCGTGTCGATATTGAGCAACCTTAAGTAATTTTAGTCTTGGTGTTTTAAATTAATTAATTAGTGATGTGTATTTGTTAAGTTGTAAGACGGTTGAGCTTTAATTAAATGTTCTCCGAAGTCGAAATAGTTAAAACAATTATCCCAGCTGTTTACAGTTCGAGAATGATAAAGAGACTTAAATAAAAGGAAACTGTAGTCTTGTCAACAATTCCTAGTTCGTCAACCATACAAATTACTTTCAGATATGTCGATGAGTGTAGAGTCCACTATTTGTTTAAGAATAAATAAATAGTAAAATTGAACGGTTCTTAATAGTGTTAAGAAATTTATGTTATAAAAACACAAGTGGTAAGTACTCCTTTTCCTTATTTATTGATTTTGATTATAAAGAAAAGGAGTACTTAACACTTATGTTATTATAAATAAATAGGGTTTCCAGAAGCAACCCTCTACATAGGTAGTACAACTATACTATAGGAATGCAAATACAATGTGCTAACAACAACCTTGTCGATTCAGCACCGACCTTATCAACCAAATATTCACTATTCGCGTAAATAAATGCACATATTAACATGTAATACTTTGCATCATCTACGACACCACAATGTAATTAGTATTGGATACAGTCTATAATTCGTTAAGATACTCAAGAAATTATTAGAAGTGACACCTGATTTTTTAGGTTAAAAAATTTTAAATACTTCACGTAAGTCATTTCTTATATAATAGTAGTAAATGTGCTCAGCTTGTATCACGTAGTGATTCAGTTTGTCGATTGTTAGGAATCCGTATGTTCACTACTTTCTAATTATAACGAAAACACATGGTATTTACGTTATAGAATCACGTAATAGTAATCAAACCCCTGAAAAAATGCTTTGCGCAAAAATATGTGCCAAATAAAATCAATGAATTTGACGAGACTATAAAACGCACCCTGAGCGATGACGTCAGTACCTTTATAGACGCAAGCGCAGCTTAGGTTTTTTGACTTTGATTATTTGCTAATGGCAAACTCCCAAACTAAACATAAATTTAACGAGGGTCTTTATTAAAATGTGATATAAATATAATGTAAAAATTGACAGAAATGAATAACTATATTCACGATAAAGGTTGTGACGTCAAGCCAATGAGAGAGTGTTCTGTGTATTTGAATAAATACCAATACTTTTGGCAAGTTTTTTTTACATAACATCTACATCTTCTTTAAAATTTATATATTTAATTTTAAGACTATTTTGAACGTTATCACAATATTTAAACAGTTTTTTTATTTTTTGTGAACATTCCTATTGTGATTTTTATATTTATACTAGATTACACCCAGGATCCTAGGAGCCTCACGAACGAAGTAACACCGTTCTCTCAAGTGGGCCAGTGTTCATAAACAGAATTTTCTCGGGTGAAATTGAACCTTCTACAGCTAAACCATTCGAAAATTTGCAAAATTACGAATCTTATGTTTTTTTATTCATGTTTTTAAGTAATACGGTTCCGGAGTAAATGTAAAAATTACAATATTTCGTATTGACAATGTAAAATTGCTTGAAAAAATAATTTATTTAAAAGAAAAACTTTATTACACATTATGCGACAGGGGCACAAAACGAACGTTTTTCTTAAATAAACTTTTTCTTTGTCCATGATAATTTAGAAATTATGGCCGTTTTAATTTTCGATTGAAATTTTTTCGGAAAAGTTTTTCGTTCATAACTTTCGAAAACACGCGAGGTTATCAGCGAAGATTTTTTTTGACTTTTGAAAATTTGTAGTCAAATTTGTTTGAAATTTTGTTGACTATTTGTATCATATTTTTTTAACCTCGAAGATGTCCTCGTGCAAAAAAAATCTAAATCGAAAAATAAAGACACATCTTTCGAAACATTTTTCGAAACGAAAATATGTCGAGCCGTTTTAATGTGAGACGAATTTGAAAAAAAAGTCGATTTTCGCATCGAATCTGTTCCTAGCAACGGGAACAGAGAACCGAGGTAGTAAGAAAAATAAAGTTAAGATGTATGTGCTCGGTACATTTGTGGTCGAATTGTGTATTATTTATATGAGCTAGTCGGAGATGTAATAACCACTGGTGACCTTAATATCCAAATGTTTGTACATATTCTGTAAATAGAAGGTTTATAAGAACTAACAGAGTTTCTGTTTTTGTAACTCTGCTAGAGTCACATGACAATATTGTAGACTGAATCTCTTTACGGAAACTGTAGTTACATTCTTAATTACAAAATAGAGAACCAGCAAGAAAGAGACAAAATACCATTCAGTAAAATAAAAAAAATACAGGGTGTCTCAGATAAGGGTGGCAATATTTCAAGGGTACATAGAGAAACTCCAGATTAGAGATTTGAGATAATAAATCTATGTCCGGAAATGCGTTGCTTCTGATATACAGGGCCTTGAAAAAATTCAAAAATTAATATGTTTTGTCTGTATTTAGAAAACGCGTTGATCGATTTTCTTAAAATTTCCAGAGTATGTCAAGCAAAGTATTGGTCATATTTATGTGCCAATCCGACTCTTCTAAAAATTTCCAGGACCGGACTTTCGGTTTTTCTCACTTAGTTTTAAGAGAAAAATGTAGCACGCCACTGGTTTTCCAAATATTGGAATCATTTTTCACATTCCCAATCAATTTGGAAAAGAAACGCTCTCTTGTTTTTCTTCTCCGACGCGTCGTTTCCGCGAAAAAAATAAAATCCATTTGGATGTCTTTCAAAGAGCTCATTATCGAAAAACTTCAGGTGACAATAAAAACGTAGTGAACAATGAATATTGTCATGGCGACAACGAAAACAAAATTAATACCGCAACTGGCAAGAGGTTTGAGTATCGTTGTCTTCACCTGAACTTCAAAAACACTTGACTACCATATTAATTTTGAATTTTTTCAAGGCCCTGTATATCGGAAGCAACGCATTTCCGGACATAGATTTATTATCTCAAATCTCTAATCTGGAGTTTCTCTATGTACCCTTGAAATATTGCCACCCTTATCTGAGACACCCTGTATATAAACATTTGCAAATTTATAAAGCAGTAATAGTAGAGACATCAAATTTCATTTCTCAAGAATTATGGTTTACTCAGGTATATCATAAATAATGTACTTCGATATACAAAAAACCGTATGTTGGTTGCTCTAGAACACGTCAACCGCGGAATGACATTTGAAACATCACCAAGAAAGGATGGTGTCCCTAGAGTTACCCTTATCCATAAGTTCATACAAAAAGAAAAATGGGGCCTGCTACTACATTTACTCCTGAACAAGAAAATGTTTTACTGGGTGAAATCAATGGCTAAGAGAGGGTTTCCTTCAATTTTTTGCACAGCGTAGACCAGGAAAAAAATGGTGTAGAAGTTTAGATCTTAAGGAATGGTTTAGGTATTAAGAATATTGTAGTTGTAAAAATTGTTAGGTGAAATAAAAAAAAGCGATCATGCACATAGATAGTTTTTACTTCATTGTTATTATTGATTTTTATGTTACGGAGCCATTATTATTATTAAGAAAAGAAAACAGAATAGACAGCATCGGTGCGTCCTTTTTGTAAGTTCTAAAGATTAAAGCATCTTAAGTTTTTGTGGGGCGATTTATTTAAATTTAAAAGTGTTACTACAATGGTTTAAATTGTTTTAAGGCGGACATTCGGTACTGACTGATAACATTTAACATTAATGAGGAGAGCTCTGTCACAAGAAAATATTGATAATTGGTTTACAGAAGTGCAGAAATAAAAAGTGCTCTGGAAAGTCCTTTCCGAGTGTCTAATGCAGATGAAACTGATTTTTAAACTAAAACACATTGTTGAGACTTTTTCAAGAAAATGGGCAATTAATTGGTTGTACAGCCAACAACCATCTGCCACGGTTTTCTCAACTAAAACCGAATATGTGGTTTTAAATAAAACAAATCTACTTGAAAATGATTTCCATCCAAAAACTATACAACATTTAAGACAACCGTTCATGTATTAAATTAACTGACATCATATTGACATTAAATAAAGATATTGATTAATGGGTAATATATTATTTGCAATCCGTGAATGGGCTATTGATTACTTATTGAAACTTTTAATAAGCGAAGTACCTAAAAAGTTAATTACATAAAGTTACTGTCAAAAAGACTTGCATAAACACTAGTTAAATAACTATCCTTCTGATTAGTATTTTAACTCCATTGATTGGCTAACAAATTGTTAATAGCTTGTTAACACATTTTTTTATTTTAACATACGACAAAATGTACAACTCGAAAAAAGTTTTTAAGAATTTAAAAATAAATAAAAAAATTCAAAATCATAAACTGTCTGTTACTATTATTAGGGAGTTTTTGGATGCGAATGTGCATGTGCAGAAGAGAAACACGTGATTTTAGCGTTTTCACGACATCCAAAAACTATCTATTGGCAGACTTATTTAAAATTTCTAACTTAACACAAATACAACATGTTCTCCCTAGAAAGGAAAATCAACATCATATGATTGGTCTCTCTCAATCCATCGGACAGAGGCACAATAAAAATAATAAATATATGGTTATTTTTAACAGCTAATGTTATTCAAATTGCTTTAAAAATTCGTGGTTACATCGGAGTTTATCATGTCAGTTATTATCGCATATTTAAATATTTTAATCTGTGACTAAATTGTTGCAAAAGGTTCATTTAAAAGAATTACCGCTACACAGTTGAGGGTCGTAAGTTTGGTTCTAGTGTTAGTTTGAAAGTGGTACCTTAACTGTTACGTCTTTTTAAATCTAAATATGCGCATATATTACACTTTTAAGGCCTTTCTCGAGTGCATACTTTTGTGCTTCGCAAACCATTGTTTCCTATCAGTCTTATAGTGGCACTGATCGCACTTAAAAGGCCACTCATTCGAGTGTTTGTACAAGTGCGATTTTAAAAGACTCGCGTCTCTACTACAATAGTCGCACAATTTGCATTTAAAAGGTTTTTCTCCGGTGTGCAATCCTCTGTGGCGTTTAAATGCTGTAATATAGACACTTGTGTAATCACACGCGTCACAAATAAAAAGATTTTCGCGAGTGTGTTTGCGCATATGTAGTTTTAAATTGCCGGACTTGTTATTACCGTAGTCGCACTCGTTGCATTTATAAAGTTTTTCTCCAGTGTGCAAGTGCTGATGTCGTACAAGTTTGTAATTGCAATATGTTGAGTAGTCGCATTTGTCGCAATTAAAATTTTTCTTATCAGCGTGTTTACTACGTAAATGATTATGTAAAGTACTCAGTTCATTACATGGATAATTGCAAAATGTGCATTTAAAAGGTTTTTCTCCACTATGCACTGTGGACTTGTGATCCATAAATTTTGTTTTGTTGCTAGTTTTGAAATCGCACTCTTTACATTTGTAAGGCCACTCACCGGAGTGTGTATACATATGCCTTTTTAAATGATCCGACCTTATACTACAATAGTCACAAAATTTACATTTGTACGGTTTCTCACCAGTGTGCATGCGCTTGTGAATCGTAAGTTTATATTTGTCGCGACCAATATAATCGCACTCGTCGCACTTAAAAAGTTTTTGTTTAGATTTATTTTCTAAAATATGTTTGCGAACGTGGATTTTCAATCTACACTTTGTGTTACTGGTAAAATTGCAAAATTTACACTTGTGCTTTAATTTACCTATAATTCTTTTATGATTCATCACGTGCAACTCCAAGGTAGTTTTGCTATCAGTCTGATAACCACAATCGAAGCATTCATACAAATTTTCACTGTTAAACGGTAATTTTACATCATGTTCGTGAAGACTAGAACAATTGGAAATGTTACATTGTAAAGGTGCCACTTTCAAATGGATTTCTTTATGTGACACCAATGAGAAATCGTCAGAAGTTCTGTAATTACATTTTACACGGTGACTGAATACATGGTCAGTTAAATTTTTTTTGTTGTTGGTACAATAATTGCAATGGTAACAATAATAAAAAATGCTCACCGACAAAGATTCATTGATGTTGGTATCAAATAATTCACAATCGCTGATAATAACTTCTTCAGTTTTAATTGTGTCCACGATGAATTCTTCTTTGATTTTCTCCGTAAATCCATCTCCTTTATCGTTGATCAGAGGTGGTAGATTTTTGGTTTCTGACACGTTTACACTTGGCACACAATGCGAGTCAATTTCTTCGTTTTCTGCGACATTCTCCTTTTTAATGACAAGCTTAGTTTCCTCGATCTTGCATTTGTGGCAAACAATAGTATTTCCTGAGATTCCCAGATCCTTCAATGTAAATAAAATGTGCTAATGAACGGACAAAGTGTAAAACTTACAATTTCTAGAGGAAAGTTCAACTTCGAATGGATGTTGTTGGTGGAATTAAATTCCTCATTTCCATTTATCCTTTTTAAACAAACTCTGCACGTTACTTTTTCTTCCATATTCGTACTTTTAAATAATGTGGAATTTACCGAAACACACGAGGCGTTTGAAAAAGAAACCGAATAACGTGTGAAGTTAGACAATAACCCAACTCCAAAATAAACAAGACCAGTGGCGTGCTAAAATTAAATAAATGATTTTCAATCGATATTTGTAAATTCAACTAGTAACTTTTACAATAAATATTAAAATAAAGAAACAAGCAACAAGTTTAGTGACGTGAGATGTGTAATTGCAAAAATTTCAGTTTTGATTACATAGTGTACAGTGGCGGAACTTCAAATTTTGGTCCCCCCGCAAAATTTTTTTTGCCCTTTCAATAAGTTGAATAACAAATTTTGTTGATAAAATAACATCAATAATTTTGTTCCTTCTAAATATATTAAAATAAATAAAATAAATTTATTTATCACTTCGCTTTACTATAATTTATTATACCGATTATATAAAGTCCGTCCGACATATGAGTGCAGATTTCGTCTATCGATTTATTTAGAATATGTAACTGGCAGGATCATTGTGTATAGTTAAGGCTGTAGAAAAATGCCGTGGTTGATAAAATCCCACAGATGGAGTTGCTGTGCAAGTTAATTAATATTCATGGTTAGCACCTTATTAGTCATTACTCGTGACATTCTGTGAATTTAAATAACCAATCGAACGCCGATACGTTAGCGGTTCGTTTAAATTATAGATTTTCTTTAGTTCGGGTTGCATTTTTCCAACATTAAATATTTTTAAACAGTTAAACAAAATCGTACAATACTTTCATTAATCTATTTAGGTATGCTATTGCCTTTACGTTAAAAAGCTTAATTACATTATAATTTAGTTTGACAACGCCATATTTTGAAAATTATAAACATTACTTTATTAGTCACTTTAATATGTTAGTGGCAATATTTCAAACCAGTATCTTGTATAGTTTTCAAATGCAACGAATCCACTGAATTGATCTACAGCCTCAAGTCGTTACTCCTGCACTGCACTCATAAGTCGGGCGATTGCGCCCATAATGTGTTTAGAATTTTACGACTTGAAATAAATTTTAATTAATAGTTGCGTTACATGTTTAAAAGTGTAAGTATATAAAAAAAAATGAAAATGGAGTAAGTGATACAATAATAAAATATTTTCGATAATTATTCAAATATCTTTCGTCGGGCTTTGGTCTCGGCGAAAACTTTGATGACATCTTTTAACTCCAATTTTGAGGCTTCTTCTGCTTCTATTGCCAAAATAGCTAGATCACTTAGCCTTTTCTCAGTCATTGTTGTACGCATGAAATTTTTATAATTTTTAGCTTCGAAAATGATCTTTCCGATGTTGCAGTGGTTACTGGTATGGTTAAGAACAACAATAAAACACTTATTACACTACTGTGGCACGAACCAATTACACTATATTTTATAATTAACAACTCGGCTAACTCTTTTATTGTTTTCAGTTTGCTAATTTCGGTTTTCAAAATGGACATTAAATTCACAATTTGGATAATAAAATCACCAGAGATATCCTCTTTGTAATGTTGAATGAGAATGTTCGAGTATCGTTCAAGTTCATCGATTGAAAGTGTCACCAATTTTTGAGGATTTAAAAGTTAAAAAGTTCCCAAACTTTGTACAAACCATTGAATCTATCATTCAACTGCACACATACAACGTCAAAAATTTTGAGATAAATGTTCACTTTAAAGTGTTCCTCGTCACTTTCAAAACGGTGATCCAAAGCAAGTTCATCAAAATTGCGTTTAGGCATCGTTCTTCTTTTTTTAAACTCCTCATTTATGCCCCATTTTTAGCTTGTTCCAATGCTTCATTTTTAATAGTTATGTACTCATTTCTCAATTTACTTAGAGTACTATAAATATGTTTTAAGGACTCGATAGCTCTTGAAATATCTATATCTTGAGCTTGTAATATTTTGGATGCAAAATTTACTTGGCCCAATATTTTTTCCATCATAATACATTGAATTACAAACTCAAAAGAAGAAATTTTGTTCTTAATGTTTTTAGCTTGCTCAATTTCGTCTTTTCTATTGTTAGCACACAAAATGATCTTGTCCAGTGCTTTGATTATGTCAAAGTACCTTAATTTCACTGCTAGTAGAGAAGTTACTCGGCCAGCCCAGCGTTGGATTCAATCGTTTTAAAGTCATTTCACTATCTCCTGTTATATTTGTAAGTATGTCCCACCGCGGTAAGCTTTTACCAAAAAATACATATATTTCCTCAATTATTGAAAAAAAGGACTGAATTTCAACAGAACACTTTACGGCATCCTGAATTACTAAATTCAAATTGTGAGCCACGCAATGTATATAAGTAGCTTTTGGTTGTTTTTCTTTTATCAAAGCTTGGACACCTTTATAAGTACCGCTCATAACAGATGCCCCGTCATAGCTTTGGCCGCGACACTTTAGAAAACTCAATCCGTTATTTTCAACTAAATTCACAATTTTTGACGTTATTCCAGCAGCTGAGTGATCGTGTATTTCAGTAAATCCTAAAAATGATTCCTTTATTTCTACTGCAAGTGGATCTCCATTGCTATTTTTAATAATTTCCACATATCTCACTACTTGGCTTAACTGATCCTTTTGCTCAAATCTTGTGTAGTGTCGATCATCATAGCAAAAAATGGAGCTCGTTCAATTTTCGAAATTAATGATGATTTTACTTTATTACTCAAAATATTTATGATTTCATCTTGTATCTGATGACTTAAATATTTTGTTGCACCCTTCGGCAAGTTAATAACTTGTTTTAAGACATCATCATATTTAGCAATCAGTTGAACCATTGATAAGAAATTTCCATTATATGTTTCTGTGAAAGATTCACGATGACCACGGAATGCCACACAATTTTTGCTAACGTTAATGTGATGTTAATCAGCCGTTCTAACACTTGACTCCAAAAGCATGTTTCGTATCTAATTTTGTCTTCCAACTCTTTGTCGATTAGTTTATTCGCATTGTGCTTCCAATTTTCATAAATATAACATGCTGATAAATGTGACTGTGATGTTTCGTGAACTTGAATCTTCGCACTCAACCCCTTCCAGTCTCTAATACCCTGTTGCCGCCAATTTCGCGCTTTCGCATTGGAAAAAGCCAACAAGGTTCACAATATACGGAATCAAGTACCATGGAATAACACAACCATTGCCTATCAACCAATCCATACGGTGTTACTTTCTTGTAATACAAACTTGAAAATTTTCTATTGTTTTGAGTAGGATCCTTCGGGAATGGGCCCATTGGACGACAAGAGGGTGTGTTAATAATACACCTTTTTAATTCTGTAGATAAATCTTGATTCTGAAAGTAGCCAATGTCATTTACAAAATCATTTGCGCTACTTTGCGGTTTTTTGGCGGGATCTTCAGTATCACAATGTATTGTATTGCTGACTAGATGGAGAGAACTTGTACTGGGAACATCAGTTTGTAAATCCGTGTCTGGGGCATTTACGGGATCAGACGGTATAATTTGCACATTTACTAACGTCTCGTCTTTATCAAACTCACAATCAGTTACATTTAATTGTGAAGAAAAAAAATGTGTAATTTTGGTAGTTTCGCTTTAGCAGTTTCCAGTTTTTTCTGCTTGCGTTTTTGCTGCACCACTTGTTAAACTTAATTGTTTGTCCTCCATATTTTTCTATATCTACCGTACTAACACTTAAACTCTAAACTGTCAACGTTCACCACCTTATACCTAATCACTAACTAATTAAAAATGTTTTTTAAAGTGTCTATGCTACACTTTGCTTACTAAATTGTTTGGTTTGGTTATTAAAAATGTCCAGTACTATAACTACTATATATACAAGTACCAATATGTAAATAACAACACTTTCGTCAAAAAAAAGATAAAGATATTGAAAGTCAATCGCCGGAGAATGGACCTGCACCTTTCTATATCTACTGTTTAGTTGACTTCAAGTAAAAATGGAATGGTAAAAATAAACTGGATGGGATTGTGGGGTATAGATACGAGGTATAAGGCAGGTACACTCTCCTCCTCCCTTCACGTTAAAAAAATCGTCTACAATTTCTTATTCACACAGTAGTCTGTTTATTAATTCTACGAACTTCACTGTTTATGCACAATCAACACTCTCACTGCCAGTTGTGCATAGTTCACAAGATTTGTTATCGAATATTTACAAACAAGACGGGCATTCATACACTCATTGTTCAATGTAAAAGCAATTCATTAATTGTTAATAAAAGATATTGGTTTTAGAAACTTTATACTGAAATTAACCTTTTAATTGTATTTCTTATTCAAATAAAAACCTTTAATATAAATTCATGTTTGAAAACATTTTCGATTTAATAAACAAAATTTTATTTATAAAAAAAATAACTTTTCACTGCAGTATGTTATTCAGAAATTCTCGAAGAAATTGTAATCCTTACCTATAATAACAAAAACGTAAACCTTTTTTAAAGTCGGCACTACTAAGTAAAAAAGTAAACAGATATCCTTCAATCAACGTCAACAGTAATAGCCAAAATAGGTGATTAGAGAATACGAAAATACTTTTAATCTTTTGCCAGGGTCAACCATAAACATTAGGTAAACACCCTGTTCGGGCCCTTTATTTAGGATATTTTATACACTTAGTAAAAGCTCCGTTTATTAGAAGCAATTGCAATTTTTAGCAGACATATTCAACTAACTCGATAACGATACTTCACCTCCACATCTTACATAAAACATGTGAAAAAAATTTTAAGTCAAATTTTGTCGGCCCCCTAGGGACCTGGGCCCCCCGCACTGCGTGGTCTTGCTCTATGGTAGTTCCGCCACTGATAGTGTAGTTCATGTTCATCTTAAAACTTAGATTATACAGGGTGTCACAAAATAAGTGTTCTAGGCTTATGAGTTTATAGAGGACTCTTTTTAGTAAAAATGAAAGTTCCGTTTTCTTAGTGAGAGAGAAATTCATCTCGAGTAGTAAATACTATTTTTTCTACAAAATGAGAATAAAGTAATAAAAACTAAAAATAATAAAATAATTTAAAAAAACAAATTGGTTTCAAATACGTCGGGATCTCTCACTTTTAGTTTAATATTAGTGAAAATGACAATATTACATCGGTAATACAGATTATCATTAGTTTTATTACAAAATAATTTAAAGCGTAAGTTACGTTCTCTACTAGAAATGAAAATGCAGCTTTCACACTATGACAACTGATAACAAAACCCTACTTTCATGTGTATAAGTAGAAAAACCAAATTTTTTTTAAACTAAACATTGTATAACTACTAATCTCGTACAGTGGCATTCATCTGAATATTTTATTTATCTCCACTAGTATTTTTCTAAAATTATTCGCAGTTACAAACAAACCATATAGTTATAGATAGTGTATTAATATAAAAACAGTAAACATGTTTAGATGTTGGAACTAAAATAGTAATAAAATCAATTTTAGTTAGAACAAGGGTAGATCGAAATCAGTTATGAACCTTCTGGAATGAATTCTAAAAGTACGCAATATGTGGTCTCCAACCAAAAAATTACTTTTTTCTTTTTAAGAAAAAAAATACTAACGTATTTATTTATGTACATTTTGATTACATAATATCAATGATAATTTTTTGTTTTTGGTGATCTTTAACAACGAAATGGAAAAATTTTAAATAGTTTAGCGTGCGAACATTCGCAGGCATCGTTTATTTAACACATATTAAAACTATACGTTTCGCAATAAGTATCATTGCTTCTTCAGTAGTTTATAAAATTTGTTAATTTCTGAAATAAAATTACATCAGTTACATTAGGATTGTGAAAAAATCAAATTCCAACGTACCTGCATACCAAAATTAGTTGTAGATATTTTTAATATGTTGTTGATATGCTTCATTATAAGAAAAAGTTTGTAGAACACTCAATTTTTTAAGCGATTCAATAAAAAACAAGGGAAAAAATTAAGAAAGTAATTTGAAGAAGATTTAAATTTGAAGAAAAAATTCATTTTCGAGATGTGTACAAAAACATGGAAATTTTTTGGGTTGTGACCACAAATTTTTTTTAAATTTTACTAATATGCAAAGAAGGTATATTTTGATAAAGAACTGCTATTTCAGATTTTTAAATTTGTTTACCATTTTTCAGATTTAGAAAAAAATCGCTCCCTAAGTCTAGATTTTAAAAGAAGCTATTATGTTATTCATTATATCATAATAAACAAAAATATTTCTTTTTAAAAATTATATAATTTTTGTAAAAAAATTGGTTGTTGTCAGGGGTTTCTAAATGTTAAAAGTGATTAACATGTTAAACAATTAATAACATGTTATGCGGAATTCTCTTGTATTATAGTCGTTCCATGATTGTATTTCTTATAGGAGATGGAAGCATGTCACACAACAATCGTTTCAATCGAATTGTGAGTCAATCGACACTTCTTTTACTGATGATTGTACATAAAGTTACACTGATAATGATAACAGTAAATCATCATCAAGCGAAGAAGAATTGCAGATGGAAATTGCGAGTAATGACAAAATATCAGATATTTTGATCCAATCGGAAGATAATGTTCCAAACAAAAAACATAATTTGTTCGACGAGTAGTCTATTTTATAAACTAACTTTTAACTTAACTTTTATATTTTAGGTTTCAATTGCTCATTTTTTGACATGGAAGTTGTGTTGGAGAAAATGAAAATTGAAGGGTTATCTAGTAAAATATGTTTCAAGTGTTCGATTTGCAATGTTATTGAGATCATTAGTACAGTAGAGTCCCATGAAACCAAGTTTTCCGTTAATCATGCTATGGTGGCTGGCGCAATCTCAATTGGAGTAGGTTACAGTCAAATAAATGAACCATTTGCATCTATGAATATACCTATGATGTCTACTACAACATATTCCAAGTATCATATGCTATTAGGAGAAAAAATAGAAGAAGTAATTCTGAATAATATGAATAGCTTTGCTAAAGATGAAGCAATGTTAGCTACTGAATTTAAAACTGTTAATGGCAAACAAATTCCAGTAATTTCTGTGATCGTTGACGGAGCCTGGAGCAAATGCTCTTATCGTACAAATTACAGTGCTCTATCAGGAGTTGTAAGTATATACTATATATTTTAAAACGTCATTTTACTATTGTTTGCTCACATTTTAGGCATGCATAATTGGGGCAAACACAAAAAAAAAAAAAAAAAAAAAAAAAAAAAAAAAAAAGATTTTGTATAAAGGAATTAAAAAACAAATATTATTTTATAAGTAGCAGATCAAATACTCCGACAGAGCATACTTGTTTTAAGAACTGGACTAAAAGTTCTACCGCAATGGAAGCTGAAATAATTTCCGAAGGATTTAAAAGTTCCATAAAAAACCATAATTTAATTTATGGTAAAGTAATAGGCGATGGAGACAGCAGTGTTTATAAAAAACTCATAGAAACATCGCCATTTTATCATACAAAAGATTGAGTGTAGGAACCACCTTTTGAGAAATTATATTAATAAAATATCGGATTTATCAAAAGATACTACATTTCCAATTAATATTAGAAAAAAGGTCACTCATCCTAATGTTTTGGGTCGTTTTAGAAATGCTGCTACCAAAGCACTAGTATTCAGAAAACAAGGAACTGATTCGTATACTATCAACTGAGACCTACTGAAAAAAGATCTTCAAAATGGACCATATCATATTTTCGGCGATCACTCTAATTGTGATGAATACTTTTGTTCACAAAATGAAGATGAGGTAATAATAGTATTAAATTCTACAATAGATTTTTCTAGTTGTTATTTTTGTTTTTCAGAAAAAATTTATAAGTGACTTAATAGTGTGGAATATTTCAGCATATAATTTCTGCAAATCAAAGATTGGTCAATAATGCAGATGTGGCTACAAATTCAGCCGAAACATATAATTCTCTCGTTGCAAAGTTTGTTAGGGGAAAACGAATAAATTTTTCAATTAGAAATTCTTATCAAATTAGATGCCAGGGTGCTGCAATTTCGTATAATACTGGACGACAATTCCTTAAAACGATTCAAAAAAGCATTAGTGGTTTTGCTGAATATTATACAAATGTATTTGATGAACGAAAAATACAAAAAAGCAAATGTATCTAACAGTAAGAATATTTTTCTTGTAAAAAAGTATTGTATAATAAACGTTTTCAGGAAAAAAATATAAAAAGAAACATTGTTCTACATCCGATAGTCATTACGGACCTAAAAATGATATGGGAGTTGAAGAATACAATAAGAAAAGTTTAGAATTCCTTGAAGAACTTTATAATGCAGACAAAGTTACAATTTGCCAAGAAACGACATTACAGTCAAACACTCAGTTGTGGTACAAAGAACGAAGAATAAGAATTACAGCGACGAATTTTGGTGTGATTTGTAAATTAAGAAAAACGACCTCGACATGTAAGTTGGTGTCAAGGCTACTTTATAGTGTTTTTGAGGGTAACCAAAACACACAATTTGGATTGGAAAAAGAAGGAACTGTTATACAGTTATTTAAGGGAAACTTATAAACTAAATGTTTATTAAGTCTAAAAGATATCATTATATAATTTATCAAAATGTCGGAATCGGAAAGGTCGAATACAGACACAAAAAAAGAAGACAGGAAGAAGAACGGTATAGGTTATTTAGGAGAAGTAAAAAATAGAAAGATCACCACGGAAAGAGGAGAAGAAGAGAGAGGAAAGGTAAGGTTTAGAGAAGTAACAAAAATAAAACAAGACGATGACGAAATGAAAATGATATGGAAAGAAATGTTAAAAGAAATAAAGGAAATGAAATTGGTGCAAGAGAAGAATAATGAGGAAATGAAAGAGATAAAAGAGAAAATAAAAAGAATGGGCGAGAAGTTCGAGGTAAAGTGCAAATACTTGGAGGAGAAGTGTGATGGGCTGGAGAAAAGAGTAGAACTCTTGGAAAAAAAGAGAAGAAGAAAAATTTGGTAGTAAAGGGATGGAAATAAAGGGAGGAAAGAATGAAATAAAACAAGAAATGGAGGAGCTGATAAAGAAGAATTTAGGATTGGAAAAGAAAATAGAAGAAGCCGTGGAGATAAGAAAAGGTATAGTGATTATAAAAATGTCGAGTTTGGAGGACAAAATAGAGATACTAAAGAACAAAAGTAGAATGAAAGGTATCAAAATATACATAGACGAAGATAGGACAAAGAGGAAGAGGGAAATACAGATAAAGATAAGAATGGTAGCAAAAAAAATTGGAGGAAGAGGGTTTGAGAGTGAAAATTGGATACAGAAAAATGTGGGTGGAGGGAGAAGAAAGAAGATGGGTGGAGAACGAGAGGAGGATAAGAAAATGGACACCAAAAACTAAACATTAAGAGAGGGGAGGGCAAAAAAAAAGGAAAAAAAGGTGGGGTAAAAAATAAAGAAAAAATAAGATCTTATTTTGGAACATTGCGAGGATAAAAAACAAAGGTGTAGATTTTGGAACTATATAAAGGGTTTTTAAATGGTAGGTTTAGTAGAAACTTGGATGGAGGAAAAGAATGGAGTACATGGAAAGATAAGATGCCGAAAGAATATGTATGGGAAATTCAGTATGCAAAAAGAAAAGAAAGAAAGGGAAGGGCGAAAAGAGGATTAATAGTGGGGGTAAGAAAAGAATGGGAAATAGAAAAGGAAATAGAAGAAGAAAATGTAGAGGGATGATTAAGATCAGAGTAAAGACGGAAAAAGGAAAAAAGTATAATATTTTTACGATATATGGAAAGAAAATGGACACAACGAAAGCAATTATAGAAAAGGCAATAGAAGAAAGGGATGAAAGCAAGTTGATTATAGGAGGAGATTTGAATGCTAGGATAGGAGAGGAGGGAGGAATAATGGTAAATGGAGAGATAAGAAATAGGATATCAATGGATAAGAAAAAAACGGACAAGGGAAAATTTTGATAGAACTATGTGAAGAGAGAGGTTGGACAATAATGAACGGAAATTTGGAAGAAGAAGGAAAAGGGAATTTACATATGTGGGAGAAAGAGGCCAGTCAGTAATAGATTATGTGATTATAAACGAAAAAAGTAAGGAGGACATAGAAACACTAAGAATAGGAGAGGAGATAGAATCGGACCATCAGCCGCTAGAAGTAGTCATGATGGAAGAAGGAGAGAAAGAGGTACAAGAACAAGAAGAGGTATGGAGAGAAAAAAAAGTATGGACTGAAGAGAGTATAAAAGGTATAAAGAGGAAATGGAAGAGGAAGTAAATACTAAAGGAGAGGTGGAGGAAGAGATGGAGAGAATTACAGCCAGGATGGAATTGGCAACAGAGAAGATAAGGTATAGATTAAGAAAACAAGAATTAGGGAAAAGAAAAGATTGGTGGAACGGAGAATGCGAGAAGGGGAAAAAAGTTAAGAAAAGGAAGAAGGAAATGGAAAAAGGAAAGATAGAGATAGATGAATACAAAAGGTTAAAAGTAAATTTTAAGGGAATATGTGTAAAAAATAAAGAAGAACATAAAAAACAAACCGAGATAAAGATTAGAGAAATTAAAAATGAAGGACAGGTATGGGAATTCATTAATAAAAAGAGGAAAAAAGGAGGAAGGATGGAAGCAAATAAAAACGATAAGACACAGAGAGGGTGGAATAGGTAAAGAAGAAATGGAGAGAGCAATAAATAAAGTAAAAAAGGAAAAGCAGAAGGGACGGATGGAATACAAGGAGAACAATAGAGGTACATCGGAGAAGGAATGAGAGAAAAAGTAAGAGAAGTATTCGAGAGAATATGGAAAGGAGAAGGGTTTCAGAAAATGGAGAGAGGCAATAATATGCCCAATTTACAAGGGGGAGATAGAAAGAAAGCCAACAACTATAGAGGAGTGAGTATAATGAATGCGGGCTATAATATATATGCGGAAATAGTTAGAAAAAATTGGAAAAAGAAATAGAAGAAAAGAATATAATACCGGATTGGCAAGCAGGAATTAGGAAAGGAAGAGGAACGATAGACAATATATACATATTAAAGCACATAATTAATAAAGAGTTAGCAAAGAAAGGAGGAAAGATGTACGCAATATTCCTAGACATTAAAGCGGCATTTGATAATGTGGAAAGAGGGGATTATCTAAAAGGATGGAGGAGGTAGGAATAAACAAAGATATAAAATGTGCAATAGAGGAAATATACAAAGAAACAAGGTGTAGAACGAGGGTAGGGAGGAAGCTAAATAACATTTCACTTCTCTTAATTTCCCAATGTAGTCATATGTGAAATTTTATAGCGCCTTCCCAATCTTCGTGTGGATGCACCAACTCTTTCTTTCAATCTACGTACTCTGTCATCAGACAAAATACGGGGCCTTCCACTCTTTGGCAGGTTTTGACAAGGTATTCCTTCCTCGCATTCTCTTATTGTACGGTAAATAGTTGCTACCTGAAATGTGTTTACTATATCCGCATTTCGTAATTGGCCAACTAAATTGTAAATACTTTTTCAAATTTCGATTTTGTACGCCAACAACTATAGAGGAGTGAGTATAACGAATGCGGGCTATAATATATATGCGGAAATAGTTAGAAAAAAATTGGAAAAAGAAATAGAAGAAAAGAATATAATACCGGATTGGCAAGCAGGAATTAGGAAAGGAAGAGGAACGATAGACAATATATACATATTAAAGCACATAATTAATAAAGAGTTAGCAAAGAAAGGAGGAAAGATGTACGCAATATTCCTAGACATTAAAGCGGCATTTGATAATGTGGAAAGAGGGGGATTATCTAAAAGGATGGAGGAGGTAGGAATAAACAAATTTATAAAATGTGCAATAGAGGAAATATACAAAGAAACAAGGTGTAGAACGAGGGTAGGGAGGAAGCTAGGTAGAGAATTTAGGACGGAAAAAGGACTAAAACAGGGATCTCCGCTAAGCCCAATTTAATTCTCGATATACATTAGTGATCTTGAGGAGGAAATGGAAAAAAATCAAGTAGGAGGAATAGTAATAGGAAGGAAAAAGATATGGGTTTTAGCTTATGCGGATGACATTGTGGCAATAGCGAGAAATGAAGAAGAGATGAGAGGAGTAGTTAAATTTATGAAGAAATACCTAGAAAATAAAAAACTAGCAGCAAATGTCGGGAAAACAAAAATTATGGAATTTAAAAAAAGAAAAGGAAGACGAAAGGAGGTGAAATGGTGGTGGGGGGAGGAGGAAGTAAAGAGAGTAGATAAGTGTAGATACTTAGGTTACAACATCAGATATGATAACAAAGATGGAGACCATATAAAAGAGATGAAAATGAAAGGAAATAGAATAGTAGGACAAGTATGGGGATTAGGGAAAGGATATTTGGTAAAGATATAGAGAAAAGGAGATGGATGTTTAAAAAGTTGGTAAGAAGTGTGGTACTGTATGGAGCGGAGATTTGGGGTTGGAGGGAATGGCAAGAGCTAGAGAAGATACAGGAGAAATACTGGAGGTGGACGTTAGGACTAGAGAAAGAGACACCGGGGTATATAGTGGAAGAAGAGCTAGAAATAGAAAAAATAAGGATACAAGCAGGAAGAATTGCAGTAAGGTATGAAAAAAATTGGAAATAGGAAGGAAAATAAAATACTTTATGAAGTTTGGAAAGAGATCGAGGCACAGAAGGTAAAATATGGGGAAGAAGAAAGAAGAAAATACTATGAAAGAGTGGGATACGCGAGAGAAGAGATAAAGAGATTAAGAGAGGGAGGGGAAAAAGATGGAAGAGGAAATAATTGGAACAGATAAAGATACTCAGAAGCAGGAAAGAAGAGCAAAAATAAAGGAAGGAAAATATAACGGGAAATACATAAAAATAATGACAGACAAGACACCAAGGTACATAACAGAAGGAAAAGGAATGAATGAAATAAGAATGATTGCAAGGTTCAGAATGGGTAATGAAGAAAATGAAAATAAATATTGGATGAGTGATGAGGAGAGAGTATGCAGGTTGTGTGGGGATGAATGGGAAAATATAATACATATAAGAGAGGGATGCAGGGAAACAAGACATGACGAAAAGGAATGGAAGTTACTACTAGGAGAGAAAGGGGAAGGAAAACAATGGATGAGGGAAGTGTTGGAGAGGAAAAGAAAAATACTGAAAGTTTAGAGAAGAGAGGGATGGAAGGTTGAAGAAGGAAACAGAAATTAGTTAAATTATAATTTAATGAAATATTATGTTGTTTTTTATTAATTTTTGAGATTGTAAAGGGACAAACCGAATCTTTTGTTATAGAAAAAAATTTTTTAAGACAAAATAAATATTGAATTGAATTGTATAATATTTGCTTACAGTAAAACCTAAGAGTTAATTTTTTTTAGAGATGACGTTTTTTGGGAACGTAATATGAAAAACAAATTGTCCAAGTTTTATTTGAACTCTTTATTACCGGAAATAGTGGACCTTAGAAGATGCCGTGACCTTAAATTAAGAGATGTTTTTATTACAATTTAAACTGTATTTATATAAAATTTTGAATAAGTAATTAAAAATTAATTAACCGTTCATGAAAAAAAGAATTTAATTGTATAAATTAATTTTACATCATATTTGAACTTGAAATATGTGTATGCAAAATATCAGTCTGAAAAGATTATGCATTTACACAAAATGTGTTCGAACTTTGCGCCTATACAATGCTGCTATTGGTCTATTCCAATGTGCTTAGCAAATCCACTAATCTCTTGCAAAATTTTGTCTATTTCTATATTTAGCCCTGGGCAGAAAGTGAAGTTTAAGTTGTCTACCATTTAAAGTCAATTAAATTTTAGCCCTTCTTTTTTATTTTGATATCAATGTTGGAAAGATTTTTCTTACTTGATGTTTTTCTACTAAAAAGTTCTATTTAATGTCGGATGGTTTTTTTCTAAAAATACATATAGTTTGCTAGATTCGTTATTAATAAAAAAAATTTTAAAAACAATCCGACAAGGAGATTTGTTTTAATTCAAGGATTCAATTGCCACTTCAAGATTTTTGTAGACTTTACGCGTTAAGTCAGTATCCGGGCTAAAAGTTGTACAAATTCTTGTGGGTTGCCTAAACACTGTAAAGAAGAGCCTCAAATGCAAATCGTTATCTAAGCGTTACAGTTATCTGTGGGCTTTACTTACGTGTTCTTTATACACGAGATGTCGCAAGACATCGTGTGTATTACACAGGATAATATGAATAAAACTATTTATTTGGTACATTCCATAACATTATGTATATTTTAGATAAAACATGTAATTTTAGATAAATTTTAAATGTTTGACATTAATTTTTATGTTGACAAAGAGGTTATTCTGTCAAGCAAGGTAGGTACATTTTTTTCGATTTTTTCCACTTAGGAGCAAGAGCCATTTTGATCACTATAAACGAATCCCATTGGTCCATTTTTTTTTAAATTAACAATTTATGTTGAGTTAATATTGTAAGAATGCCGGTTTAAAACGCAAAGCCGGACTAGTCGTAGCGTTACAAATATTAGGTCAACTACACAAAAGCGTAAAAAATAGAAATGCTCCCTAAGACCATTGATGGAATGCAATATATATGCCTATTCCTGCTCTCGTCTCCATCCTCGAGGCATACGCACACCAACATGGACTTTATATTTTTAAATGCTGAATCGTTTTTCAAAAACGCTGTCTCGAATCATCACTTTAAAGGGCTTTTCATGACGATACTCGGCGTTAGAGTTTGAGACCCTAGTATGGCCAACTGTTGCAATATTCCAAGGTGTTTTGCCGTATAATATATTCCACCTACCTCACTCCGGAGCAAACGCACTGTCCCACTCCTTCGTTGCTTATCGCTTCATTCATACTCAGGTAGGCTAATCAACTTGTGGCCTGTTTTCTTCTCTAGTTTAAACCAGCATACAGAAGACAAAATAGGCCATGATAGACTCAGCCGTCGTGTTCTACTGCCATAGTGAAAGGTGTGGATTAAAACCCCACTTCCTACCCAACACCAAAGTCAGGGTGAGCTACAACTCCTAAGTACTTATTAGTACTCAAGAGAATTTGCCCTATCGAAGTGTTTCACACCGTATCCTTTTGTGTTTTTAGGCATAATTTCAATCTTATTCGGATTGACTTATGCAGAAGTTAGTTAGATAATTTTCATCGTCCAAAATAATGGTTCTGTTGTTTGCAAAGTGTCAAAGCCTTAGTGCTCGACATCATCGTGGAATTGGTTCCAACTGCACAGCTGTGTATTTTGGGCATTTTCTTCTTTTTTCTAAATAACATTTCACTTCTCTTAATTTCCCAATGTAGTCATATGTGAAATTTTATAGCGCCTTCCCAATCTTCGTGTGGATGCACCAACTCTTTCTTTCAATCTACGTACTCTGTCATCTGACAAAATACGAGGCCTTCCACTCTTTGGCAGGTTTTGACAAGGTATTCCTTCCTCGCATTCTCTTATTGTACGGTAAATAGTTGCTACCTGAAATGTGTTTACTATATCCGCATTTCGTAATTGGCCAACTAAATTGTAAATACTTTTTCAAATTTCGATTTTGTACGCCATTTCACAAAAGTTTTTTGATAACAACTGTCAATATTTATGAAAATAAGACCTACTTGTCTAAATTTCAGGCAATGGTAACTAAAGTGAATCATTTGACAGTGATAAAAATTCACTACAAATTTTGTCTCAAAACTTATCTTATATACGTTATATGTACAATAGTATATTAAAGAACTAGTTTCAAAAAACGTATTTTATAAGACGACTTACTAAAATGCTTTCTGAAACGAATGCTTTATATACAGGGTGTTCCTAAATTTTATGTACAAACGAAAGAAGGTGATTCTTTGGCTTATTTTATGGCTAAAATATCATATAAACATAGGTCCGCCAAAGCTTCCTCAATGAACTACAGGGTGTTAAAATTTCAATTTTTTTCAAGTTTTTTGTTTATGGCTCCAGCAGTTTTTGAGATATTGAGTTCAAATTTGGTATGTAAGTTAGGCTTGTTGTCTTCGGACAAGTCAAAGGACCGTGAGAATTATACCGGGTGATACTTTTTCAGTAGCTATGTTACTTTCTGTAGTATACCGCTTGTAGATTCTAAAATAAATAATGGATTCTTTGTCCTGTTTAGAAACTTTTTGGTTTCTTTCAGTTTTTTTTTATCTGTAATCATATCATCCAAATAAATCCACAGCCTACTAGACCACTTTTGAAAAATTTTATTTTGTTAGGTATTTTTCAAATTTTTTTTTATCGAAAACGATTGTAGATAAAAAAAATTACAAGAGACCAAAAAGTTTTTAAACAGGACAGAGAATCCATTTTTTATTTTAGAATCTACAAGCGGTACACCACAGAAAAGTTCAGGGCAGAAAAAGTGACATAGCCGCTGAAAAAGTATCATCCGGTATAATTCTCATGGTCCTCTGACTTGTCAGAAGATGTAACTTCTAGAGTCTAACTTACATACCAAATTTGAACTCAATATCTCAAGAACTGCAAGTGTCATAAACAAAAAACTTGAAATTTTAACACCCTGTAGTCCATTAAGGAAGCGTTGGCTGACCTATGTTTATATGATATTTTAGTCATAAAATAAGCCAAAGAATCACCTCCTTTCGTTTGTACATGATATTTAGGAACACCTTGTACTTTGTCTATTTTGGGCTTTTCAGATTGATTTTAAAATAAAATTTCGCGAGTTTTTAGATTAAGGAAATTTTGATGTATAACTGCTAGGGTAGCAATATTTACATTAAACTTTGGTTTAAATGCTAGGTTAAGGATAATTAGTACATTTATCATATGTTGAATTAAAAAAAAAATGGGTGGAAATAAAAATAAATTAACGCACGCCAAACGTAACGACAGCTTTGACGTTTAATATCAAATCAGTGTTACCACCGTTCGGAATAAACATTGTTCTATTTCTATAAAAAACTCAATTTTCTATAAAATAACTCATTTGGGTGCTTTTATAAGTAGTAATATAGGGCCGGTTCTGGACCACATCGAATACTTTGTGGTGGGGAAACTAAGATCCAGGGCCACGATGAATACTTTGCAGTGGGGGAACTTTGGACCACAAGATAGCGACAATTTCGGGGCGAGTTCAGGACCACAAAATGGCGGTAACTTCGGGGGCAGGTTCCACAACATAAGATTGCGGTAATTTTGGGACCGGTTTTAGGACCACAACATGGTGGATATTCATGTGGGTGGAGGTTTCGCTTTGTAAAACCGGATATTGAGATCATTAACATTTATTTAGGTCAACAATAAATGTAATTTTGATTTATAAGCGAAATTTACTAAAGTTGAATGCTGAACAAGTCTGTTTAAATAGGTACATGTCTGTTTATACAGGTACAGGTCTGTTCATACAAGTACAGGTCTGTTCATACAAGTACAGGTCTGTTCATACAGGTACAGGTGTATTTATACAGATACAGATCTGTTATACAGGTACAGCTCTGTTCATTCAAGGACAGGCCTGTTTATACAGATACAGTTCTGTTTATATAACCTTTCAAGCAACCTTGAACGAGCACGAACGTGATCATCCGCCATTTTGTAGACCAGAACCCACCCACATAAATATCCACCATGTTGTGGTCCTAAAACCGCCCCCAAAATTACCGCCATCCTATGTTGTGGAACCTGCCCCCGAAGTTACCGCCATTTTGTGGTCCTGAACCCGCTCCGAAATTGCCACCATCTTGTGGTCCAAAGTTCCCCCGCCACAAAGTATCCGTCGTGGTCATAAGTAACCGATGTGGTCCAGAACCGGCCCTATATTACTACTTTTATAGCTCTATAAACGACCCAAAATAGAAAAATATTTTTAAAAATACGGTTCGAGTGATTCATCTAAGAAATCAACAATAAATATAACTTATAAGATTAAGACCCGTATTAATAAACTGAACTTAAGACAAGCTTACGCTGAAACTGAAACAAAGAATGGAAATATTTATGATGCTTTTGATAAGATTTTCAGATTTCTAGTCTTAAGTAGATCTTAGTTAAATCTCACAAACATTTATGTGCCTTTAACCCCACGGTAAGACAAAATTGGCTAAGACAAATTTAAGACTTAAATACTTGCTCGAGGGCGTTAGTTATCTTTCACACTTTTCAAAGTAGAAAAGAGACTGAAAATAATAACATGAGTGTCCATACTTTCAATGCAACGTACGTCGCTTTAATACTGCTTTTAAGTCATATTCGAAATCATGTGATTACTACTGTACACTCATGAAATTTAAAACTTGGACACCACAATTTCTGTAAACAAAAATTTGCACATTGTGAAGCGGGCTTAAGGGTATCATTTACAATTCTAACAGCAGGTAGTCTCAGCAGGGGTTATCTTATAGAAGGACTGTAGAATGAATCATTACACTAAGCACGTTTTAGAAAATAGGTAATTTACGTTGCTTACTTAATTTTTTCTTTAAAGAATATATTTGAAGGTATCGCTAATTAAACACCATAGCTCGATTAATTATCGAATCAAAATTTTGTTTAGGAAATGTTTACAAAATAAAATTAGAAATAATTTTGATTTAAAAACGTCTACAAGCAATAACTTTTAAATTAAATCAAAAAACTAAACATGGTTATTTGGGTTGACTGATTATTACTTATTTTTAAATAAATCTAACCTACTAATTATTGTAAGTTATTAAAAAAAATTAAACTCTCTATTCATAATATTTAGTCCTTACAAAATGTATATTTTATGACGTTTCATTTTTTTCTGTAAGGCAATTCTTATTGTCAACGTATATATTTAGTTTTTTGACAAGAATTTATTACAGAATTATAATTAAGATACCAAGTTATAGTTTAAAATTAAATGAAAACGTTTTTTTTAAATAAAGGTATTACTATATAAATAAATATAAGAAATCAATAATGGGTGTGACCTCCATTATTATTGATACATTCTTGGAGGCGTCTGCTCATTGACGCTATCAAGGTATCAATATAATTAATATTAATCGTTTCCCATGCGGTATCAATGGCTGCAATTAGTGCATTACGGTTTACTGGTATAAAATTTGGCCCTTGTTGTCTTCGGATAACAGCAAGTATTCGAGCCCAAACATTTTCGATAATGTTAAAATCTGGGCTTTTGCTGGCCAGGGTAACAGCTCCAAGTTATTTTTCGTATCCAATTGCGCACAACCCGCGAAGTATGAATAGGGGCGTTGTCCTTTAACAACAAAAATACATTATGAAAATGTTAATTCAACAGATCCCGAACTATTTTTTGGAGAAAGTATAGTGAAATAAGAATACTTACTTGTTGGAAAATATAATCTTCGTCTGGATAAAACACTTCGACTGAAGGTTTCATAATAGTTTCCAAAATATCTAAATACGCAGCAGAATCAAGACGTCCATCGATAACCCAACAAACACCTGGACCCCGCGCTGAACCATACCAAACATATACACCACAAATAAAAGATAATATGTTAATTAATAGAAAAGGATTTATTTCTGGAAAAAATGAAATAAAAAAATGAAATAAAAAATTTAAAAAACTTTGGTTTTTCTTTAATATAAATTAAAAAAACGTAAGACGTACAGTAAAATTATTATTTTCTCAAACCGAAGACGGTATCTTAAAACAAGTGAAGATTTTGTAAAGTAAACTTTTATTGCTATTGTTATATGACAAAGTTTATCCTCAATTCCTAAACGAAATCAGTCACGGTTTATTACCTAATAATTTTCAAAAATAAGAAAAAATGTAAATGTAGAACCATGAATTACTTCAAAAACTGATAAAATGAAGAAGTTGGTGTACATTTTCCTAAGACGTTTTAAATAATTGAAATTTGTAATACAAACAGTTTAAGTATCAGATATGGAATGTTTTTTATTTATTACTCATTATTTATCACATTTTGAGTAAAAATAGTCTGAATTTAGTTTTATATATTTAAAGAATCTGTGATCAGTTGTTTCATAAAATTACTAGTTTCATTTAAAAACATTCTATTCAAATTTGTTATACAGACTCAGTGAAGTTCGAATTTCTTCCAAGATTTTAAAACAAAAAACAATTAAAAATTGTAATTTGATGTGATTGTATATTCACTGTATTAGTTTTTTTTCACTACATCTTAATTGATTTTAATTACCTACTTGCAATGGAGTGAACCGTTCTAGAAATAAAATGCAAAGTTTATTTTGAACAGTAAAATAAAATTTAAAAAATTAAATAGTTGTCATGTATACTCAATGTATTACCAAACATCCGGTATGATGGAAATATTTGAAATCAAAAATAGGTAATTAAAATGGGATGTCTATGTTACCAGCTATAAATATTTCATCTTTCTAAAATAAATACGTTATAGATTTTTTCTATATAATTTTTTCATCTATATCGTTTAGTTTATTGATTTATCCCATCTAAATGTTCTACGTCACCGGTGTATTATTCTCCCAACTAAAACGTACATTTTTAAATTTTTCTATCTAAAAATACGTCATCATGTTAAAATGATGCTCAGTGTAATGTTTTATACATATATGATATTCCTGTTTGTGAAATAGTTTATAATGTACGTCATCTGTGTTTGTGGAATAACTTATAAAGTAATACATTTATGTATGTATATGAGATAAAACCTGAAACATCCGCTTTGACTAACATGGGTACAAAATATTTAGTTAATATCATGTTCTAAATATTTAATTGCATAGATATACTAATATTTTATTTGGTGTGATTAGTGGTTTATTAGAAAAAGCTAAGATTATAAACGATATTAAGTAATTAAGTAAATTAAGTCATACTTAAGTAGGATACATGTTAAAAATATCTTTGTGAATACGGTAGATGATGTAAAAAAAAATCGTTTAGCGAAGTACTTCTATAATAAAATTAGTGCAACATTTGTTTTTGTCAACTTTCATTAAACTGATAATAATACCTACGTGAATTAATAAATTGCATTTAATTTCTTCGGATTACTTCCTTATATTAATCGTTTTGAATAGATTAGCAAATAAAAATTCTTTCATGTAATTATTAATTAAACGTTCTGTAAAAATTGAAGAACTCAGTGATTGTCAAACCGTTTATTTAATCGTAACAGTTTATACTTAAAAATACGTTAATTGTTTAGAACTTCTAGCTGACTTATATTTTAGAATGAATATAACAATTAAAATATAATTAAGGTGTATAACATTGAAAAAACAACATAAAATTAAATACGATTACAAAGTACAATCGTCGATCTGTTATTAAATCTATTGATCAAAAAATTAATTAATTGTTTAAAACGATACATGACTTAGATAAAAAATATCTAGTACTATAGGATCGCATGATGATATCTTCTTCATTTAGCATAGAGCATTCGGACTGATTTTAATTAGGTGTAGTAAATTAAATCATGAATGTAAAAGTACATCATGTTATCTTGGTTTTGTTTTGCTTGTTTTTAATTTTACTAATGTGTTCAATACGTTCAATTAGGAGTTTTGACTTTACTGCATTTATATTTTCTTATTATGTAACTTTGTTATTAATTTACATTTTCAACATTCATTAAAGGTAGACAATTAATATTTACAAAAAGCGTTTTATTGAATTAAAAGTAATTACATCAATACGTATGTATACCATAGGATTAAGATGAATGCAACACCGTAATTTTACGAGAACTGTTTTTAACAAAAACTATGTATAGGTAATTAATAATTTTGTAAACTATTAAGATGTGAAATTGATTTTTGTGTAATCATTGTGTATAAGTTTGTACAAAAATTAAAATTGTTTAAACTAATAAGACTGTTTTTGCATAAATACACAAGCAATGTATTAAGTTTGTGCAAATGCGTTGATTACATGTAAATATATTACGTATTTTAAATGATTGCATATTTGGTTTTTCATCAGTTCTTGTTAAAAGCATATTAAGAATAGAAATTGTTTTTCAACTAATTACCTTGAATCCAATCAAGTTTTTGTTGACATTGAAATGAGAACATTAAATGTTTTTCGTGTATGATAGATTTTCGGTATTTTGATTTCCAAAATCTCATTCTTGATATAAAATCATCTTACTGTTTTACATTTTAATTAATTGATATGTATTGTTAACAAAAAGTTTGTCAAAAAAACGTTTCTTTATAACAGCAATATAACAAATGTAATTAGCAGGAAATTTTTGAAAGTTGATCTTTCACTTTTTAATGTAGAAAACACAATTAACGATGTTATTTTCGAATTTTCGGGTATAAATACAAGGTGATGATATGTATTTGTTAGTGTAACCAGATACGACTTTAAGATCTTGGTAAGTATACATTTTTTTAATTTTAAAATTGTGTTTCTTCATCTTTTAAAAAAACTTTTGTTTTTGCTGCTGTTATTATTCTTGTTAATACTTTTTAAAATGTTTGTGGTTTATTTTTTATTTCAAATTACAGATGCTGGAGACGGATAACTGGTCGTCAGTATAAGAAAACGTTTGCAGAAAGAAAATTTTTGGTGACATCGTAAAATGGTTCTCAAACTGGTAAACGAATGCTAGATGAGGTGTGCCATTCATAGATGGAACTCTGAAGTTGTAATGTTTCATATTTTTGTAAAATAATTTTATATTGTGTGTGAAACAGAGAGAGAAATAAAATTTGTTTCCTGCTTTCTTTATTCTTCCAATTAAAAATATATGTTATTGGTACTTGTAAATGTGTTGTGTAACAGAGATGCAAATAAAATTTTATCCTCCTTGTTGTTTTTTTTATTTTCCTTAACACATACGTCACCTTGATGGTGTATCAAACGTTAATGGTTCGAACCTCGGTATGTTAAAGTTTTTTTTTAAAAACTACTTGTTAAATACGTAGTGCTGGTTTAAACGTTAATGGTTCGAACCTCAGTATGTTAAAGTTTTTTTTTAATCAAATGTAAATTCAAGACTAGTTGTTAAATACGTGGTTAATGTAATTAACATGTTGAACAGGTATGTTTTTAAAATCATACGTCATAGAAAATGGTGTCATCTGTTTACAAAAGTTTGTGTATCAATCGTTAATGGTTCGAACCTCAGTATGTTAAATTTTTTTAATCAGCCATAAATTTAAAAGTACTTGTTAAAGCCATGGTTAATGTAATTAATAAAGAAAAATGTTGGTTTGACAGCCATATTGAATCGCTTTAGGTAATTGTTTTTCGTGTTTGTTTTCTAGTTTATAAAAGTATGAGAGTGACAAATATATGTTTTTATCCTCTTTCATCTTGTTTATTAAATGTTTAATCATACAAGATGGCGCTACGTGAGTGTTATTTTTGTTTGTGAACTAGTTTATAATGTATGAGAGTGACAAATATATGTTTTTTATCCTTTTTCATCTTGTTTATTAAATGATCAATCATACGTCATACAAGATGGCGGTACGTAATTGCTATTTTTGTTTGTGAACTAGTTTATAATGTATGAGAGTGACAAATATGTTTTTTATCCTTATTCAACTTTTTAATTAACAGGTCTTATCCTACATTTTACAGCATCATTAATTCATCTTAATCAACCTTTACAGCTATATACAAACTTCAAACTCCATCTTTCAATTGTCGCCGTAGCCTAGTGGTTAAAGCCTTGGCTCGGTAATGCAATGGTTGCAAGTTCGAATCTCAACCAAGTTTTTTAAATACATAAAAAAACTTTAGGACGCCATGTTGGAAATTCAAATCGACCGCCGAAACATCCGCCATGATGGAAATCAACTTCAACAACAACAGCCTAATGAGGTGAGAGGCCGTATTTTCCATTGACGTCTTCAAAAACAAAAACAAGTAATTAAATAGAATGCCTGCGTCAACAGCCTGTTGACAACAACAGCCTAATGAGGTGAGAGGCCTAATTAGGGAACTGCCTGATGAGGTGAGAGGTTGTTAGCCTAATTAGGCTAGCTGCCTTTCACTTTTCCTCATTATCTCAAGGTTGCGTTCTCCCCTTCTACTATGGCATTTTTAAATTTATGTTTTGTTTAAATTGCTGCTTAATTTAATTTTAATTGTTCTTTGTTTATTTCATTAAATTATTGCATTACTTGAGCCATTTTTAATCGATATAGCTTTGTTTATTTTCTTGAATAAAGAGTTTTAAAAATTAAAAAACTGTGTAAAGGTCCGTAAAAGGATGTAAGCCGAAAACAGACTAAAATGCAATCAAACCATAAAATGTTATACATCATTGAATTCGAAATAACAAACGGGGGGTTTTAAAAAAAAAAAAGTAGATGATGGTTCCGCAAAGACGAAACGTCAGATTAAAAACTGACAATGCCACGTTACAGACTCTGAAAAGTTGGGGAAGGTCCTAGGTCAAATATTAAAGTCAGAAAAAATAGTTCATATAATCAAAAAATTCAATTTTTTCACAAATCTCAAAAACTAAAAAAAATTTCAGGGATTTCTAAACGTCATTTTCTTAGGCATTTGATTGCGCAACTTTTGTCCCATTTAACCAAATCTGTATATCTTACCGTTTCCAAGACCACTCCTTATCTCGGACACAGTGTATATGGGTATCAAAGTATGCACAAAGTGGCTAAAATATGGAAGTTATTAACAGTTTTTTTAAGTCTTTTATGTACTGAATCAACCAATTTTAAAGCGGAGTTGTGTATCCCCAAAACCACACCTGAAAGTCCACTAGTGTTTCTCCAAATGCTTTTTCCAATTTTTTGATTCGCTACTACAATAATCACAAATATTACATTTAAATCGTTTTTCTTGATTGTGTATTCTAAGATGCTTAGTCAAGTTGCTCGATACACTACAACGGTAATCACAAACATTACACCTAAAGGGTTTTTCTTGAGTGTGCTTCCTATAGTGCTGAGTCAAAACACTTTTTTGGTAACAGCCGTAGGTACATTCATCACAGTTAAAAGGCTTCAATCCAGAGTGTCGGTACATGTGGGTTTTCAAGTTTCCCGCTTGACTACAACTATAATCACAAACATTACACCTAAATGGTTTTTCTTGAGTATGTGTTCTATTGTGCTGAGTCAAAGAACTTTTTTGGTAACACCTGTAGTCGCATTTATCACACTTAAATGGCTTCTCTCCAGAGTGTTGGTACATATGGATTCTCAAGTGTCCTGCTAGACTACACCGATAATTGCAAACATTACATTTAAAAGGTTTTTCTTGAGTATGCATCATATTGTGGCGAATCAAAGCTCTTTTATCAGGACACTTACAGTCGCATTTATCACAGCTAAAAGGCTTCTCTGTAGAGTGTAGGTACATGTGTGTTTTCAAGTTTCCTGCTTGATTACAGCGATAATCACAAACATTACACTTAAACGGTTTTTCTTGAGTGTGTGTTCTATTGTGTCGAATCAAAGCACTTTTATCGCAACACCTATAGTCACACTTATCACAGCTAAAAGGCTTTTCTTGAGTGTGTGTCCTAAGATGCTTAGTCAAAGCACTTTTTTGGTAACAACTGTACTTACACTGGTCACAGCTGAAAGGCCTTTCTCCTGAGTGTATGTACATATGCGTTTTCAAGTGTGCTGCGCGACTACTACAATAATCACAAAAATTACATTTAAACAGTTTTTCTTGAGTGCACATTCCATTGCCCTGAGACAAAGCAATTTTTGTATGACCCCTGTAGTTACATATGAAAAGTTTCTTTTCAGACTGCTTTTCGGATTTATTACTGCGGCAGTTGCAATTCAACAATTTTTTACGAGTAAACTTTGAAATTGTATTGCTTTTATTTCGATAACCGCAATTGTTACATTCTGTTACATCCCCTTCAGATATATTACAGTGCATTACTTTATGCTTTTCTAATGAGAAATCATAAAATGTAGTATAATTGCAGAGATTGCATTTAAATAGGTGAATAGATACGTGATTGATTAATTTCTGTTTATCATCAGTAGCATAATTACATTTATTGCAGTAGTACAAAAAATCTGATGATATAGATTTGTCCGTGCATGGGGAAACGTCAGTATTAAATAACACATATTTGTCTTTAATAATCTCTTCATTTTCATTCTTGATTGCACCTTCGACAAACTCATCCTTGATTTGTTCTAAACAACGCTCTTCATTACCAAGTGAAGAGCAGTTTCTTGAAAATAGATATGGTAGATTTTCAATTTTTAAAATGTTTTCATTCTGCAAAAAGGCTTGGTGTTCTTCATCAATTTTGAGTTTGCATTTGTTGCATGCAAGTGTATTTTCATCGATGCTCAAATCCTTCAATGCAATTCAAATAATTATATAATTCCGAATGTTGTGATACTTACCGCTTTTATATGTAAGGTCGACAATTTAGGGTGCAAACTTGAATCGTTGCTTAGGGGACGAAGTAGGGTTTCCTCCTTTATTTCTTTTAAACAAATTTGACAAGATGTTGTGGTTTCTGACATTATTAATAAACTATTTATTATTCTTGTGATTGATGCTTAATTACAGCTCTTCTGTTTATGAAAATTTCGAAGTGACTATTGCATCTACAAATAGACGCGCTTACTTAAACAGATACATACATAGTGCTTCAGAAACCTTTTACCACGGATTGATATCTAGAGTGTGTGTTACGTTAGTCTCCAGGTTAATATTCTCTGCTTGGAGGTACCCTAAATCCAGTGGCATAAAATTTTGTTTATAAAAAAGTAAGGAGAAAACCTGATAAGAATGGAAACATCAAAAACTAGCATAGACAGAGACAAGGAAACGACACTGCATGGACAAGAACAATAAATAAAGGATGCAAAGCAAGGAGTGATGGAAAAATAAAGCAATAAAAAAATGTATAAATATTGGCTTATGGAATGTATAAAACAGAGTATTAAACAGAGCATGGTATTTCAACAATTAATAGAAGAGGTAGAAAGATATGGAGTAGAGGTATTAGCAGTGCAGGAATAGTTAACAAACGGGAAAACACCAAAAAAACTATACTCGGACACGTGTTTCAATAGCTAGCTATCATTATCAGCAAACCTGTCGGCTATTGAAACACGAGTCCCAGTATAGTTTTTGAGTACAGTTTTTTGGTATTTTCCTGTTCGTTAAAATATACGCTCCATACCTTTGAGCAGAAATAGTTTCCCGTATAAGCACTTTGTTTGCCCCACGAGCGTAGGGAGTACGATATTAGTGCGAATGCGAGAAATTTCTTCTCGAATAAGTTAGATATATTATTTTTTGCAACGAGTAACTGCAGTAGTAATTCATAAATAAATAAATTCACAGCTGCTTAGTTTTTTGTATTTACAAGAAATTTAAGTTGGTAGCACTGTCTTGCCGATTGCTTGACAATTTGATTTGCGTTGTCAACGGATACCAATCTAACAAAAATGTCCCTATTCCCTCGGAAACTAATAGCGTTTTCCACTGGTACTTTAAGAGTGCACTTAGTGCCCACTGTACTGTACTGACCTTGAAATTTGTGTTCCACTGCTTATTTTCAGTGTGACACTGGTCGAGTGTTAATGTTCCACTGTTATCCAAATATGCACTCAGTTTGCACTCAGCTGCACTGACTAGAGGAGTCAGTGCATCAGTGGCAGTGCAAATATGGCTGACTGTTTATAAACCCAAGCAAATAACAAACCATTTTTTTGTCCCACACAACGGGTTTCAATATAAAATGAATACAAAACAATTATTATTATCAACAATTACCCAAGAATTCATGGAGTCCTCTTCATCTGACAGTGATTTTGAAGATATTTTACTCCCAAAACAAAAGGTGCCTCGAATTGAAAATTATATTCGTGATGTAGTACATCATTACTTTGACAAGCAGGTAAAAGTTCCTGTCAATTAATAATAGGTAATAAAAAGTATTACGTTTGTTGTTTAAGTTTAAAGCAACTTTTCGCATCAAACGCAAGACTGCTGAACATTTAATAGAATTGTTTTCTAATTCCCCATTTTATAAAAAAATTATGTCGCATGGTGGAACAACACCTACATCAGCAGAGAATCATATTTTGTCATTTGTTTGGTAATTATTATGATCCACAATGGTAACATACAGTTTTGTAATGAAATTCAACAAAATCTTTTAGGTTCGCAAGCAATAAGTGCTGTATGCGTGATGTTGCAGAGAGATTTGGTATCAGTACAACCAGTTGTTTTAGACAACTCGTTAGAGTTATGGATTACTTGGTCGAGAATACCCCAAATTTTATCAAATTTCCACGAACTTTAGCGGAAAAGAACATATTTGCAACTGAATTTTCAAAAGTAAGTATGAAAAATAATTACAAGATAAGTCGTACACTATACTTTATAGGTGTCAGGATTAACTAACGTACTAGGGTGTGTAGATGGAACATCTATAAAGATAAGAACACTGGCACATAAAATAAAATCCACATATGTAAATAGACATGACATCCCATCTTACTGGACCCCCTGGAAATACATTTACCTATCCTCGCAACTGCTCTGGCTCAACACTATCATCTATAGATAATATTTTACATAACTCCTCTTCATATTGTACGGTTTCACGAACCTCTCCGGTGGTGGAATTATGATTGTCAGCCTTTTTTTTCTTTTTAATACAGTCTTGTAGCAGTTTTCACATTGAACATCAGATTTTACAATTCCTAGTATTTCTTGAAGATCATTTGAAATTTGTTGCCTCATTTTTCGTTTCGTTTTAAAGTTTTTTAATTGGTCCTATTTGTGGTAAGTATTTTTCATATTTATCCAATAGCAATTTTGTCTCCGGTACACCCCATTCTGCATCTGATTTAGTATTATTAGAATTGCTTGATTCACTATTAAGCAATGACTTATTAAATCCAGTTTGTGATGTCGATGTATGTGCTGCATCATTTTCTATGTCAACGGGCACTATATTTGTCAAACCCGAAGGATGATATATTAAATGCTCTGAATTATCCTCATATAATCTGGCAAGTACTTTCAAAGGTTCTTTGAGTTGCAGGAATTTGGACGATACTAGCATTTTTATGTAAGTCATTATCTATAATAAATAATCATTAATAATAGTCGAATATTCTACCTCTAAACATTTGATTACCTGATAACCTTACATGATCATCGTAATTTGCTTGTAGAGTTACAATTTCTCCATTTACTTTAAAACGAATTTGGTATTGGTTATCCATGGTGTTACATAACCTATAACCAATAATAAAAATATGCACGAATCTTGGAGAGTATGTTTCACTGATCAAACAATTTGGTTGCACTGATTCTGGAACTAATTTGGTGCAATGACGTAATTCCACCAAATAAATGCAAACTCAATCTGACTCAGTGGAAAACAGTATAAAAAACACGGCGGTGAAAAAAATAGAATTCCCCTTGCATCGAGAATACCCGGGAAATCAGTAATCTTAGGTTATGAGTACAAAACAAACATAAGCGAAATAAATACAGAAAAACATGTATGGTTAAATGGAGGTGGCGAAGAAGATAGATTAGAAACGAACTTTTTAATAAACAACCAACTAAACATAAAAACATTACATAAACGAAACTTTAACATCACAATGTTACGTTGTAATTTTTCCATTTAAAGCAATTCTGGTAGCAACATCAAGTCGCTACCAACTTATAATCGTCCAGAGGGCAAAACCACTTTTTCACATTTTCTGACCTAATCATCCACCCAACTGAAAAATACCTCTCTGTACCATTGTTGGCTTCGGAATTCCACTCTTTTGGTAAAAACCGTTCCTCGATAGCTCATTCATTTTTTTAAATATTTTTTTCTTTCATTTTTCTCTTAATTTTTTTTCAAAAATGTTTTCCAATTTTTTTATTTTTGTTTTACTTTTATAGTCATATCACTCTTGAATACCATATGTATTTGCTTTCACGTTGCTACCAGTCCGGAAAGATGTCAGCCCTTTCTACTAGTTTTACGTTTATTGAATGTTGATATAGCAGATTATGTCAAGGTAAATAATGTTATTGCAGTCTTGATTTACTTTTTTTAAATTGACTCGATACTATAATCTCTCGCGGTCATCTGGAATCGAACATGCGCGCCAGCGTTGGTCCAGTTTGTTAAATTGACGAATAGAGTTAGTACGTTATAATGAAGCAAGAAAAAATATTTTGTCTGGTTGACGGACTGCCGGGAGGAGATATCAAGGAAACCACCGGTTTGGTTTTTATGAAACTTTGCGTACGAGTATTACTTATAATAGCGTAAATCCGCTTCGATTTTGAGAATAATCTGTATGGCTAAAAAGGCAGTTAAGCTACATAGATTTTCCCATTGTTGGAATATTTGCAATAATATTTATTCTATACGTTTTAACTTCAAAGAAATTTTTTTTATTTAGTTATGCACAAATTTTACATAAACTATTTTTTTGATTCGCTATGTAAATTACTGAGACATTATTATAATTGTTTTAACGATATCTCCAAGAACATCAATTATACAAAAACAGTCATAAAAAGGAAAGTTTTTTTTCACTGTTTCCCTCAAAATTTTGGTAGTTGTAACGTAACGCTGTTACACATTTTTTTTATCTGCCGAGCAAAGTGTTTTGTCACTGTACTCTTTTGTTACTCTTTTACATGTTTGTTAGTATCGGAACGATGCGGAGTTCTTCGTGAAAAGCTAATATTGTTTAAAACATGTTTAACTTGTTATTTTCATGTTCAAATAATCTTTTTATTAACAATGTTGATGTGATGTAACACCAATGTTAATTTGGTTACTTTGTTCAAATGTTACAATATAATGTTTTAATGTTACTTGTTTAACAGGAACAAACTGCAGCAAGCAGTAATGGAACCCAAGGTAATTAATAACAGAATCAGTTACATTAGGTTAGGTTCCCCTATATATTTATTGACTCTTATATGTAACGTGCTTGTGAATTTTAATTATAATGTTGTGTGATTTTAATTTTGACAACACTTCCTAATTTTAAGCTGCTCCAAAGAAGTTTACATTTTGCAAGTGAAACGTCAGCCAATAAAAACTCCCAAGAATGTTTAATTGCTGCTTACCTCCACTATAGGTATATAATATCGAATAGTGAAAATACAATTTATAAAGTTAAACAAACTTTTAATACAAGACAACAAAACTTGGAAGGAGAAAATTCAAGCCATATGCTTGACATAGACCTGTATGCTGTCATATATTTAATTATAGGATCACTACCGATTGGTGGGGGTTGTCTTAAAGTACTAACACGAATTATGATGTATGCAGTTGCGAATCTTTACTAACTCCTCCAATCAACGACTCAATGTAAATAAGTTGATGCATACTCCTTTTTTTAAATATGATCAATAAGTTGTCTTCCAAATAATAATTGGACTTGAAAAGATTAACATTGATCATATTCAAAACAGGAGTATCAACTTATAAAAAATTCACCTTCTATCATGACCACCGCTAAACCTTGTCAACTCCTAGTGTAGGCCTAATTACTAATTTGGAAGACAACTTATTGCCTCACTGTAAACTTTTTCTAAATCACCCTATATACAGATAAGTAAGCGCGTCTACTTGCTGGTACATCAATCACTATGAAATGTAATTTCTATTACATATGGTTTTCATATAGTATTACATTACAGAATTTAAAGCAAATAATACATTTAGAACGTCTACTTCTATTTAGCGCATCGATAATGGCAGACACCACAATAGCATGTCAAAATTGTTTTAAGAAAATAAAAGAAGAAGCGCCACTACATTCCGTATGCTACGATTCAATGGTCTCGACTTTTCCCATAAAATCTGTAAGTAACATATTCTATTAAATTAATTATACTTTTGAATTATATCGTAGGAACTGAGCATTGACGAAAACCAGCTTGCGTGCAACGAATGCAAGCTCAAAATTGATGAAGAACACCAAGTATCAATGCAAAATGAAAACATTTTAGAAAATCTTCCACGATCATTTCTGACAAACTCTTCTACACTTATTAATGAAGAAAATTATTTGGAAAAAATCAAAGAAGAGTTTGTCGAAGTTGCGATTAAAAATGAAAATGAAGACAACATTGTTAAAGAAGAATGTGTGTTATTTAACACAGACATATTTGAAAAATTTACAAACTTAAATATGTTGTATTACTGCTACCAATGTAATTACGCTACAATCGATAAAAAAATATTGACCAATCATATATTTACTCATCTATTCAAATGCAATCTGTGTACTTATACTACATTTGATAATTCCTCGTTATTGACGCACGAAGAGGTACACTTTAATGTTACGTCTGAAGTAAATGTGTTTGAATGTTATGATTGCGGTTACCAGTCTGAAAACAGGAGAACTTTGGAGTTTCATGTGCTAACCCATAAGAAACTGTTAAATTACAACTGTATTCGTAAGAAATCCAAAAATTTGAGAAGACGTTTGTGTAAACACTTTGAAGAAAGGCTTTTCAGCTGTGATATGTGCGACTACAAGTGCCATAACAAAACTAATTTAATTCGGCACAATAAAACTGACACTAAAAAAAAACCGTTTAAGTGTAATATTTGTGATTATGGCAGTAACCGAACTGGAGACTTGAAAATTCACATGTACAAACACACAGGAGAAAGGCCTTTCAGCTGTGACAAGTGCGACTACACTTGTTACAAAACAAGTAATTTGATTCGGCACACTAGAACACACACTCAAGAGAAACCATTTAAGTGTAATGTTTGTGATTTTTGCTGTAGTCGATCAGAAAACTTAAAAATCCATATGTCTAAACACTCAAGCGAGATACGAGAGAGACCTTTCAGCTGTGCCAAGTGCGACTACAGGTGTTACCAAAAAAGTCGTTTGATTCGGCACTATAGAATACACACTCAAGAAAAACCATTTAAGTGTAATGTTTGTAATTTTTGCTGTAGTCGTACAGAAAACTTGAAAACCCATATGTACAAACATTCAGGAGAGAGGCCTTTTAGCTGTGATAAGTGCCATTACAGGTGTTACCAAAAAAGTGATTTGACTAAACACAGTAGAATACACACTCAAGAAAATTCTTTTAAGTGTAATGTTTGTGATTTTTGCTGTAATCAACCACAAAAGTTGAAAATCCACATGTACAAACACACAGGAGAGAAGTGTTTTGGCTGTGATAAGTGCGACTTCAGGTGTTACCAAAAAAGTACTTTAAATCAGCACAATAGAAAACACACTCAAGATAAACCATTCAAGTGTAATGTTTGTGGTTTTTGCTGTAATCAAGTAGGAAGCTTGAAAACTCACATGTACAAACACACAGGAGAGAGACCTATTAGCTGTGATAAGTGTGATTACAGGTGTTACCAAAAAAGTGATTTGACTAAACACAAAAGAATACACACTCAAGAAAATCCTTTTAAGTGTAATGTTTGTGATTTTTGCTGTAATCAAGCAGGAAGCTTGAAAACCCACATGTACAAACACACAGGTGAGAGGCCTTTCAGCTGTGATAGTTGCGACTACAGGTGTTACCAAAAAAGTTCATTGACTCAGCACAATAGAATACACACTAAAGAAAAACCATTCAAGTGTATTGTTTGTGATTTTTGCTGTAATCATGCAGGAAGCTTGAAAACCCACATGTTCAAACACACAGGAGAGAGGCCTTTCAACTGTGATAGTTGCGACTACAGGTGTTACCAAAAAGTGCTTTGACTCAGCACTATAGAATACACACTAAAGAAAAACCATTCAAGTGTAATGTTTGTGATTATTGCAGCAGTCAAGCAGGAGGCTTGAAAACCCACATGTACAAACACATAGGAGAAAAACCTTTCAGTTGTGATAACTGCGACTTCAGGTGTTACCAAAAAAGTGATTTGACTAAACACAATACAACACACACTCAAGAAAAACCGTTCAAGTGTAATGTTTGTGATTTTTGTTGTAATCAAGCAGGAGGCTTGAAAACTCACATGTATAAACACACAGGAGAGAGACCTTTCAGCTGTAATAAGTGCCACTACAGGTGTTACCACAGAAGTGATTTAACTAAACACAATAGAACACACACTCAAGAAAAACCGTTCAAGTGTAATGTTTGTGATTTCTGCTGTAATCGAGGAGGAAATTTGAAAAGGCACATGTACAAACATTCAGGAGAAAGATCAGCTGTGATAAGTGTGACACAATAGAACTCACACCTAAGAAAAACCGATGCATGCAGAAACTGTTACGAACTGTTAAAAGAAATAGTACCTGAACTTTTGGGCTTACTGAAATAGTCAGAATATGTCAATAGTGATCTTCAAAACTATTATAAAAACACAATTGATTCTGCACTGTACACAATTGATTTAGACTGTATTCAAAGTTTGTTGGACTCTAATCTTGTGACATCTCGCTATAAAGAACACGTACAAATAGTATAAACTAAGTAATGCCAACAGATAGCTGTAACGACGATTGACTGTTTAAATGCAAATCGTTATCTAAGCGATAACTTCGAATGCATAACACCTACGTGCCGATAAAGCTAAGTATTTCTGTACAGTAGCATTTCGTGTGTGTATGCTTGTTAAACTCGGCTAGAATTATAGTTTTTTTTTCTAGTGTAACTGCACATGGTTATACAACTTGATTGATCAACGGCTGTTATATATTTATTATATTCAAATTGAATAGAATATATTTAATAAACTTCAATTCGATATTAGGTACGTGCCATTTTATCTACGTACTTCAAGCGATTGCCAAAAGTGCCGTGTGCGCGACCTTGCAATGTTGTCGCTCGCTTCATTTATCAACTTTAATCTAGTATAACATCCCCCGTTTTCCAACGAATTTACAAATTTTCCATCTATGCCAAGAGAGAGGATGGACGATTTTGAATGGGAATATAGAAGAATGCTAACGTATATTGGAGGGGGAGGAGAATCGGTAATTGACTACGTTATAGCTAACGAATCAAGTAGGAAAGAAATAGAGTATATAATAATAGGAGACGAAGATCATCAACCGATTGAAGTGATCTTGATAGGAGAGGAAGAAGAAAGAAATTATAGTATGGGGAGAGAAAAAAATTGGAATGACAAAAGTATAGAAAAGTATATTAATAAAATGGAGGAAGATCAGGAAGCAGCAGAAGAGGTTTAAGAAGAATTGAAAAGAATTACAGAGAAATCGAAGATGGCAACGGAAAGGCGAAGATTTAAAAGGACGAAAAACAAAAAGGAAATAAAGTCAGAAAGGTGGAACAGGGAATGTGAGAGAGAAAAAGCAGAAATGAGAAAGGGGAGAAGAAAATTGAAAAAAGGTAAAATAAATATAGATGAATATAATAAAATAAGAACAGAATTCAAGAGTAGATGTGAAATGAGAAAAATGGATTATCGAAAATTTATGGAAGAAAATCAGAAATGAAGGGCACGCCTGGGAACTCGTAAATCGATTAAGAAACAAAGGAAATAGGAGAGAACCAACAATAAATAGTGAAAAATGGGAAAAACACATTATAAATGTACTACAAGGCGAAGAAGTTAAGATCATAGCAGAAAAAGGGAAAATAGGAGAAAAAAAAAAAAGAAGGAGGAATCAAAAAGAAGAGCTGGAGGAGGCCTTACAAAAAGTAAAGATGGGAAGAGGAGGAGGCACAGATGAAATGCAGGGGGAAGAGTGGAAATACACAGGGTAAGAGATAAGAGAGAGAATAAGAAAAGTACTAGGAAAAATTTGGCAGCCAGAAGGCTTCCCAGAAAGATGGAAAGAAGCGATTATTTGTCCAATATACAAGGGAGGGGATAGACGGAAGTGAAAAACTACAGGGGGATTAGTTTAACAAATATTGGATATCAATTATACGCAGAAATAATAAGAGCAAGAATGGAAGAAGAAATAGAAGAAAAAAAGATAATTCCAGATTTGCAGACAGGGTTTAGGAAGGGAAGAGTAGATAGAAAGACATTGTGGAAATGATGAAGAAAAATGAAATAAGAGAAGACATAATAGAAGCAGTGGAAGTGATTTATAAAGAAACAAAAATAGAGTAAAGGTGAAAGGGAAGTTAGAGAAGGAGTTTTGACAGAAAAAGGTTTGAAACAGAGATGTCCGTTGAGCCCAATGCTATTTTCAATATATGTAAGAGATCTAGAGGAAGAAATGAAGAAAGATTAGGTTGGAGGAAGAAAAATGTAATAACAGTTGGATATGCGGACGATATAGTAATTTTTACAAATAAAGAGGAATAGATGAAGAGAGCAATAAAGACGCTGAGAAGATATTTAGAGAAAAACAATTAGATGTAAACGTAGAAAACACAAAAATAATGGCATTTAAGAGAAAAAAATGAGAAATGGTGGTGGGGAAAAGAAGAAATAGAGAGAGTGAACAAATACAAATACTTAGGCTACATGATGAGATATGACAATAAAGACAGTGATCATACAGTGTCATCCCCAAAGTCCGCACCGAATAGGAAACTTCTTCATTTTGGATTTTATTTAAAAAAGTTGTTCTTCATTAAAAAACATCAAGATTTGAAATCATGGCCATCTAGGAGAAATTTTAATTTTTTCCAATTTCCAATAAGAAGAACCGAACTGTGCAACATGCGGGATGGACATCATACTGAGATGTAATTTAATTTTGATGTTGCCTCAATATTATTGAAAATGATATTCTTGTTAAGATACTGACTTGTTTTGACCAATTTTTTGGTGTCAATAAAAAATAAAAGAACTTTGCATCAAAAATTTTGAAGTTTTTCTAAAGAATAATAAAAATTGACCATAATTAGCACAATAATTGGACAATTTGTAAATTACAAGCTCTTTTAAATAAATCTTGTATACAGGATATCGTTTAATTATCATTTAAAACAAATCCTTTTTCTTATAGCCACCATTTTAAAAAAATTGGAAAATATTCAAATTTCTCCTAGATGGCCATGACTTTAAATCTTGGTGTATTTTTTAATGATGAACAACTTTTAAATACAAATTTTTGATATTTACTGAATAAGGGCACTTTACTCTTGACTCAAAATCAAATTTTCGAATGCACATCGTATATTACCGCGTCTTTCGCCACATTGTGTAGGTGCATTTTTAGCTTTATAGATTGCACAAACTTTTATGAAGAATAACTTTTATCGAAAAACCCATAATAAATAAGTTTTCCATTTGGTGCGGACGCTGTATAAAAGAATTGCCATGCATGGAGTATAGGAGACAGATTATTCGGTAAAGAAATAGAAAAAAGAAAGCGGTTATTCGAGAAAATAGTAAAAAGTGTGATGATGTAGGAGCGGAGATTTGAGGATGGAAGGAATGGGAAGAACTAGAGAAGATACAGGGAAAAATTTTGGATATGAACACTAGGGCTGGAAAGGGAAACACCAAGGTATTTAATCGAGGAAGAAATGAAAATAGAAAAAATAAGAATAGAAGCAGGGAGGAGAGTAATAAGATTTGAGGAAGGATGGAATATAGAAAAGATAATGAAATTCTATATGAATGTTGGAAGGAGGTAAAATTGCAAAGAACAAAGCACGGAAAATAAGAGAGAAGAGCATACTTTAGAAGAGGTAAGAAGATTGAGGGAGGAAGGGAGAAGGATGGAAGAAGTGATAGCACAAAGGGACAAAGACAGCCAAAACAAGAAAGAGATGAAGATAAAGGAATCAAAGTATAACACGACATACAAATATATAGTGGTGAAAGGGATACCAAAATATATCACAGGATTAAACATAAAAAAAAACATATGGTATCGAGGTATAGACTAGAAATGAGGAAAATGAGAATAAATATTGGAAGATAGATGAAGAAAGGATGTGTGGGGAAAATTGGGAGAATGTAGAGCACATGGTAGATAAGTGCAGCGAATAAAGGAGAGAGGAAGTGAGAAGGGCATAAAATTGATGAAAGAGGTAGAAAACAGAAGAAGATGGATGGAAGAAAGGAAGAGGAATACAATAAAAATCACCTAAAAAATTAAATTAGTAAATATTTTTGCGGATTTTGTGGGTTTAGTTTTGTTAACCGAATCAATTTGTTAATTTAAAAAAACAAATAAAGCTTTATTATACTATTTATTGTACAAATTTTCCATATCTATTTGGCAGGTTTATAATTGGACCTAATCGTGTTATTTAGTTATTCCCTTGATTATTGGGATCATTATTTTACAAAGCGGTCTCATCGTTGCACAGTGGTCTAGGCGCACTAAGATAAGATAAGATAAGATAGATAAGATAAGATATTTATTTTGTTATTATCACAAGCGTACTTACAATCGTCAATGTTTGGTAAACAATATAATATATCATAATAAAGTATATAAAATACATAAAAATGCACTTAACAAATTTAAAATACAGTAGTATTAAAATTGTGATTTAGAAAATCATCATAGGAATAAAAACACTCATTTAATAGAATCATTTTGATTTTGTTTTTAAATAAATTATAAGGAATGTTTCGCACAGTTCTTGGGAGTTTATTAAAAAATCTAAATACCTGGTCAAAGTTAATAAGTACGAAATAAAATATTATTTTTGCTCCGTGAACTAACACTTTGTGTACAGAAAGAGGCATGTAATACTAGGGATATTCTGTATATGTAACAAACAATTTGGCAGTTTCTAAGGCATATATGTCGAGATTTTCCGGATTTACTTTGTAAGTAGAGGATTATGTATTTAAAATTACTCCAAACCTGCTAATTATTTCAATATTAATGCCAGTAATACAAGAAGAAATTTCAGGATCCTGGAAAAATCGGCGAGCAGTGTTTTTATCGTTACTAGTACCGCTTTCACCAGACTCTACTTGATCAACAATTAGTCATAGTTGATCTTTGAAATCCGTTTAGATCTGTAGTTTTCTTGCCTTCGATTTAGTCTGATCTTTTACACCTCTAGCTTGCCATTTTTTAAAGTTTAGCCTGTACGCTACATGAAGAAAGCATTCAAAGAAACGAATAAAAGCAAACGTACTTTAGTCGGCTTCTTTCTTTCTCACTTTTTTTAGATCGTTCATTTCCTTCGCTCTTGCTCCACAAACATAACAGACTTGGGCTGAAGCAGTGTCTGGTATTACAGACTTTGCCGTCAATCATAGTCAAATGAATTTAGTGTCGAGCTGATATTTCCAAGTCTGACAGAGTTATAGCAGTAGGTCCCAAATTTTCTATTTGTTTTTCAATGTTTTGGGTGTGATTTTTTGTTAAGTCAGTGTTTTCTTTTGTATATTGAATATGGATGGATCTGCAGTATCTTGTAGAGGAGGGTCATGGATTTTGCCAAATAATGGTCTTGTTGAAAGGTGGTTCTGCGTTTAAAAGATATAGCTGGATAGGGACGATAGAACTAACAAACATATCGGCATCGCTTTCATCTGTGGAAGCATCTTGGAAATTTCTGCTTGTACTGACTGTGACCGGTACTGCTGTCACATCCACACTTGTAAATTAAAACTAACTCTTTGGGTCAGATAATAAAAGACTCGAAATTACTTCTTGTTGAACCAACACGATCCTGATCGCAGTGTGATCCAAAAGTGCTTGAAATTTGATCTCGATCGATGTTTTTGTTATATCAAATACTTTTTTTCCTATGGATAACTCCAGTAACTTCTCGTAACTTGGGTATATATTTGAGTGTTTCGATTTGGCACCAGTGCGTAATAGCACGTCCGTTTCTCAGTTTAGCATCGACGAAGAGGGTAAGTGCTTCGTCAGCCAAATAACTGCCTCTTTCAACTTTACTTTTTCTTGACATCTTCCAAGAACCAAGAATTTTTGTGGCTCGAGTTGTGCTGGTTATTGATTTTTTAACTATTTTTGCCGCATGTTCTTCCTAATTTTCTAAGACTCATCTGAGTTGCCTATGTAAGTTCCTCTGCTGTCACAGACTTACGGAACTCTTCCGTTTTTCTCCTTTTGGTTCGTACAAATTATGAACTTGGGCGACCAGGTCCAAGAGTTTGAGACTGTTTGGAATAAACTACGTCTGGAAAACTTAATTTTTTATTTAACCATTCTGAATTCTTTTTTAAAAATCTGTCTTTTTTCCTGCCACTATCACCCCACTTTTTTAAGAATTTAGAACAAAATTCAAAATTACTGAAATTACTTAATTTGCTTAAAATGAAAAAAAAAACTAAGAATGTATAACTACATTCATATATTTTACTTATTATAAGGTGTATATCAATTTGTAGATTGCTATGTTTGATGATTATAAAGTTTCGGTTTTTAGTAAGTCATTTTATCACCTATCCGTCTAACTTAAAAGTAAGTTTTCCATAAAAGGCAAAAAAAACGTACCTGCTGTAAGTGGAATTGTGTTATATAGTTATCAGGGTGTACTATGAGCTTTGAAATAGCTTGTCAGAAAGGGGAAGTCTTTTTTTGAACTCATAGCCTACGATTACTGATTTCCCGGTTATTCTCAATGCACGGGAAGTTCCATTTCCCGCACCGCGATGTTTTTAGTTTCCGAGGGAATAGGGAAATTTTTTTAGGTTGGTATTAGTTGAGAACGCAAAGCTGTTTCGAAAAAAAATTCCCTAATGCGTTAGGTATAATATAAATAAAAATAATATCATAAATAAATCTACTGAACATTAATTACGATTTAAATTAACGCACGCCGAACGTAACAACAGCTTTAACGTTTAATATCAAATCAGTGTTACCACCGTTCGGAATAAAAATTGTTCTATTTCTATAAAAGAACTCATTTGGGTGCTTTTATAACTCTGTAAACGACCCAAAATAGAAAAAATAGTTTTGGTTATTTGTGTTTGTAATGTCACGTATTGCAATTCGCCTGTTTAACTGTATTCGAGCTTAAAATTAACGCCACGTGCATTAATAGTTATTTAACAAACGAGTGTATTAATAAGGGCGATTAACAATCGAGATATTTTAACGCGCTCGCTTCGCTCACGCGTTAATGTTTGAGATTGTTAATCGCCGTTTAATTCAAGAGTTAGTTACACAACTTTTCCGTCGACCGTACTTTGTAATTTTAATAAAATTATAATTGAATAATTTTAGAAAAAATATGCTATTTGGAAAGTACCGTTTTGTGAACGCACCACAATTTGTTAATTGTATAACATAACCTAACTTCATTGTTTTTACTTTTTTGTGAGCTTTGTATTTGATTATTCTTTTCCTTTTCGTCTTTTGTATGGCTATTTGACAACATTATTTTAATTAAGGTCACTAAGTTGATGGAGAATTGAGGTACTAAATTCCAATTGTTGTGTCAAAACACAATAGTTTTCATCACAGCGAAACAAAGTGCATAAATCTTTTGTGAGAACGGATTGGTCCTTATTCAAAATGGTGATGCACCTACAAAGACCGAACCAGTAATGGTTGACAATGTTTGATAAATGATACAAAAAGCCCAAGTACATCTCTACGTTGCCTGTAAACAAGTTGAACTTTTGATAATGACTTGTCACATCATACCAAACAAAGATATTTATTCATATCGCTATTGTGTATTCCAGCTTAAGATCCTTTAACGATGAAGCTTGATTTCCCTTTAATGTTATTTCACACAACATGCTCATGTAGATTTTATAAAAAAAACATTTTCTTAAAGTGGTTCCGCTACACCTCCAAAAGATATTTTTAAGTCGGAATGTTTATCGGGCCATTCCTTTTTTTGAACAATGTGTAAACAATATTGAAGAACTGTGTGAGACAATAGTTTGTAAAATAGATGAGCTAAACATCGTTAAATGTTATTAAGGGTTATCATCGGAATGTTGTATACAGTACAAAAAGTTTGTGTGAACAAATTGTAGATTTATTACAATTGTAAATTAATGTTGATTCGTTATTATTAAAATTTGCTTTGGTCAAATTATGACAGACTTTTTATTTACATTCTCAAATTGTATTTGATTGACAGATAAAATGGCAACTTTAGGTATACACATGTATGTTTAGTTGCCTATACTCAAATCGTCCATTAATAGAAAATCGTTCATTAATAGGGGTCATTAATGAACGATTTTGTTTACGTTAATGTAAGTCATAAATGCACGGTCGACAAAAAAGTATTATTAATACTTACCTCTACTTGCACTCTCCATTTTCAAAATTTAGATTAAATAATTACAAATCTATCAAACTTTCACTACAAATTTAAGTATAGGTACGCTCGCATACTTTTCTAGACCACAATTGTCACAGTATTTGCACCCGTCGTAGAGAAAACAGATAACATAAAAAAATTGTACGAGAGAGATATTAGCTACAATTACCGCATGATCAGAGCCTGTAATTCAAAGTTCCGAAATTGTTAATTTTGGCCAGGTATGACCTCGAAATAATCAACTGTGCGTTGTTACGATCAGTTCTTGATCTTGATCATCGTTACATTTAAAGTTAAATGGGTTTAAAGAGCGCCTTAAATCTACTGTATTACGTCTATTTACAAGCTATTTGTGCAGGTTTCTAAATTTTTCTTTATGATCTCGATACACTACACTTTTTTAAAATAAGCCCTAGAAATTGAATCAGACATGATATTTTGTTTTTATTCTAAATTAATGTCATGTTTTGATCATTTTAATTTAATACATTGCAACCTACGTGAAGGAATGTCTTCTTTTTTTTACCATAGATATATTGATGGAACTTTTTACATGCAAAAAGAATTTCCAAAAATTCCTTTTCAATGATTCCATAATTTATTTCAGTGTCACTTAAACATTTAGATGGTTTGTTGTCTTGCAGCATCACACATCCTAAGGTTGTATGACTACTATCGCTTTGAATTATTATTGGTTTTTTGTTATCAAAATTTTGTAAAACTGGATAATTAGTAGTGACTCCTTTTAGTTTACAAATCGCTTTAGTGTGTATGTCACTTCATGTGTATTAATTAAGAAATTTTCTTAGGTATTCTGTATATAAAGTAAATTGCTCAATAAAATTTCTTAAATACCCTACTAATCCCAAAATTCTCTGGAATTTTTTTTTGTTTGAGTTTTATAATTTATAATGGTTTTAATTCTATTGTTATCTGGTAACATTTTTAATTATAGGTTATCCCGAGCTAGAAGAATATTGGAAAATGCATTTGGTATCTTAGCAAATCGTTTTTGAATACTCTTGCATCCTATTGCTCTAAGTCCAGATAAAGTGGAGGTAATAACAATTCACATTGTTACACTGAGACAGAACGTGAACATATTACAAGTCTCCCACGAATAAATTGCCAATGTCGTAACCGAGCAGCTGATAATGTTCAAGAAATTCGAGATAGTTTTAAAACTTATTTTAATTCTCTTAACGGAGCTGTTGAGTGGCAGGAAAATGCAATTTAATATGTACATAGTGGTTTTATTTACAAAAAATATAACGCATTAAAATAATTATAATTTATTACTTTTTTAATTGCTGCATATAAAATCTTAACAATCTCTTTTTCTGTTTCTATCCTTACATTTTCGTTTCTAATTGATTTTTAATTTGCTTACAATAAATTTTGTCAAGGCATCTTCATCATTGTTAATTTCATTGGCAGGTTGATTCAATTTTGTTATAGTTTCACTTATCGTTGCAAGAGTTTTCGAAGTTTCCTGCATTAAATTTATGTCTCCACTATCTTGTTCAACATTTCCTTTTCTTCGACCTTGCTGATGGGATAGATAAAGAAGTCGAAGAAATGTCCTCAGTCTCCTTTTGGGATGTAAACTACAATTCAAAACGTTCATCATCAGAAAACTCTTGAAGGACACCGTTGCGATCTACCACATATTCTTGAAAGGTTTTCACCTCCTCTTCCATGGAAACGATTGCAGACCGAACCTGCACATGATTTAATAACAACATTAATACTTAATTAATTCGTTTAGTTTAACTATGTGAAAGTGCATAATGTGATAAGTAACTCATAGTGTTGAACAAGTATGCTATTTATTATCAGGAACAAGTGTTATTTAACTGTGCATCCAGTAAGATTGTGGTTAAACTATTTAGCATTAATTACTTGACTAATGAGATTTCGTCCTTAAGTTAATGCTTTATTTACCGTTATCATTATTTTATTCTACCAACTCTTGGGAAACATTTACTAATACACTTATTTATTGGAACACCTGGAAGTGATAATTTTGAATAGTGAGCGTTCTGTTGGTATAAACTTTTCCGCCTTATAAGCGTGTTTAACTACTCTACGTATACTCTTTTTTTGATTTTTTATTTTAACTAGTTACACTTGCTTTAAGTCTACCACGCATACTTAATTACTTAACTGAATTATTTTGAAAATTAATTGCAATATGATTTGTTCAATGTGCAGTGGATCATTTATGCCCGGTTTACATTATTCCAGTCCAATAATTTAGCGAGTTAATCCAGTCCAGCGCTGGACTGGATCATATCGTCCACATTATTCCAGTCATTCAAAAACTGTTGGGTCGGTAACACTATAATGACAATGCGTTTAGATAGGAGTCAAGCACTGGATTTTGGCCGTTCACACTATTTCAGTGGCGCTGGAATGAAAAATAGACCGTCTTTCCAGTCAAATGGTCTGGATGGATCACTGGAATGGGTAAATTCTAGTGCCGATTTACATTATTCCAGTAGCATTCCACCGTTGGACTGGAATGCTATTGGAATTAATGTGAACCGGGGATAATGGAGACGGGCACTGGATTACCGGTCTACTTTTGAATCCAGCGCCAGCGTTCCTTTGCAACTGGAATTATGTAGACGAACTCCCTCTAGTGGTCCATTCCAGTTCAACAGTATTGGATTACTGGACTGGATTAATGTAAACCGGTCATTACTTCGAAATCGCCTGGACTGTCCTGTTCTGGTAGTTGTCAACATTCTTACCATTTTGATTGTGTCGGAATTCCGGATGACCTTCGAAAATACTTAAAATCTATAAACGGTGTATAATTTCTTCATCTTCTCGTTATGAGAACAACTTTAAAACGACTATGTTGCAGTTAACTAAGTCATTAACAGACGAATTAGAAAGTCAAATAAACGTCTTAAGATCTGAAATTCTGAATGAGTTTAAACTGTCAATAGATTCGCTAAAGCATGATGCTGTTGAAATAATATCAGGTAAAATTGATAAAATATCCACGAGTTTGCTTCATCAAAAATGGTCAATCCGAGACAGCTAACTCCTATGCTAGCATTGCTGCTAAGGCTGCTCAGTCAAAAATTATAATAAAGCCTATTAATAATAAACAATCAACGACTGAAACAAAGCGTGCTATTCTCAATAAAGTTAATCCAATCTCGTCTAATATCCTCGTGAAAGATGTCAAGTCAATTAAAGATGGTGGAATCGTTGTTAGCTGTTCTGATAGTCTGCAATCAACAAAGCTTTTGAAGTCGCCAAAAGTAAACTGTCTGCGAATTATGAACTAAAGCAAGTTAAACCTAAATCTATTCGTCTTCGTCTAGTAGGTCTATCCGATCAACTTACGCCGAAGACTATACTGCACTATTTAAAGATCCAACATAGTGAATTTTTCAAGGATGATACAGTCTGTGATATTATTTCTGTCAGCCCGCTGAAAAAGCATTCGCATATTTTTCAAGCTACTATAATCACTGATGCTATACTGTACCGTCAATTATTAAATGCTGGTCACTTGCTTATTGGATTGGATAGTTGTACCGTGTTTGATGCTATGGAGGTTACACGTTGTTTTAATTGTAATAGTTATAATCACTCATCCAAATTCTGTCAAAAAAGAATAATCCTGTGCATGTCAACACGCTGCTTGGGATAGGGATCAATGCACAGCATATAAGCTCACATTGGCTACAGTTCAACAAAATCTCTTTGGTAATCCAAAAACATCTAGAAAACATAGTGGGTGATAAAGAGTTGCCTTTGAGTAACAATAAACCGAATTACGTAACTAATATTTACTGCTTATATCAAAATGTTAGAGGACTACGATCCAAAACAAAAACTTTCTTTGATAATGCTTCAATACTAAGCGATTGTATTGTTGCCATTACAGAAACCTGGCTATCTGAAGACATATTTAACAATGAACTGTTTATTGATAACTTTTATGTTCATAGAAAAGACCGTAACTTTAATGTAGTCTCGTCTACAAAGGGTGGCGGAGTTTTACTAGCTGTAACACATAACTATACCAGTGTTCCAATAGACCTCTCAATCATTTCAGAAAATTTACCAACAATTGATATTTGTGGATTGAAAGTAATGCTAAACTCTAACAACGTAATAATTTTGTTATGTGTTTATATTCCCCTTCAACATGTAATGAAGACTATGAAATTTTATTTGATCTTATTAGCACACTACCAGATGTCTTGAATAATAATGTTATTTTATTAGGTGATTTCAATGTTACTAATTTTGTCAACAATTCTAATGACATATTAACTGCACTTGTTAACAATTTTTGCGTTTTTAATAACTTCTTTCAATACAATTGTGTTAAAAACATTTCAAATCGACTTCTTGACTTAATATTGTCCAATATAAATTGTAAGGTCACTAGATCTGATTATTTTCTAGTAGATGAAGATGTCTTTCATCCAACTCTTCAAATACAAATGATCATTAATTGCAAGGCACAACATAACTTCAAACCGAATATGAATGCACCCACATGGAATTTTAAGAAAGCAAATTTTCCATTACTTTATGAATCTTTAAATAAAACAAATTGGGATTTTTGTTAAAATTTTCTGACGTTAATGAGGCTTGTTCGAGATTCTACAAAGTCCTGAATTCTATTATTGATATATCGGTTCCCAAATCGGCAAATAGATTCCACAGAAAATATCCACCATGGTTTGATGGAGACATTATTAATGCAATAAAGCTCAAACAAAAACTTTGGAATTCATTTAAGTTAACCAAGGAACAATCAGACTACATCCAGTTTAAATCTCAACGTTCAATATGTAAGCGTTTAATACCTATTGCACATCGCAATTACATAATAAATACTGACAAGTCCCTTGCAGAACAACCTAAAAGTTTTGGTCTTACATTAACGCAAGAAGAAATAAATCTAGAATCCCTGGTGTGATGACTTATAATAATGAAGAACTCACAGCGCCTGATCAAATAGTTGAGGCTTTTGCATCTTATTTCAACAGCGTAATATACACATCTCCTTGCTTACAAGATCTAACCCAGGATGTATCACTCTTCTCTTTGATATCTGTCCCTAATGTTAGTGAAGAAGAAATCCTAAAAAGCTTAAAGCAGCTAAAAGATTCATTTATTTCAGGAGCTGATAATATCCCTTCTTTTCTGTTGAAAGACTGTGCGACTATATTTGTTAAACCATTGTCATATATCTTTAACCTTTCACTTAAGCTATCAGTATTTCCTGAGTTATGGAAGAAAACACTTATAACACCAGTCTTTAAAAAGGGCGATGCATCCGTTGTTAACAATTATCGACCAATTTCTATTATATCCAATATAGCTAAAGTCTTTGAAAGCGTACTGTATAAACGTATTTATTTTCAAGTAAAATCTTTCATAACGCCTTATCAACACGGATTCATGGAGAAGCGCTCTACTGTTACTAATTTAGCTTCTTTTAGTCAGTATGTATCTGAAGCATTAGGTGAGCACAACCAGGTAGATGTTATTTACACTGATTTCCAAAAAGCGTTTGATCAAATCGACCACAACGTACTTTTGTTCAAGCTAAACTTAATTGGTTTCTCAGACTCCCTATTAAACTGGGTTAAATCTTATCTGAATGATCGTCAATTGTTTGTGAGATATAACTATCACTTGTCTTCATCATTTGTTCCTACCTCTGGTACCCCTCAGGGATCAAACTTAGGACCACTATTCTTTTTAATATTTATTAATGATATCGTTGATTGTTTACAAGCGGAAAAGTTACTTTTGCAGATGATTTAAAAATATTCCGTACGATAAATACTGAGACTGACTGTAGTATGTTACAAGAATGTGTTGACTGTCTGGGTAGATGGTGTGTTAATAATCGTCTTTATCTAAATGTTGAAAAGTGTCATATCTAGAAAACAAAACACCATAAATTACCCGTACAAATTAAAATATTACTTAAATCAATTAAAAATCATTAAAAATTTAAAAATTATATTTAATAAAAATTTTTTTTTTATTATTTTAATTATTTTATTTTTTTAATATATAAAATATATAAAATTTTTTTTAAAATTAAAAAAATTTTTTTTTAAAAAATTATTAAATTTTTTTATTTTTTTTTTTTATTTTATTTTTAAAATTTTTTTTTTTTTTTTTTTTTTTTTTTTTTTTTTTTTTTTTTTTTTTTTTAAAAAATTAAAAAGATTTTTAAAACTGTTTAGTGTACCGATGTGATAATGTTTATCCATTAAGAAATTGCGTTACTGGTGCCTTCTCTCAAGATTTGATACAATACGTCCCTTAACCAAAGACGCATTCATTTAATTGTCCAGTTTTGTTATAATTTGTTAAACTTTAACATAGATTCACAGTATTTGGTGGAAAGAATACCACTTTATATACCGAGAGCATCCAGCAGAAAAACAATTGATTTTACACTCCAATGAGTCGCACAAATGTGTCAGCTAGATCTCCTATCGGTCTAATGTGCTTTACGCCAATAAATGTTCCAATGTATCTGACGTCTAGATACATTTAATGATTTTAGAAAAAGGTTGTATCTAGTTTTTAATCAGTAAGAATATGTTATACTATTATGTAAGTTAAGTTATTTATTATTGTTTCATTTTATGAAGTTGGATTAGATTTTTGTTATTGTTTACTTAATTTTTCTGTTATTTTATATTTCCTGTAATTAGGTGTGCGTCACCTGTTGGAAATAAACACATTATTATTATTATTATTATTATTATTATTATTATTCCCTTATTCTCAACTTTTAATGTTGGTTACGGTTTTATTACTAGTAAGAAAGTAATTCAACTCCTCTTGCTAGCCTAAAAATTTTCGGACTATGTGGCAAGTTTGCAGTATTATGGCACGCTGCCCCACATTAACGATTTTATTGGGTAGTCCGATGTTATTTAAGTTATTCAGGAAACCTTTGCTTAGGATACCCTCAACCGAGATCACAAAAGGAAGAATTGTCACATTTCTCAGTTTCCATTGCCTTTTTAGGTCATACGCCAAATTTTCATATTTTGTGACTTTCTCTTGTTCAGTCTTCTATATTGTGTGAAGAAGGTACCGCGATGTCAATAATGGTGCCTGTTGCTTCTTTCTTATCAATAAACACAATATCCGGTCTGTTATAGTCAACTGTTCTATCAGTTGTTATGACTCTGTCCCAATATAATAAGTGGTCCGGTGTTTCAAGAATTGGCATCGGCTCATATTTATAGTAAGGAGGGGTGTAGTTTCTAGAAGTCCATGTTTAAGTGCAAGTTGTTGGTGGATTATTTTGGCTAGTTGGTTGTGCCGGCCAAGGTATGCCTTATCAGCTAGAGCTGGACACCCTGCTGTGATATGTTCGATGGTTTCTCCGACAGCTCCACATTTTCTACATTTATCTTCTATATTTAGCTTTAAACAATGTTTTTCGTAATTACGTGTTCGAATTACCCGGTCCTGTATTGCAATAAGGAAGCCTTCTGTCTCCGGGTATAACTGTGGATCACTAAGCCACCTAAGCGATGATAATTTATCTACGTTATCCATTTTTATCAGTTTGGGGTATCTACCATGCATCGATTGTTCTTGCCAAGCGTTAATATTTTCAGTTCTTGTTGGTAGTTCATCTTGCCGCATACGCTGTGCAAGATTCAGTGGAGTAAAACCCTTATCTGATTGAACCACTAACTGCATCAAATCGCTGTTAGTTGAATGGAAGTAACGTCTCATGTTATTTTCTTGATTTAAGCACAGATACTTAATATTAAGCAATCCTCTTCCACCTTCACTTCTCGGCAAGTACAACCTTCTCACTGAGGAGTTTGGGTGCAGGCTCCTAAATTTTGTTAGTAATCGCCTTGTTGTTCTATCTAGTTCATCAAGATCAGTGTCGGACCACTTCACAATTCCAAATGAATACGTCAATACCGGGACGGCCCAGGTATTTATTGCCGAACACAAATTACCGCCTGAAAGCTTAGTGTTAAGTAGCTTAGTTAATCTTTTCTTATACCTCTCAGTGAGCTCTCTTTTAAGCTCGGCATGGTCAAGTCGTTGGTTTTGAGGGGTACCAAGGTAACGGTAGGTTTCATGAAGAGGTAGTTGATCAATATCGCCCATGCTCTGTGGATTGTTCTCAATATTCCCTTTTTTGATGTTTATAACGGCGCATTTATCAAGCCCAAATGACATTCGGATATCGTCACTAAAGGTTTTTACAGTCTTGATCAGTGACTGCATTTTCTCCCGTGACTCGCTGTACATCTTTAGGTCGTCCATGTACAGTAGATGAGATATTCGACATTTGCTTCTGAGATTCAACCTATATCCAGCATCTGTGTTATTTAATAAGGAAGACATTGGGTTCAAAGCTAAGCAGAACCATATAGGGAAAGAGAGTCTCCTGAAATATTCCCCTATTTATGTCCACAGTTCCTATGTTTTCCTTGAAACCCACATAGTTGATTTCCATGACGTCATTAGGTGTTTCAGGACAGCTATTATGCGTGGGCATATTTGATATATTTCGAGGACTTTTATTAACCAGTCGTGGGGAACAGAATCATATGCTTTTCTGTAATCGATGTAACATATATTTAAATTTCGTTTCATTTTCTGGACTTGTTTTAAGATTACTGAATCTATGGTTAGCTGATCCTTACAGCCCAGCGTCCCTTTTATGCATCCTTTCTGTTCCTCCGAGAAAATTTGGTTAACACTGCAATGCTGGTATATTTTTTCATTAATTACCGAAGTAAATAATTTGTATACTACTGATAAGCATGTTATTGGTCTATAATTTTGAGGTTGTGCGGTATCGCCCTTTTTATATAGTAAGAAAGTATTGCCCTGGCATAAGAAGGTAGGTATTTGATTTGGGTCGTGAAGCGCCTGCGTAAAGCAATAAGCGAGTCTCTCGTGCGTGGCGCTAAAGTACTTGATCCAGAAATTTTGAAGTCTATCTGGTCCTGGCGCTTTCCAGTTTTGTGATCTTTTACTGCCTTTACTATGTCTTCCTTGGTGAATTCTAGGAGATTCATACGCGGTATTTGTGCGTTAGCTCTCTCTATACTTCCAATCCATTCAGCTTCCTGATTGTACGGGTCTGCTCTTCCCCATATAGATTTCCAGAAATTTTTAAACTGACTGAGTTCATTATGTCCTATTTTGATATCAGTGTCATCGTCGCCTTGCTCTAGTTTTCTGAAAAACTTCTTCTGATTAGTATGATACTCTCTATTTTGTTCTTTTCTTTGCGATAGTTCGTTATATCGTCTTAATCTTGATCCTTTGGCTTTAGCTTTTTGCCTAAATCGATCTTGGAGGTCAATAAGCTTATTATTATATTCTGGATCCTTTTCAGGGATTTTAGCTCTTCTGGCGATTTCTCTTGTTTTTCTTAACACCTTCTTAGACTTGTTGTTTTTCAAGAATTCAGATATAATATCCATATCTGCCCTCAGTCTATCTACGCCCTGCTCGAGGCGTATTTTCCAAGCTGGTTTTCTTTTATTCTTGTTCTGGTCTTTTGATTCTATGGTGTAGGTTTTTTGTCCATTTAGCTCAATGGCAGTAACAGCAGCACAGTACAAAGCCAAATGAATTTCGTCAATACTTCTGTTTATATTAAGATATTTCTCAAGAGCCTTATTAACGTTTGTAAGAATTGATTGTGCACGGTGGGCATTATGCAAAATTGGTATCTCTGGTCTTTTGAGTGGATCTGTACCTTCATAGAAAGCCAACAAACTAAGAAATTTATCCAACGCGGCATTATTCTCCTCTGCCTGTTCAGTTTCAATGGGTACATTGCTTACACAAACTTCCGCACCAGTCGGTTCTGTTTGATCACCGATATGTAGTTGTGGGGTCGGGTGAATTTCTATTCCATTTGGTTCTATTTGATCAAACATATCTTGTTGTTGAATCTCGTAGCCAACTTCCCGTTTAATTTGATCAATTTCAGTTTCCGTTAAGTACTTTTTCCTTATGATGACACTCTTCCTATCCACTAGGTTCTGTTCTGATAGGTTAAGATCCGGATGAGTCCTTGTAAACTCGGTATGAAGGGCGTGTCTCCATCCAGGGAGTGGATTATCGCTACACTTGTTGACGCGATAGAAAGCACGAACAACAGCTATATTCATTTCTCGTGTCCATCTTATTCGTCCAGTGCAGCCTCTCCTACGAGCAGCCCTCCTAGTTGGGGGCGAGCTGGCAGGCAGAGCGGTGTTTTGTTCTTCAACCCCATTTATTGTTTCCACGTCCCGTTGGTTCGATTGGGCTGTAGTTTGTTGTGCGACAGGTGTCCGCCTCGTCAACCTCCTGCCACCGACGTCCCGCTCACTGTCACGTCCAGCGCCGGCTCCAGACGTGCCCTGGCGATCCCCAGGCAGCGACTTTAATCTATTCCGTAATATTCTACTACTCATCATGGTTTAATGGTATACAGTTTTAACCTACTGCGCAGGCCGGGGACCCCCGAAATTTTCAGCCGCCCCTCTGGAGTCAGACGCTGTCGGGCGGCCGCTCTTCTAGAGGCAGACGCCGCCTCCGCAGATCTCTCATACGCCCCAATCAATTGATCCGGCCGGTGGAAACTCCGCGGCCCCTTTTTAAAGCAGGGGACTACCACCTCGTTTAGGTTGAGGCACCCTAACTGAGGTAGGTGGGGTCGTCATACCCAAAGTGCCAGCAAGCCTTAGCTAGCTTATTATTATTATTATTATTAAATTAACATTATTATTATTAAAATTGACAAAAACTTGCTGGACACGTGTTCACAGTTAGCTGTTATCATCAGCGATACCATACCGCTGGATGATAACAGCTTAGCTGTTTGAAACACGTGTCCGAGTCAAGTTTTGGTGCAGTTTTGGTGTTTTTCTTGTTGGTTAAATAGACGCTAGCAGTTGGTGTTCCTTTCCTTTGATTATTATTATTATTATTATTATTATTATTATTATTATTATTATTCTTATTATTATTATTATTATGATCCAACAAGAAAAACATCAATTTAAAGTACCAAATTGTTGGTGTATAAACCTGTGACAAATAAAACAATGACTTGATCAGTTATGAATTTCTCACTTATTCCCTTACGCTATTATTCTCATCGTCACTAGCTCCACTACATATGCTACTGTTCGATTTTCTATATTCCACTTGGAAATTAGATTTCAAACCAATAAATTTTGCTTTTATGTCCCCTATTGAAACATTTGGTTTAATTGATTGTAACGCTTCTTGAATATGTTGCAGGACAGTTTGCAGGGCATGCTTTTTTTATATTGTGGTGACTTCACCGCATATAAACAGGGGTACTTTTGTACCTCTTCTATCAATAGTTGACACTGTTCTTTTGACCAAGACATTTTAGTGGTCAACAATGAGAATAGATTACCACAATAAATAAAAACAACAATATCACTATAATTAATTAACAAAGATCAACAATTTTTTTTTAATAAAAATTAAAAAAAACAATTAACAAACAAAATAACAAGAAATAACAAAGAACGAACAACAAACAATTAATGAAAACTATAAATCGAGAACGAATGTGACCACCGTGACTACAATTTGCAAATGCGGAACATATCCGTTTGGGCACAGGTTTGGGGTTTTGGACGCTACGTAAAGGCGGGAATTTTAACAATATGCACTGTTTGATATGCGCATTTTAACAAGAGTACTTCGTAGAATTAATATTTTGCGAAGTACGTATGACACTATGCAAAATTGAGAATGTAAATTTGTTTGTAAATTTTGTATCAAATTTATAAAAGTGTCAGACGGCTTTTTAAAAATGAAATTACTTTAATTTTTATTTACTTTTTTATAATGGTTATGGATTTCAAGATGTTTTAGTTTTCTTATTAATAACCTAACGAAAATTGGTCTAAAAATTAATGGTGTACCTACATTAATGCTATTAAATATAACATAACAAAATTTAACACTATTACTTTTGAAACCTAAACCCCCTTTTTCATATTTTCTGGATACGCCGCTGGATAGAATACTATTCTACGCGAGGTTATTAAATTGTGGCAAATGTTACAAAATCAAATGCTCTCAGGGAGCAGGTTTTCCATAATGTGCATGCGCCCAAAGTTACACTGGTTGCTTATGTTGTAGCTATCAATCGTGGTAAAGTGATTCTGAATTACCATGTATACATATAGGGCATTTATTTGACGTGTAGGAAGTTAGCGACGGTCGAAAGTTAGCGACGGTGATCTCATCACCGGTATGCGTTCAACTGAACGTATATAGAGAAAACACATTCAATTTTCAATTAATTTAATATAAGAATAAAAGTATCAGTGACCATAATTTATTGATACACAAATTCGATAAATTATACATACATTTTTTCTTATTAATTTATTCAGGTATGATAAAGACTTAGATTCGTACCCTTATTTATTTAAGAAAAATGCGAAACTTTGATAAGAGGTAGTTTATAGTATAATTTATCGAATTTGTATAGCAATTAACCGCGGTCACTGATACATTTCAAATTTGTGATGTTTAACGTTCGGTATGAAATTTTCCTGCCGGCCATCTTTGATCGTCGCTAACTTTTATCGTCGAATAACTTTTTATTTTTCAACGAATGTTTTTCTAATTTCATATTTAGTTGTATAAAGTAATACCAAATATTAAATTGATATAGCGACGGCGATGTCACTTCCACATTTTTCTTATTAATTTATTCAGGTATGATAAAGACTTAGATTCGTACTTGTGCAATTTTCAAAGTCTGTTTATACCCTTATTTATTTAAAAAAATGCGAAACTTTGATAAGAGGTAGTTTATAGTATAATTTATCGAATTTGTATAGCAATTAACCGCGGTCACTGATACATTTCAAATTTGTGATGTTTAACGTTCGGTATGAAATTTTCCCGCCGGCCATCTTTGATCGTCGCTAACTTTTATCGTCGAATAACTTTTTATTTTTCAACGAATTTTTTCTAATTTCATATTTAGTTGTATAAAGTAATACCAAATATTAAATTGATATAGCGACGGCGATGTCACTTCCACATTTTTCTTATTAATTTATTCAGGTATGATAAAGACTTAGATTCGTACTTGTGCAATTTTCAAAGTCTGTTTATACCCTTATTTATTTAAAAAAATGCGAAACTTTGATAAGAGGTAGTTTATAGTATAATTTATCGAATTTGTGTATCAATAAATTATGGTCACTGATACTTTTATTCTTATATTAAATTAATTGAAAATTGAATGTGTTTTCTCTATATACGTTCAGTTGAACGCATACCGGTGATGAGATCACCGTCGCTAACTTTCGACCGTCGCTAACTTCCTACACGTATTTATTTGTAGATACAACAGTCTATGAAGAATCAATAAACATCAATCATAAGATAAACATTCATTAATAATGGCAGAAACCATAATATCTTGTCAAATTTGTTTAAAAGAGATAAAGGAAGAAACCCTACTTCATCCCCTACTGGATTTTATCAAAGTAGGCCGATCATTCTGAAAATTTGCATAAAGCCATAACTGTTAATTCTGAACAACTTTTCTTAGTAACACTTTGGCGTACTGTAAACTGAAAAGGGTAGTTTACCTAGAACTAAAATAGTGTTTGCTCGACTGTCAAGGCTTACTTGACTTGAAAAATCAAAAAGTAAACTAAAAATAAGTTTCAGGTAGTACAACAAAAGCAAGTACACTTTAATCTTAGATTTGAAGAGAATGTAGTTGAATGTTACGATTGTGGTTATAGTACTAAAATCAATACAACTAAAAATTGTTTAATTGCAACTGCAGTAGCAACAAATCCAAAAACCGCCTGAAAAGACGCTTTTAGTATGTAATAAATGTAACTACATGAGTCTCACCAAAACTCATTTGTCTAGGCACAATAGAATTTACACTCATGAAAAACTTTTTAGGTCTAAAGGTTAGTTCATAGCACAGCGATTTAGCGTTAGCGATGTAATTTATTGTTAGCCGCGATGGTTTTTTGCGTAGCGATGCTCGCACTGGCGATGATAAATTTTTGTAAACTGTGAAGTTGTTGCGATTTGTTACTTCCTTCGTGGTATAAGTAAATTCCTATGACAATAAGAAATGGATTACAGAAAAAGACTTGCATTGCTTGGTGCATATTATTTACTTAAAAAAAACACTAGGAAGGTAACAAGACGTTATCAAGTTCATCCAATTAACTTAAACAAAAATAATCAAAGTGATTGGTATTATTTAGTTGCTGAACTACGTTTGGACAAACAAAGATTTTATAATTATTTTCGAATGGGAGTTGAATCGTTACATTGAGGTGTGTATAAATTATTTAATTAAATGTAATAATTGTTTTAGACATTAAGTTATTTCATATACATAATAGTACCACCTTGACAATGACAGTCCCTTATTTTTCAGGTTCTTAGTGAGTGGAGATAGTCAAGTCTCACTAAGCTATGCATATCGTGTAGGAAAATCCACAGTTTCAAATGTAATTAATGAAACATGCATAATAATCTGGCGGAAGCTTAAAACAAAGGTGTTTATGAAGATTACTGAAACTAACTGGTTAAGTGCAGCCCATAATATGGAAAAAATGGAATTTTCCTCATTGTCTAGGGGCAATTGATGGAAAACATGTTGTTATTCAGGTAATAAATTTTTATTTATGGCACCATTTTAATTTGTAGATGTGTGAATTCCATTTGATTAACCGTTCAATAAATATATTTTACAGGCTCCCAGTAATAGTGGATCCGAGTTTTATAATTATAAACATTCCCACAGTATCGTACTGATGGCCATAGCAGATTATAATTATAAATTTATAATGGTTGATATTGAAGCAAGTGGTCGGCAGAGTGACGGGGAATTTTTAGGAATTCCCAAATGGGAATAAGATTTGAAAATGGTTCACTTCAATTACCCAGTAAAAAGACCATAATAGAAAATATCACTCCAATGCCATATTTTTGGTAGGTGATGAAGCTTTTCAGTTATCTACTTATTTGTTGAGGCCCTACCCAGGAAGAGAAACACTGGATCTTGAGAAAAAAATATTTAATTATAGATTGAGCAGATGCCGCAGATTAATTGAAAATGCTTTTGGCAATATGGTGTCCAGGTTCAGAATTTTTAGAAAACCTATTATAGGCAAAGTCGATAATATTGTAAAATATGTAGAAGCAGCTACCTGCCTACATAACTATATAATTGATGAAGAGAAGGATGTTTCTCGTCGTTTTAGGACATATATTCCCACAAATTTTGTTGATGTCGAGACTAGTGAGAGGGAAGTACTTCTAGGAGAATGGAGAAACGAAATTGCTTGTTCAGGACTTATAGAAATAAGCAAAACTGCTATGGGTAGCAACAGAGCTGTTACAGCAGCTGTAGAAATAAGAAATTTCTTCGCACAATACTTCATTTCTGATGAAGGTGCTTTAGAGTGGCAGTGGGATAAAATATAAGATTAATAAATCATAATAACTATTCTTATACATGTATAATGTTTATAAATATTGTATTCTTAATTACATAAAATTGTCATGTTTTAATTTTTCCTGCATTATCATTTCTAAAAACTTGATTTTCAATTCCATATTTGCTCGTGTCGGCAAAGATTTTAGTTGCAGAGCTAAACTTTGGCAAAAGTGGTCTGTACTGTCCATTTTTTGCAAATTCTTGCAAAAGTGCCTCTTCCAATAGTGTTTGTTGGACCTTTTTTCTTTTAGGTATAACAGTGTCTTGTGATTCAGAAAGTGAAGTGGAGGATGAACCAGTAGGTGCACAGGGAGATACTTCAATATTTGAACATGTTCTAAAAATAAAAATGGGTATCACTATTACTTGATATAACTATTTTAGCATTGTTAACATACTTTTTTTATTGATGTGTCTCCTATGAATGACATCATGTCAAAGTATTTCCATTTTTAGGAATTTTTGTAATACTACTTCCTGAAGGTGGTTTTTATTGTACTGTACTCGAAGTGAAATATACCTATCTCTTAGATTTTTAAATTTTCCGGGCAACTCTTGTAATGCAATAACACCACCAATTTCAGAATGTACTTCTTCCCAGAGTTTTTAACCACTAATTTAGAGCGCTGTTGTAAGCTAATCCTAAAATCAAATAACGGAGGTCTCTTTTCCACAGCTGCAATTAGGAGTTCATTTGGATCATTATTTTCTGTTGAACCGTCTGTGTTTTGGTCATCATCAATAATCTGGTAATCTGGTACTACTTCTAATTGACTTAACTTTAAATTGTTATCAATTTGTGGTTCAATACTAATACATGACTTTTTTTCTAAAATTAAACATTATTTAAAACTATACTATAATAAATATACCTATGTAATTTACTCACCGATTATTATCTCATCCTGACACAATCGATACTGTAAATTTGCCCCGATTAGGCATTCATGAGTTGCTGCTTCACGAAATGTAATTTTAGTTCTGCAATAACCATATATTGTGGTTTTAAATGTAATAGCTTGACTCATTTTTATTAGTTATTATAATAGTTCAACTAGGTTATGTATACTTATAAACTAAAAAATTCTGACAAATAAATTCTAGCCAATTAGCATCTAGATCTCTCGACTTCAACGCAAAGGAAATCAACACAAACGAAAATAATTGCTTTAACGCAAAACTTTCACCAACTAAGAAATCCACCAATCAGGTTTTAGAAAAATTTCATCGCTCGTATCGCCAACGCTAAATCGCTGTGCTATGAACTAACCTTAATGCTTGTTATTATCGTAGTAGGCCACTTGAAAACACACATGTACCAACACTCCGGAGAGAAACCTTTTGGCTGTGATAAATGTGACTATAGGTGTTGCGATAAAAGTAATTTTAATCAGCACATTAGGACACACACTCAAGAAAAACCCTTTAGGTGTAACGTTTGTGATTATCGTAGTAATCGAGCGGGAAACTTGAAAACCCACATGTACCAACACTCTGAAGAAAAGCCTTTTAGTTGTATTAAATGTGACTATAAGTCTCGCAAGAAAAGTGATTTGACTCTGCACAATAGAACACACACTCAAGAAAAACCATTTAGGTGTAATGTTTGTGATTTTTTGTAATCAAGCAGGAGGCTTGAAAACCCACATGTTCAAACACACAGGAGAGAGACCTTTCAGCTGTGATAAGTGCGACTACAGGTGTTACCACAGAAGTGATTTGACTAAGCACAATAGAACACACACTCAAGAAAACTCTTTAGGTGTAACGTTTGTGATTATCGGTGTAGTCAAGTGAGACACTTGAAAACCCACATGTTCAAACACACAGGAGAGAGACCTTTCAGCTGTGATAAGTGCGACTACAGGTGTTACCACAGAAGTGATTTGACTAAGCACAATAGAACACACACTCAAGAAAAACTCTTTAGGTGTAACGTTTGTGATTATCGGTGTAGTCAAGTGAGACACTTGAAAACCCACATGTACAAACACACAGAAAAGCCTTTTAGCTGTGATAAATGTGACTATAAGTGTTGCGAGAAAGGTAAATTGACTCGGCACAAGACGAAGCACACTCAAAAAAAACCTTTAGGTAAAAATGTGACTACAAGTGTTGCGTTAAAATTATTTTGACTCAGCACAATAGAACACACTCAAGAAAACTCTTTAGGTGTAACGTTTGTGATTATCGGTGTAGTCAAGTGAGACACTTGAAAACCCACATGTACAAACACACAGAAAAGCCTTTTAGCTGTGATAAATGTGACTATAAGTGTTGCGAGAAAGGTAAATTGACTCGGCACAAGACGAAGCACACTCAAAAAAAACCTTTTAGGTATAAAATGTGACTACAAGTGTTGCGTTAAAATTATTTTGACTCAGCACAATAGAACACACTCAAGAAAAACCCTTTAGGTGTAACGTTTGTGATTATCGTTGTAATCGAATGGGACACTTGAAAACCCACATGTACCACCACTAACATGACAAACCAAATGCTAATTATAAGTCCCAAAAATTGTTGGAAATGTGCTAAATTTTGAGCTGTCTTGATCTAATTTAATTTGTAAGAAACCACCCTTCAGATCATCTAATACCGAAAAAATTTGGTATGTCTAATGGTTGCTGACAAATCATCTATTGTAGGAATAAATAAATAAATAAAATCGTTATTATGTTGTTATCTGGGCGATACAGAATACAGTCGTCAAAAAAATATAAATGCAACTAGGTTAAAATAGAATTAGTTAATAGAACTAGTCTAAAAAATTTGTAAATTCTTGTATGCTATAAAAACAATTCATCAGCAACATCTTCTTGATTCCTTTGGAAAATGTTTTATCTGTTTGATTTTTTATTGAATCTGGTAACTGATTGAACAAAGTTAAAGTGGAGTGTTCTACCGATTGTCTGTAGAGTTCGTGTTTGAATTTTTTCATGTAAAAATAATTTTTGTTGCGTGTATCATAGTTATGTACATTCTCAGTGTGCTTAAATGTAAGGTTGTTTTTTCTACACAAAGCAGAGCATATTATATACCGTGTGTCTCTGGCAAGACGCAACATAAGAATGTCACTGTAGAAAAAAATTGAATTGATCCACTAAAGCTATGAAATTTTTGTATTGTCGTATACGTTACAATTAATTGTTATTGCGTGTTCCTTATTGTAATATTATGACCGTTATAAGATGCTGATAGAAAATGTTCAACGAAAATTTTAAAATATTTATGGTTTAAATTGTATAACTTATACCCTCCTAGAGGTTTTCCCAGTAATCGGTTGCTAGAAACCTTTCATATGCGTTCTTTGATGACAAGACGATCAGTTATTGCTTTGACGTTTTTGTACAAACTCTTGCATAATAAAGTTGATTGTCCTCTAATTTTGGCAAAACTAAATTTTCATACTCCCAGAAGTAATAATAGCAGACTATAACATACCTTTTATATTGAAACCCTGAAACAGCGAGAACTAATTTACTTTTAAAATCTCCAGTAACAACTATGTGTGCATTGTGTAATAAATGTTATAATTGTGATATTTTTTCAAGCACACTAAAATTTATGCTTGATGTTTATATAAACTTGGCTTGTTTAGAAATTGTGTAATAGTTTGTAAGCACCGATACAGTTTTTTTTTTTTTTTTTATAATTATATATTATTTTTGTAATTTCAGTTTCTTAACATAGTAAAATATTAATTAATCTTCTTTTTGTAAATTTGTTGTGTATGATTGTCCTGTAATTGGCTTTGCTGTTGGACAATAAATAAATAAATAAATAAATAAATAAATAATATTCTCTAATTTAATTTTTGAAAATGAGTGTGTATACAATCCCTGAAAAAGTTCAAATGGTTAAAGGGGTATAGAGAAGTGAAAGCTATTGAAACACTTCTGCTTTGTTTGCTGCACTTTTCCGGATAGGCAGAGAAATCGCAGTGTACTTAACCCTAATATTAGTATTCGACAACTAAGTATCGACTGTGGTGTAAATACCGATGCTGACAAAAGGCAAGAATTTTGTGAAACATTAATGGAGATACGTAATGATATGAATTTTGTTAAGAATATTTGCTTCACCGATGAATGTTCAATTTAAATGTAGTTTACGGTATCAGCATGATGGGTATCCACCACATAATGCGAATCAAATAAAACAACTTTTAAATGAAGCACTTTGTAGAACCTGGATTGGAAAAGGTGAGGAAAAGTTACTTGGCTACCAAGATCACCAGGCTTGTCCCCCAACGACTTCTTTTTATGGCCTTACATATCTTCGCAGGTTTATACCGACAGAACCCACGATACAATTGACTCTTTAAAAGATAAAATTGTGGAAGTTTGCTTCAGTATACCAGCAAATATGATTGCAAATGTGCAACGAAACTTCTATTTGGGGCACTATTTAACAGTAAATGGAGAGCATTTTAACCAGTTGCTATAAGCCAAGAACTTCGCATGTAATACCTATTAGCTATCAGTTCTGTATATCCACAAACAAATTGATCTTTCTCAGGACCACTAACACAGACCTGTTTTTATGACCTTTGAACTTGAATAATTAATGACGCAACACTGATCTCGTTCTCGATTTTGACATTTTGCTTAAATCACCAAAATAAATCGATTGGCAAAAAAATTACGGATCTAATTTTTTCGTACTGAAGCCTTATTTTCGTCTAGTGACAGGACTATAAGGTTAAAACGAATAGTTAAATTTTATGATTATTTTTAATCTAGCAATCGGATCATCATGACAATTAATAATCAATAACAAAAGTGTGGTGTCAAAGAAAAATAAATAAATTGTATTTTACTCATTAGTATTTAGGATCAAGATTAACGTACAACCGCAATAGTAAACGGTTTTTCTTTGATGTGTGTTCTATTGTGTTTAGTCAAACCACTTTTTTGGTAACACCTGAAGTCGCACTTATCACAGCTGAAAGGTCTCTCTTCAGTATGTTTGTACATGTGAGTTTTCAACTTTCGCGGTTGATTACAGCAAAAATCACAAACATTACACTTAAAAGGTTTTTCTTGATTGTGTATTCTTTTGTGTTTAGTCAAATCACTTTTTTGATTACACCTGTAGTCGCACATATCACAACCGAAAGGCTTCTCTCCTGAATGTTTGTACATATGAGTTTTTAAGTTTTCTGTACGACTACAGCAAAAATCGCAAACTTTACACTTAAATGGTTTTTCCTGAGTGTGTATTCTATTGTGTTTAGCCAAATCACTTTTTTGGTAACACCTGTAGTCGCACTTATCACAGCTGAAAGGCCTCTCTCCTGAATGTTTGTACATATGGGTTTTCAAGTTTTCTGTGCGACTACAGCAAAAATCACAAACATTACACTTAAATGGTTTTTCTTGAGTGTGTATTCTATTGTGCCGAATCAAATGAATTTTTTGGGAACACCTGTAGTCACACTTGGTACAACTGAAAGGTCTCTCTCGTATCTCGCCTGAGTGTTTGTACATGTGAATTTTCAAGTCTCCTAATCGACTACTGCGATAATCACAAATATTGCACTTAAACGATTTTTTTTGAGTGTGAGTTTTATTGTGCTGAATTAAATTAGTTTTGTTGTGAGACTTGTAGTCGCACGTATCACAGCAGAAAAGCCTTTCTTTAACGTGTTTATACAAACGCCTTTTCGAATTTTTTAATTTAATACAAATACAGTTGTAATTTAACGGTTTCTTATGGGTTAACACATGAAACTCCAAACTTGTCCTGCTTTTTGACTGATAACCGCAATCGTAACATTCAAGCACATTTTCATCCGATGTAACATTAAAGTATACTTCTTCGTGTCTGCGTAATGAAGAATTATCAAACGTAGTATAGGTACATAGATTGCATTTAAATAGATGAGTAAATAAGTGATTGCTTAATATTTGTTTATCGCTTGTAGCGTAACTACAGTGGTAGCAGTGGTATAACATCCCTGTAAATTTTTCAGATACATCTGTGTCAAATAACACACATTCTTCTTTAATAATGTTGTTTTCATTTTCATTTTTAATTACAACTTCAACAAATTCTTCTTTGATTTTTTTCAAATGATTTTCTTTATTAACAAGTGAAGAAGAGTTTGTCAGTAATGATGTGGGAAGATTTACATTTTCTAAAATGTTTTCGTTTTGCATTAATGCTTGGTGTTGTTCATCGATTTTGAGCTTGCATTCGTTACACGCAAGTGGGTTTTCATCAATGCTCAATTCCTACAATGTAATTCAAGCGTACAAATAATTCAGTAGGAGGCGATACTTACTGCTTTTATCGGAGAGGTTGTCAACTTAAGATGTAACATTGAATCGTAGCATAGGGAATGTAGTGGCGCTTCTTCTTTTACTTTCTTAAAACAAATTTGACATGATATTGTGGTGTCTGCCATTATCGATGCACTAAATATAAGTAGACGTTCAAATACGTTTACAACTCGATTTATTCTGTGACCAAAGATTCTGTGTTGTAATACGATACAGATTTCGTTTCTTAGTGATTGTTGTACCTGCAAATAGACACGTTCACTTATCAGTATATAGGGTGGTTCACACAAAAGTTTACATTGAGTCAAAGTTATCTGCCAAATTAAAATTGAGTGAATTTGATACTCGTTTATTTGAATATGATCAATGTTATACAATGGTGGGCAGTCACAAAATACTTGTATGATTTTTACCTAAAGTAAATTATTATTTTGTCTAGAGTAATTATGCGACATGTATTAAAGTTTTGTTTAAATTTTATGCATGGAGCGTAGACCTATTCTGGCGACGCCAACAAACAATACCTGTGACAAAAGCGTAGCAATCCCTGGCCTTGTGTTAAGCTGGATTTATTGTTTTTTTTTTTTTTAAGCGTTTTAGTAGTTTTATTGAACATATAAATATATTTTACAATTTATAAAGCGGTTGAATATGTCCATAAGGTATATGAAAAAAATAGCGGTTCGAAAACTTGCTTCTTTTGTATTAATTTTGAATGTTTTGTTATATATTTTACATGTTTACTATTGATTCTAGTTTCTCTTCCCATTAAAATTCCATTTGCCTTTTTGCAAAAATTAAAAATACACAAATCAATAACAAAATTCACAAAATACAAAATTAAATCATTTTTATGTTCACATATACAACTAAATTGCACAAAATTCATTACATATCGTGTATATATGCCCTAACATTGTTGGTAACCATATAATTACCTTTTTGTACGCATTTTACAAATCGATCGTTGCAATATTCTAATGAAAATCGATTTTCATTAAATTCTTTTTGAAGTAAACTCTGAAGAGGTGGAATTTTGCAAAATTCGCACTTAAATTTAGTTAAAACTTTTTTCCAACAAATCCTGCTACATAATGCATTGTCGCTTAAGAAAGTGCCTTTTCTGAAAAATTATTTGTTACGGTTTTATTTCCCGAATTTAGAACGTATGTCGTGAGCAGTCTTAAAACGTGTGTCGCGGATAGTATATTGCGACAAAAAGTCGTATTTGGCGCGCATGTTGCTAATTTTTTATTGCTGGAAAATTAAATTAGACTGAATTTTCTAGACGTACAGCGGACATCTTCCTTTTCTTTTGATACACGCAGGTGTTTTAGCATACTTCTTGAAGTGAAATTTTCACAAAAATTATTTAATGTGGGTTTCACGATTTCCAATTCAAATTGGTGTTCAAGTTTAATCCTGCTAAATTCACCGTGAGTATATTTGGTTTTCTTTCCTATTTGTATTAATTCCAATTGCTACATTCCGATTAAGCTGCAGACCACCGGTGAATACCACGTCTACAGGGGTTGGATATGCTGCATGCTTTCAGCGAGAGAGTCAATCGCCTTCTGTTCTTCTCCGCCCACCTCCTCTAAGAGGAATCCCTGGGACTATCTGACTTCCCCGAACTGTCGGAACTACATTCTACTAATTACAGCTAAGTTTTAGTATTTAAGCCACTTATTCATTATAATAATGCGTATGAAGCTCAAGTACATATGACATAAAACGGCTCGATTGCTAATATTTAAGTAACTCCTCAACCAGACGTTTGTTTTTAATCAGCTCAATACGGGCTGGGGCGCTTTATTTTGAGCGGTTGTCGCGAGTAGAATGAGGGCACCTCAACCTTGAGATAATGAGGAAAAGTGAAAGGCAGCTAGCCTAATTGGGCTAACAACCACTCACCTACCTCTCACCTCATCAGGCAGTTCCCTAATTAGGCCTCTCACCTCATTAGGCTGTTGTTGTCAACAGGCTGTTGACGCTGGCATTCTATTTAATTACTTGTTTTTGTTTTTGAAGACGTCAATGGAAAATACGGTCTCTCACCTCATTAGGCTGTTGTTGTTGAAGTTGATTTCCATCATGGCGGATGTTTCGGCGGTCGATTTGAATTTCCAACATGGCGTCCTAAAGTTTTTTTATGTATTTAAAAAACTTGGTTGAGATTCGAACTTGCAACCATTGCATTACCGAGCCAAGGCTTTAACCACTAGGCTACGGCGACAATTGAAAGATGGAGTTTGAAGTTTGTATATAGCTGTAAAGGTTGGTTAAGATGAATTAATGATGGTGTAAAATGTAGGATAAGACCTGTTGATTAAAAAGTTGAATAAACAAGATGAAAAAGGATAAAAAACATATATTTATCACTCTCATTCATTATAAACTAATTCACAAACAAAAATAGCAATTACGTACCGCCATCTTGTAATGATTAAACATTTAATAAACAAGATGAAAAAGGATAAAAAACATATATTTATCACTCTCATTCATTATAAACTAGTTCACAAACAAAAATAACACTCACGTAGCGCCATTTTGTATGATTAAACATTTAATAAACAAGATGAAAAAGGATAAAAACATATATTTATCACTCTCATTCATTATAAACTAATTCACAAACAAAAATAACACTCACGTAGCGCCATCTTGTATGACGTATGATTTAATAAACAAGATGAAAAAGGATAAAAAACATATATTTATCACTCTCATACTTTTATAAACTAGAAAACAAACACGAAAAACAATTACCTAAAGCGATTCAATATGGCTGTCAAACCAACATTTTCTTTATCAAACGTAGAGTTATGCCTCTCAGCATCTGTAATTTGAAATAAAAAATAAAAAACCACAAACATTTTTAAAAGTGTTAACAAGAATCAATTTAACAACAAAATTTAATACTCAAAAAGTTGAGAACTATTCATTTAAAATACGTGAATTGAAAACAATTTATTTTAAAAGATTAAAATTAATAATAATACTCACCTCTTTCGATAGACATACCAATTTAATGATGTGGAAAGATCTACATTTAAATTCAGACTTGACGCATTCACAAGATTGGGCATGGAGAAAAGCCATTATTAATTTTGTCCAAATATATCGTTGTACACTAACAAATATATATCATTACCTTGTATTTTATACCCGAAAATTCAAAAATAACATCGTTAATTGTGTTTTCTACATTAAAAGTGAAAGATCAACTTTCAAAAATTTCCCTGCTAATTAGGTTTGTTACCAATTTAATGATGTGGAAAGATCTACATTTTAAAACAATATTTCAAGCTGTTTATATAGGTATACAAACTCACTAATGGATTTGTTTACGGAATATCTCTATTGTGTGAAAGTTAAAAACAACTTTTCCGTCACTCAATTAAGGCGATTGTTAAAAAAAAAAAAACCAACGCATTTGCCCAAACTTAATACACTGCTTGACAAGATAATTAATTAAAAACTTTATTGTACAAAAAATTCGTTTGATATGCAAAACTCTGTTTTAAAAGGATTGCCTAACAAACAAATTTAACAAACGTATTTGATTTTTAAATGAAACTACTGACCCTCTTAAAGATTAAAAATTCATCTCTCCACACAATCTGCAGAGGGTGCGATTGTCTTTCAAAATGAACCAAAATATTTACCATATGTTAGTTCGTAAATTATAAAAAACGTTATTGAAATCCCAACTCAATAATAAGTTGTAGGTTTCTATAACTTCTAAACGATTAACTGTGTCATCCATTATTTTATTTATGTAATTAAAATCTGTAATAAGTACTCTCTACAGCTTCTAATAAGATGTACAATAAAATTATTATTTCAGTTTCTTATTTATAATTTATTTAAATAATCGATGTTTTATCGACAATTCAAGTTTATTGACAACTTAACTTTATATTGCGAATATTATTTAAAAACAAACACCAAATAAAATATTTATATTAAATCAAATTTTTAACATGAGATCAACATGTTGTGGAGTCTGTATTCTTTTATACTTTTACAATGTTTGTGTTTCTGTAGTATCGTTTAATTTTCTCAACGTTTTAGTTTTATTCAGAATTTTAAATGAAACTACTAATTCTTTTAAAGATTAAAAAAATTCATCTTTTCATCTCACAAATACAGATGCAATTAAAAATAAGTTTTCGTAAGATAAAAATAAATAAAATAATTCGCAAAATTGTCTTAACTCGCTCGTGTAAGCGTTTATTATTACTTTGTACCGGCATATTGCTATTAACTTTAAACGATATTATCTAGTGGTGTGTCTATGTATTTCTATGTGAAGTCTAGTTTCTGTGTCTACGAGTTCCTAGTGGCTCTAGAATATCTCTTATACGCAATCCTAGGTGGCGCCTTATTAATTATTCGTGCAGTGTAGAAGCCTCCATTCTAACGATTCTCAATAAGCCCAAGACCACTGCCGACTAAGAGGAGCTGCCGGCAAGGTATTCTACCACTGCTATATTATTGAGTTTGTTTACAAATAAACCGTAACAACTTTCTTGAGCATTTTTATTATTTATTTATTTGCTCATATAAAAGCAGTAGCTACAATATTACAGAATCGGTTGCATACATAGTGTTTTATATGTTAATTGTTTAGATGATTTATGATAATTTAGTTATAACAGTTTATTGATCAATCTGTCAGCCATGATACAAGTTACAAGTGGTGTGTTCATTCGTCAAGTGTGGCGCTACCGTACATGAGGACTATTTACATACTACGCCTAATTTCCTATAAATTACAAATATACTACATGCTACCATTAATAGAAAGTAATAGTACTTAATTAAACATAATCATCCAGATACAAGGGTTTTTTAATAATTCGTTTAACTCTTGTATTTGAAATCATAGTGCTATCCTCAACATTTAATTGAGTGCTATTATTATCTTCTTCGGGTATTAAAGATACAATATTTGAATAATTATTACTAAGATTTACATTACTTGATAGGTCATAATCATCATAGACTAAATCGTAATTAGGATTAATGTTAGTATTAATGTTAGTTTTTCTTAAAAATATACGATTCCTCCCTAAGTACTGTGCCTTGTTCATTCATTATAATGTAAGATCAGCTATTATATCTTTTAATCACCTTCCCTTTTGTCCATCCTGTATTCGTTTGATATAAAATGTTATCATTTACGTTTAGTTTAGGTAAGTTTTAGCTTGTCTATTATAGTAGTTGTTTTGTTTTACTTGTTTGTCATAAAATTTTCTTAAAATATAAGGGTTTATTAATTTCGGCCTAAAATTTCTATCATGTATTGGTAAATTAGTTTTTAAGATTCTATTCAGCAATAACTGGGCTGGTGAATACCCTATTGTGAGTGGACTATTGTTATACTCCCGTATATAAACATTTAAGTTTTTAAATCTTGTGTTTTTTCTTAATATATTTTTACAATATTTACTGTTTTTCTGCGGGGCCATTAGATTTATGATGATGGGGGCTTGAGAATTCAAGTTTAAAACTAAATTTATGAGCAAACGCTCTTAACTCTTTACTATTAAAAGGATTATTGTCAGCATATAATATGTCTGGGGTTCCAAACCTAGTCATAACATCTTGCAATAATTGTATTACTTCATATGCAGTTTTATTTTTAATTAACTTTGTCTCTATCCATTTTGAGAAAGAATCTACCAAAACTATAAAATTTTGTTTATTGTATTCTAATATGTCTACAAATAGATATTGCCAGGGTCTTTTTACTTGTGGATGATTAATAATTTCTTCTTTTGTATTAGATGCTCGGTATTTCTGACAAGTGTAACAAGAATTAACGTAATTTTCAATATCGGAATTTATTTGAGGCCAGATTAAACATTGTCTAGCCCTCAATTTACATTTTATGATACCAAATGACCTTCGTGTATAATTTTTAACATATCAGTTCTCAATTTTGATGGTACAATTACTTTGAAATCTATAAACAGTATCCCTTGAGATAACTTTAATTTATCTTTCAAATTGTAATAATATTTGAGTTCTGGAATTAATGAGTTTTTATTTGGCCATTTTGTTTGTAAAAAATTAACAACTTTACTTAAAAACACTGTCTTTCATTGTTTCATTTTTAAATTGAATTTTCTTTTCGTCACTGAATGGAATATTATTTGCTAAGGTATGTACACTCAATAAAAGAAAAATGAGACAGTTGGGTCGGCAAAATTAAATGAGCATATCTACTTTAAGGATTAGTTTTACCTGACCATATCCATATTGTTTACAATTCAACAACGAACATTTGTCAATATGAACGTTTATTCTTTGCTGATTCATTCACATATCCTAAAGGCTTGTTTGCAATTTCAATAAATTTAGATAATACGATTTTTATAATTGTTTTGTTTAAATTGCCGTCGTATGACATTTATAAATCCGTTACTCTTATTACTAAACAATTTGTTAATGTTTATTCATTTAATGACAATTAATGATTAATTTCTACTAAATCCCATCAATATGCCAGGTGGTTAACTGAATACCAAATATAAATAATTAACATTGAATATATTTTTTAATTCCTGCTTCTTATCGCATTAAAAAGAGTGAAAGACAGAAATTGTATTATAAGTAACATTTACTTGTTTTCTCTTGAAGTTATTCTAAGCCGTTGTAATAAATACAGCGTTCATTACTTGCCCCAAAATTATATATAAATAGTAAATAGTAATGTAAAATTAAGAACTGCATTAATGGTTGCAATTTTGGCGGATGTTTTAGTTATTATAATTAATAGTCGTTAAAAGTTAATTCTATGTTTTCTAGTTTTGGTAGACAATACAATTTTTGGAATTGTTTTATTTAAATTGCCGTCGTAAATGACATTTATAACTCCGTTACTCTTATTACTAAACTATTTTTTCTATTATTATTAATTTATATTTATGCGATAAAGAAAGTGAAAAACGTAATAAGGGGTATGACTTTGTTTCTGATTATACTCTTCACGTAATTGTCCCCAGGCATTCAAGCATTGCAGAGTATTGTTCAATTTTTTGGAACAGTGGTAAAAAATAAAAACAGCAGTTTTTTAAATACCTACTAAACAAATTCATGTCAATGCAAATATTTTATGATCTGCAAAGAATATCGAACAGTTTGAATGCCCAATTTTCATAAGAACGAATTAAAAACAACATTTTTTATTCGACAGGACGTTCTGAAACGCTAAAGTCGTTTAGAATCCTTAAAATTAGTTTGACGTTTTGTTTGACATTTTATTGAATACTAAAATATCCCGTTGACACAGAAAAAAATTTTAAATTGTGACGTTAGAGAACTACAAACAAAATTTATACATAATAATATGATCTTCAAAAATATTTTATACAAATATCAGATAAAGACTTTTGAAAGAAAGAAAAATTATAGGAGACTTTTTTAGAACTTTAATGGCCGGTTGCATCGACACAAATTAAATTTAACCTAAGTTAAAAACTTGGATACAATTGTTTAAAACCATAGCAACGATTGTTTTTCAACCTGTAGGAATGCTATACGAGAAACAGAATTTCCTGGATCCCTAGTTACTGCTGCAGCAAGGTTGAAAAGAAAATGGGATAAAGAAATATACAGCTGCTTCCAAAGAAGCCCTAAGCGAGGCAAACAAGAGAAACCGCTTAGATTTCGCCAGACAATATGTGAACCAACCACTACAGTTTTGGAACAACGTCATTTTCAGTGATGAAAAAACCTTTAAAAGTTTTAACGATGGTCCAGTGAAAGTGTACCGAACTCAAAGAAATCGGTATGAGGCTGATTACATCAACACAAAAAAACGTAACGGCTATTTTTCTGTAAATGTGTGGGGATGGATAAGCTCTAGAGGCCCAGGAGTATGTTCGGTCATCGATGGTCGTTTAAATGCTGACAGATATTTGAACATTTTGCAAAATATTATGGTGCCATCAGTTCAAAATCTCTATCCAGAGGAAGATTACATTTTCAACATGTAAGTATTCTTATGTATAGAAAGGTTTGTTTACTGTTTATGTTTATTAACTTTTTACCAAATAGGTTTTTTAAATAGTTATTAAGTATATTTTGATTTTGTTTGAATATATTATTAAACTCGTTTTTCTTGATTTAAAATTATTATTTTGATTGATAAGTTTTTTATTGTTTCTAGGATAATGCTCCTATTCACACAGCCGCCATTGTTCGAAACTGGGTACGGGAGAGCAATTTACGTGTGTTGCCCTGGCCAGCTAAAAGTCCAGATTTCAACATAATAGAAAATGTTTGGGGACGAATGGTGAATACAATTCAAGAACAGCAAGGAATAAACTTTATCCCACAAAATAGAAACGAATTAACAGCAGCGATTGAAAATGCCTGGGGACAATTGATGTGGATTATTTAAACCGTCTTGTAACATCAATACCCACTCGTTTGCAAGAATGTATCCAAAACCAAGGAGGCCACACCCATTATTAGTTTATCTCCTTCATCTTCTCTACTTTTCTTATTATTTATTTACTGACTGTATAGACTATATATAATTGTAAAGACTATGCTTAAAAATAGAATTGATTGTTTTTTCTTTATTGAAACATCAAAGTAACATTGTTCAGTAGTTTAAAATTATTTCACTCGCGTTTTGAAAAGACACTCGTGCTAAAAAACGCCCAATTTACACAAGAACTCATTCAAAAAACTACTATTGTCAGACTGTTCGATATTCTTTGCAGATCATAAAATATTTGCATTGACATGAATTTTTTACAAGTAATACCTAGTTATGTTATCAGATAAATAAGAATATAAACAGAAATTACAGGGGATACAAAATCAGAAAAATTATGTTGCCATATTTAATCCGTTTTCGAATGAGTATGCCCTAATTTGAATAGAAAATGTTGATTTACATGTATTTGTAAGTCAACACAGAAAACAATTCCTTAATTTAGAAATATTTTTTTCAATTTTCAGTAATAATAAATAGATATAAAACTAGATTATTTTGCTAATGTCTCACATTTTTAATGATGATTGTTTAATATTGTCTTATGTTGTATTTAAAAACTGCTGTTTTTATTTTTTACCACTGTTCCAAAAATTGAACAATACTCTGCAATGCTTGAATGCCTGGGGGACAATTACGTAAAGAGTATAATCAGAAACAAGGTCATACCCATTATTACGTTTTCACTTTCTTTATCGCATAAATATAAATTAATAATAATAGAAAAAATTGTTTAGTAATAAGAGTAACGGATTTATAAATGTCATACGACGGCAATTTAAACAAAACAATTCTAAAAATCGTATTATCTAAATTTATTGAAATTGCAAACAAGCCTTTAGGATATGTGAATGAATCAGCAAAGAATAAACGTTCATATTGACAAATGTTCGTTGTTGAATTGTAAACAATATGGATATGGTCAGGTAAAACTAATCCTTAAAGTAGATATGCTCATTTAATTTTGCCGACCCAACTGTCTCATTTTTTCTTTTATTGAGTGTACAACGTATTCCATTTCAGGATCATGAACAGTTTCTATTTCTAAATATGCACGAGATAACGTATCTGCGACATACATATTTTTCCGGGTACATATACTACTTCTATATTGTATTTTAAAAGTTTAAGTAGCATTCGTTGAAGTCTGGCTGAAACTTTATTAATATCTTTATTAAATATTGATATCAATGGTTTATGGTCAGTCTGTACAATTACTTCTTGATCATACACATAATAATGAAATTTTTCAAAGGAAAAACAATAGCCAAAAGTTCTTTTTCAATTTGAGCATACCTTTTCTCTGCATTATTAAGTGATCTGGACGCGTAACTAACAAGCTGCCCTTTCTGTAATAAACAAGTCCCTAATCCTTTACTTGAACTGTCACACTGTATCACAATTTTTTCTGAAGGGTCAAAAATTTTTAAGACGGGTTGATTTGTAATAATTTGTTTAAGAGTATTTAACTCTATTTCATGTTCACTACACCATAGAAATTTTTCATTATCTTTAGTTAAAATCCTCATATTTTCCGTTAATTTTGTCAAATTCGGTATGTATTTTGAAAAAAACTTTAACATTCCTAGAATACGTAGCAATTTAATTTTGTTTTTAGGGTTTTCCATTAGCCTAATTGATTCGATGTTTTTAAATCCGGTTTTATTCCTTCACCTGATAATTTGTCCTAAAAAACTTTACTTCTTTTGATTTAAATTGTAATTTTGAAAAATTAAATTTTACATTGTTCAAACTCGCTCTAGTAAATACCTCTTTAATTATTAGGTCATGTTGTACCTCATCTACAGCTGAAATTATTAAGTCGTCAAAGTAAATGTCAACACCCTTATGTCACCAAAATTTGATACAACTTTTTTTGAAATATTTCTGGAGCAGATGACAAACCAAATGGCATTCGTAAAAATTTGTACCTTCCAAATGGTGAATTGAAGGTGCATAAATCTGAACTAGTTTCATTTAATTTTAATTGCCAAAACCCATTAGTCATATCAATAACTGTGAATATTGATTTGCCACTTAATTTACTAATAATTGTTTCGGATGTTGGAATTAGATAATGCTCACGACAAATATATTTATTCAGCGGTTTCGGATCTAAACATAAACGGAGAGTTTTATTTGGTTTTTCTACTATTAGAAGGTTGTTTACCCATTCAGTTGGATAATTGACTTTAGTAATTATTTGCTTTTTTTCTAATTGGTCTAAAGTATTTTTTAAATTATTGTGTAATGCTAAAGGCACTTTTCGATCATACTGAATTACAGGAATATAGTCATCTTTTAATTTAATATTTATCTCACCTGGGATTTGTCCTAATCCTTCAAATACGTTTTGAAATTGATTAAAGATATCATTTTTTGTTAGTACATTATTGATTTGAACTAAATCTAGTCTGCTAATTATACCAAAGTTAATACATTCATTTAGACCTAACAGTGGCTGTGAATTTTTGCAGTCAATTACAATAAAAGGAATTATTTTCTTTTATTGTTACATCTGCTATCTAAGTTTACTAAGCCTAATGGTTTTAATCTAAAATTACCATAGGAGATCAGTGTTGCATTTGTAGGAAAAATTTGAATTTCATTATTATAATTTAATTGATCAAATAATGATTTTGGCAAAACACTAACATCTGCTCCTGTGTCAATTTTAATTTGAAATGACTTACTTTTAATTTGAATTTGTTTATACCATCCTTTTGTGACTTTCGGTTCTTCGTTAACTTGATTTATGTGTAATTCCCCTACAAACTCTTCTTTGTGATCAGCTTCTTCCGTAGTCAAATCATTACATTGAATTTCTTTTGGTCTGCTATGTGCTAGAGTTGTTCTTCGATCCATATTTCCATTCTCGAATTTTCTTCTATCTTCTGTAACTTGTCGATTCGAATTACCATATTTGTTTCTGTAGTTTCCATATCCGTGTTTATAGAATTGTTGGTTATGGGCATTGTAATTTCTTCGTAATGGACATGCTTTAACAAAGTGATTTCTTCTTCCACAATTGCTGCATATTTTGTCAAAGGCTGGGCACATATTTATTTCATGTGTTAATAGGCATTTAGTGCAGTTATTAATAATTTTCAGCCTATTAATTGTAACTTCTGGATTTAGTGCTTTGGAATATTTGTCACTGATTTCAATTGCTTTACAGAATTCAATAATTTTGTTGACATCAGTTTTATCTTCTCGTATTAATTTTCTTTGAAGTAATTTGTCGTAGACACCAATAATTAAACGCTCTTTGATCATTCAATCCATATACGATGCTTGACATGAGTTGCACTTAAATTCGCATAAAACAGCTTGCTTACAGATTTCTTTCACAAAATCTTCGACTGATTGTCCTTCACTTTGCGTAATGCCATTGAACTTGAACGTTTCCATAGTTAGGTTTGCTTTGATTTTAAATTTATTGTCAAATGCGGTTATAATTGTATCGTAACTTGTTTTTTGTTCTTCCTTCAATTCACTAATTACGTCGATCCCTTCATGTCCCACACAATTCATAAATAGGTTTAATTTTAATGCTGCCAAGTTCTCATCTTTAATTTTATTTAATAATTGTAACGTATTTATATAAATTTCGAATTTACTTTTCCATCGGTCCCATGTGCTCGATTTATTATCAGCATTATTTATTTCCAAGTACGGTGGTTGCTTAACTTCCATTGTGACTCAATTTATAATTTAATTTTTAACAATTTTACACACCTGATACCATGTTTTATACGTTAATTGTTTAGATGATTTATGATAATTTAGTTATAACAGTTTATTGATCAATCTGTCAGCCATGATACAAGTTACAAGTGGTGTGTTCATTCGTCAAGTGTGGCGCTACCGTACATGAGGACTATTTACATACTACGCCTAATTTCCTATAAATTACAAATATACTACACATAGAACATTTAAAATTGTACCGCAAAAAGCATTTTCTTTACGGCGTTCTACATTTTACATTTTGAACGGACGTTCCATAATCACTTTTTGAAACTTAAAAGAAAACATTCCTAAAACGACAAATATAAGCCTTCAATAAAACGTCACTTCCATCATAGCAGTGTCTGTAACTTATTTAAAACGTTTGAAAAAAAAAGCCAAAATGAATTACTATGGAACGTTCTCAATCTTACGTTTTACGCCGCACGTTCTAAAGGCATGATTTGAAACATCCTAAGGAAACGTTCCACGCCGGTCAAAAATATTCTTTAACTGAAACGTCCATTATGTTCCAAAAACGTTCTGTTCTACCTGGGATATGACTGCAGTATTATACCAGGCACATTATCTTTTTAGTACAACTGATGTGTAATGCTACTGGAGTGCCCCTCGTGTCGCAACGGATGTGCCTTGACTGTTTCTGTTATTGAACACATTGCTATTGTAACCATAGGGCAGCACACTAATCCTAACTGGCATCTGGCAAGAATACATCGTCTGATAGCAAGAAATTTGGCGTGGTGTTGTTAGCATGTAGAAGGAACAGGTATCCCTCGTCACTTTTAAAACATTAGCTGAAGGGTACAGTTTAAATAAAAGAACTGGTGTTCAATAAGGACGGACACGTAAAGTAACTAGAGTCGCCGAATTTGAGGCAGTTACAAATTATAATGTTCAGAAAACAGGACTTTGGTTAGTTTACCAATTTTTGTAAAACCTTAGCAGTAATGTTTGTTTTATGTTATTTCAGATTAGATCTTAGGAGCAAGTCCAGATGGTCCATACTTCTCTCCTTCCTCTGTGTCCACTATTATTTTCATCGCCCCTTTTCTTTTCCCTTTTCCACCCTTTCTAACTCCTGTTATTATTCCTCTCTTTATGCCTTTCCCATTTTTTTCTTCTTCTTTTTCTGGAACTGAATTTCCAATATGAATTCCTCCGGTATCCTTTTCTGCCATGTATTTCAATCCTTCCTCTCCATCAATGTTTCTACTAACCCTACCATTTTATTTCCAATGGAATTATGAGTTTTTAGTGGGAAAGTACTACCGGTTAATCTGAGTTTAACAGAAATAAACCATTTAAGTACAGATACAGTACGAATGCTACCAGAAATTATAATAGAGATAGGCGAGCTAAACAAGCACTTTACACATTTTCACATTTAGCTGAAGGAGCCAGATAGAACACCAGTGTTGTAATGCATTTAGGTCTGTTTGGAGTCTAATATGGTTTGTGAGAGGATTTCCAAAGATTTTAGTGTTATCGGCAAAGACAGACATACAGTTAGTAATAGTGCGCTGAAGATATGACGTATACAATAAACAGTAAAGGGCCGAGAACTGAACCTTGCGGAACACCACTCGTAACAGGTTTTTCTTTTGAATGTTCTAGACCAACTCTGACTCCCTGTTAAAAAACTTAATATCCATTCTTTGAAGTTTCCTCTGTTGCAGGCATTTTCTAACTTGTATAAAAGTCTTTGGTGAGGTATTTTGTCAAAAGCTTTTAAGAAGTCAATATAAATAACATCTACAGGCTTGCTGTCATCAATAGTTGTAGATCAGGCGTTGACATACTGAATAAGGCTATTCAGGGTTGATCGATCTTTAACAAACCCGTGTTGATTGTCAGAAACTCATACATCGACTCAAAGATGATGGATTCTATAATCTTACATACGACAGATATCAGGCTTATTGGACGGTAGTTATTTGGATCCAACTTGTTTCCATTTTTGAAGATAGGGGTGACTGTTGCTAGTTTCCATTCGTGAGGGACAGATGATTGTATAAATGATTTATTCATTATTTTTGAAACAGATTCACCCCACTTTTTCAAGATAAAGGGAAATAGGGAGTCAGGTCCAGGAGAAGAATTGATTTTAGCGTTTGAGAGACGTTCATTTATTTTAGTTTCCGAAAAGCTGACGTTGCAAAGAGATTTCAGAGGAGGGTGACAAAAAAGTTGTGGAAAGAGTAGAATTAGGTGGTTCGGAGGAGAAGGCTTGAGAAAGGATAAGGATAAAAGTTTCGCCGTTTCGAAGAACATGCAGAGCCGTCAGTGTTTTTAAGTAGCGATGTGCTTACTTTTGAAGAGAGGCTGGAGCGCAAGTATTTGTAACATTTTTTAGTATTTGTACTATTAATGATGTTTTCTTCGTAATATTGACGTGACGTTGAAAGTTCTTCTTTCACTCTATTTGAGAAATTTCTATGAAGTATGAAGTCGTTTGCATTGTTTGTGCGTTTCAATTTCTTCCACAGATTTCGTTTGTGTTTTATCATTGTCAAGATATTTAAATATGGTTTTGTTTTGTTTTGATACATTTTTTTTTGTTGTTTTATTGTCAGAAATGCACTGGTTTGTGATATTAAGAAATGTTTTCCACATTTCGTTGCAGTTACATACAAGTAAATTATCCCATTGTGTTTCGGACAAAGCCTGATTGACCTTATCAAAATCTGTTACATCGTAGGTTTTTTTTGACGGTAGAAACTGGTAGGTTGAACTGAACATGAGTAATAATAACAGGATGGTCGGATTTACCAATAGGAGAGTCAACTTCAGCAGAAGATTGTCATTTGTGAGGAGTAAGTCTAAAATAGATGGGACGTTGTTTATTCGGAAGCGGGTGGGCTCGTTTATTAGTTGGGTTAAGTTGGAATTGAGTACAAAATTCATAAAGAGTTTTTTTGCTGATAGACCGTCTGGTAAAGTAGTTATAGGCCAGCTTACTTCTGGGAAATTAAAGTCACGTGATTTAACACAGACCATTCATTAAGTTTATCTAAGAGATAAATATTGTCGGCTAGAGGTGAATCACTAGGTCAGGTGAATTGATGTAGAGCCTTTTGCAATTTTTAAACAGAGAATATCTATAGTAGGGATACATACATCTGTCAGTTCTGAAGACACAATAGTCCTCAATTTTAATAATAGAGTCAGGGGTAGAGATGTTTAGCCAAGTTTCACTTATAAAAATCAAGTTTGGTTTTATTGAAACAAGCTCATTAAATTTAGCGCGCAGAGTCAAGATTAATATATAGTAATTCCCACTCAATGAAGAGGGGTGTAGGAGAAGTGTTAGTGACGAAATGTTACAATTTTTGGAGAACCGTGTACATATTTAATGGTCAGGTTGTTTTCGCCATTTTGAGTGCGTCTATCAAGTTTCTTTCTTAGGTCTTGAAGGAATTGTTGTTGAATTGATGTTTTATCATCAATGATACTAAATCCAATAGTTGATGCACGTTTTTGTCTTGTTTTTTAGTATATATTTGGCTTCTGATTCAGATGATAGATTACTTTTACCATGCGAGGTAGAAGTTGGTTTAGTTTGCCTACACGATAAGATGATATTGCTGTGGCTTCAGATGAAACTGCTTCTAAGATCTCCGAAATTTTGCTTTTGTAGTGATTTTTTTTTAATTGGATCACTATCCGATTCAGGTATGCCTTCTTGTATTTTAACGCGGTTAGTACGGCGGTAAGTTTTGAATTATATTCGAGTATTTTTTCCTGCATATCAGTTTTAAACTCGGTGGTAAGTTGCTTCAGTTCAAGAAAACTTGTAAGATTGTTAGAGCAGGAATTGCATAAAATGCTCAACCCACGAATTTTTGCTTGGGTACATTTCAAATGAATTTGGTTTTTGCAGCCTGTCACACTGAAGAACCAAAGAACGGTCGACATGGCTTTTGAACAGTTTGCGCAATTCTTCGACATGGTTCGTATAGTTAACAAGCTCCAGTAAAAAAATATAAAAATGTTGAAGCGAATTACTTAAAAGTATTCGCTTTTAGAAACGAACGCAAATGTATGCGATATGGATTAGAAATTAGCGTATTGTTTACTTATCTGTTATCAGATACTCGCACGTATACATAAAAGTATGTATTTTAATTATAAACAATTTAGAAATTAAATGAAAACGCTGAAAACACGTCCGCATTTATAGGCTTGGGAACAAAATTCAATTTAATCAAAGAATTGTCAATAATTAATGAAATTTTGTAAATTTTTATTGAAGGAAAGCTCAATGCAGTAATGTAACCAGATTTTTTGAAAAAAATTCCAATACATTTTGTTTAATTTTTATCGCTAAAAAATTATGTAGTAGGCCTTGGTTTTTGTAAAGAAAACTGTGATAATTAGTCCTAAAGTATAGTTTTAAATGCCCTACAATCGGGCAATAAAAAAAATTTTATCGAAGTGTTCCGTTTTCAAATGGATCACACTGTATATTTTTTCTAATTATTTAAGGTTACATACACGAAACGGGGATGAGTTCGTGACTTTCAAACACGTTCATAGTTGGCTACAAGAATAATCTGAGATTGTGTATAAAGCATTAACAAGTTTATTATAATAGTATATTATACACCAAGGTTGTGAAGTCTGTCATTATTGCCTTAGCACCGTTTATTTCGCGAGGGCGGTAGGCGACATAAACTAGGCAATAATGGACTTCACAACCATGGTGTATATACTATTTTTTCTACTACTAGCCAAATTTAAGCGAAAAATAAAAAATAAACATTTTTCTTGTAAAAATCAAGTAGCACAGGAATGCAAATAAATCAAAAAGCATTAAAAGCTACATACGTTGATAAACCAACTGCAACTGATTCACTAAACACTTGTGTGACATATTTCACCTTCATTTTCTGAAAATTATTCGGAGTGATATGTAAATTAGTTGATTTAGGAGCCAATCGCAGCGGTTTAGATTTGTCTGACATGTAGAAATTTTTAATGTCTTTCCAAGATGCTTTTGTTATTAAAGATTATATCGTATTTAATCAAGTTATTTTGCACCGACTTCAATAAATAGGAGACATCGTAGAAATAATAGATTTTCTTATCGTTTACGAGAAGGTTTGGTTTTTCAGGTGATACATATATTCTTTTAATTAGGCTTAGAAAATTTTACTACTGCCCTAACATTCGCACCGCATTGTAATTGTAGCTTTTCTATGCAGTCTAATACTATCGACTTCAATTTGTCACCTTTACATATCGTATTTGTAAAGATGTAGCACAAGGGTTGTTTAACTTTTTATATATAACTCTAACCATGATCACGTAGCAGTTTGAGCTGGCAAAAATTTAAAACCTACTTTAAAATTAACATTTTGGGGCTCGTAAAATATAATTTTAGTGAAAATTGTTTGTATTCCTCTATTTATCTCCTGCTTCTTAGTGGTTTATTTTTAAGTCCACTTCGGCTGTCACAATTTGTGCTCTGCTTTCGGGAAGTAATCGTTGGGAGATGTTAACTTCAATTGAAGTGCTTTCTTTTCACGTTGCAATTTAAGAATGTTCCTCCGTAATTTTCTTTACCTAAGAGTATTTGAGCTGCAAGCTTGAGTAGTTTTGGTATAGCTAGAGATGTTAACGGGCATTTATTGCTTCGCCAATATACCTTGCATCATTTGAATATTGGGTTTCAGAAATTGACACTTGTAATTCATTTAGGAATGGCAAGTGTTCGCCACATACTCGTTAAGTTTTTAGAGTCGACATTTTTATGCAACAGATCGGACCTTCCAGATTCTGTTAACCATTCAAAACACCTACAACAAAATGTTTGTAATTTACTTAAAATTCTTGATGTAACTTAACTCGCCTGGTTAAATCTCCTTTGGGAAACCTGAAAAACTGATTCTACCATCATATTTAATAAATAAATAAATTCAGGTTATGTATTTGCGGTTATGGGATGGGGCGCGAATTTTAAACTAATGGCATTTTTATTCAAATAATTTTATCGTGTTAGGTAATTTTAAGCAGCAAATAAGTTAAAGATAATCACCTGGATATACAAAATTATGTTTCACTCGTTTTGTTAAACAACTATTCTTAGATTCTCAAAAAATTTGAAATTGTCCATTATTAACCTAGGTCAACAATAGAAAAATTATTAACCACTAATAGAGAAATTCAACTTCTCAGTTGGCTAGGAGACGCAATAATTGTCCACTTCACAGCTAGTAGTAGAAAAAAGCAATTATAAGAGGTTGTTCAAAACTTACATTACTGCGGTTGCCATGGGGATATTGATCTCGTTTTTAGTACTGTCTACTGATTACTGATCACGGCTTACTAATTGACTCAGACTGACCGACTGCAGACTGTTTTTCAGTCGTGCTTTTTATACGAGTTCGATATCCTGTGCAATTATTCCATTATAAACATACCCCGCATTAATGCGAAATTTGTTATTTATTGGTGATGTAAAATAACCGCATTGACAAAGAATATTTGCAACAGTTAATATGATAAGGTTTCCCCCCATAGGAAATGGTATCGAACCAAATCATACCACTAATGCGTGACGAATAAATCATCGGAAAGTTAGATCATACAATAAATCATAATTTATGAATAACGTTTGCTTACATGAAAGAAATTTAAAAGTTGATTTTTTATATCGTAACAGTAACAGTAACACAAAAATTACATTCAACAGTTTGTTCTATTGTGCTTAATCAAAGCGCTTCTCTCTAAAGTGTCGGTTCGTGTGAATTTTCAAGTTTCCTGCTTGGTACAAGGATAATCACAAACATTAGACCTAAAAGGTTTCTCTCGGGAGTGTTGATAAGTGTGGGTTTTCAAGTGTTCCATTCGACTACAACGATAATCACAAATATTACACCTAAAGGGTTTTTCATGAGAGTGTGTTCTATTGTGTCGAGTCAAAACACTTTTTACGTAACACTTGAAGTCGCATTTATCACAGCTAAAAGGCTTTTCTCTAGAATGTTTGTACATGTGGGTTTTTAAGTGTACCGCTCGATTACAACGATAATCACAAACACTACACCTAAAGGGTTTTTCTTGAGTGTGTGTTCTATTGTGCAGAGTCAAATCACTTTTGTTGCGACACTTATAGTCACATCTATTACAGCAAAAAGGCTTTTCTCCAGAGTGTTTGTACATATGGGTTTTCAAGCGTCCTGATTGACTACACCGATAATCACAAACATTACACCTAAATGGTTTTTCTTGAGTGTGTGTTCTATTATGCTGAGTCAAAGCACTTTTTTGGTAACACCTGTAGTCGCATTTAACACAACTAAAAGGTTTCTCTCCAGGTGTTTGTACATGTGGATTTTCAAGTTTCCCGCTTGACTACAGCGATAATCACAAACATTACACCTAAAGGGTTTTTCGTGAGTGTGTGTTTTATTGTGTCGAGTCAAAACACTTTTTACGTAACACTTGAAGTCGCATGTATCACAGCTAAAAGGCTTTTCTCTAGAGTGTTTGTATATGTGAGTTTTCAAATGTCCCGATTGATTACAGCGGTAATCACAAACACTGCACCTAAAGGGTTTATCTTGAGTGTGTGTTCTATTGTGCAGAGTCAAAGAATAATTGTTGTCACACTTATAGTCACATTTATTACAACTAAAAGGCTTTTCTCCAGTGTGTTTATACATATGGGTTTTTAAGTGTCCCGCTTGACTACACCGATAATCACAAACATTACACCTAAAGAGTTTTTCTTGAGTGTGTGTTCTATTTTTGCCGAGTCAAAACACTTTTTATGTAACACTTGAAGTCGCATTTATCACAGCTAATAGGCTTTTCTCTAGAATGTTTGTACATGTGGGTTTTCAAGTGTTCCATTCGACTACAACGATAATCACAAACATTACACCTAAAGCGTTTATCATGAGCGTGTGTTCTATTGTGCCGAGTCAAAACACTTTTTATGTAACAGTTGAAGTCGCATTTATCACAGCTAAAAGGCTTTTCTCCAGAGTGTTTGAACATATGGGTTTTCAATTGTCTCGCTTGACTGCAGCCATAACCACAAACATTACACCTAAAAGGTTTTTCTTGAGTGTGCGTCCTATGATGCTTAGTCAAAGTATTTATGTTGTGACACCTGTAATCACATTTATCACATACAAAAAGCTTCCTTTGACACTGTTTTTTGAATTTACAGCAGTTGCAATTAAACCATTTTTTATGAGTAAACTGTGAAATTTTATTGCTTTTAGTCCGATTAACGCAATCGTAACATTCAGCTACATTCTCTTCAGATGCAATATTAAAGTGAACTGATTTGTGCTTCTCTAATGAGGAATTATCAAACGTACTATATGTGCAAAGATTGCATTTAAATAGGTGAGTCGATAGGTGAATGATTAACTTCTGTTTATCATTGGTCCCATAATTACATTGATTGCAGTAGTACAAAATATCGGTGATATAGATTCGTCCATGCAGAGGGGAGACGTCAGTATTAAATAACACATATTCGTCTTTAATAATCTCTTCATTTTCATTCTCGATGGCAACTTCGACAAACTCTTCTTTGATTTTTTCTAAGCAATACTCTTCATTACCAAGTGAAGTGCAGCTTGTCGAAAATGAATGTGGTAGGTTCTCAGATTTTAAAATGTTTTCATTTTGCAAAAAGGGTTGGTATTCTTCTTGAATTTTGAGCTTGCATTCGTTGCACGCAAGTGGGTTTTCATCGATGCTCGAACCCTTCAATGCAAGTCAAATTATTAAATAATTCAGAATGTACTAGTTATACTTACTGCTTTTATATGTAAGGTCGACAATTTAGGGTGTAAAATGGATTCGTTGCTTAGGGAATGAAATAGGGTTTCTTTCTTTATTTCTTTTAAACAAATTTGACGAGATATAATGGTTTCTGTCATTATTAATGAATGATGTATTTATCTTATTGATGTTTTTTACACATTGCAAATTTTGTAGTGATTGTTGTATCTGCAAATAAAAACGGTTGCATACATGTGTACATGGTGCTTCAGAAACTATACACCACCTATTTGTTAACTCTTGACGAACATAGACGTCCAAAATTACTCCACTTTTAAACTAGTCTAAACCAATTTATTTATACTTAATAAAATTCCCAAAATAACGTATGTGTAGAAGAAAATGCCTACAATTAATGATTTAAAAAACCAAATCGCGGTTGTAGTTCACAACTTCTTCAGCAACTCCATAGGGCGATCCAACGCCACAACCTCAAACAACAGAATATGGCATCTGTAGAACATACAGTCATTTACTCTACATTCAATTTTATTGAAAACAGGTGCTAAAAATTTTTCATGTACTCTTAATGGTGGGAATTCAATATAAGCGATACTCTATTTGGTGGCAGAAAACGGAACTATTTCTTTGTACATTATTTTATAACCTTGCTTCTCTTTGCCATAAGATTTCCATTGTTTGATTTCAGCTCATAGGTTGCCTTTAGAATTTTTCGTGTTTTTCGTGTTTTATTCGTTGTTTTATAAGTATTATTTATTGGATCTATTAAGGACATTAATTAAGGATTGTTTGTGTATATGTATTTTTATTTAAAGACTATTAGTGCAATTCATAATTGAAATTTGTTTTGGAGTTGTTTGCTGCAAAAGTAAGTTGTCAATATAAAGTTAAAAAATATTTTTACCTATGGTATCTACTTTTAGGACAAAAATGGCTCAGTTAAAATTGAGTAATTTGGAATTTTTTAAAATATGTTGAATTGGAACCGAAAATTCTAGGTGTGTGGTAGAAGGTGAAGAAGTGCTTAATGCAGAACACATTATATTGTATGGAAAAACCATGTGGAACAATAGAAATATTAACGTTTGTGCTCTGTGTCTACAAACAAGTGCACTACAATCAGAACCTCATCAGTTAACTGGGCAGCTAAAAATTGTTGATGGCTGGCCAGAGTAGAACAGATGGTATGTTCATGCAAAGCTGGAGCTGGTGGGCGATGCAAACATATTTCAGCTTTTCTTATTCTTTTAACCAGGTAGGTGATAAAGTGATGAATAATAGTTAATTATTAGTGGGCCTTTTTGTACTTCCCTCTTTTTTAAAAAATTTGATGGAATTAGAAAATATTTTTGCAACCGACCTAAAATGTGCTTGGTCAACTAGAAAAAGCACAGTAAGGGGAAAAATACAAGGCTGTATCAACAAGAAGAATGCCTTGTATTAAAAATACCGAATCCCATATATTAACTTCAGGGATATCCAACGAGTCAATTTTGGAATATTTTATACAAAATTTGCCCAGATCAACAATTGCAACACACCGGTTAGTATTATTTGAAATGTAGACAAAATTCAGTTGATTTTTGAAAATTGTATTTTAGCAAAGGACGAAAACCACTGGTTTGTGTTGATGATGTGGGGACTCCTCTGCAATGGGATTTGAATGAAGTAATTTTAAATAATGCCTCTCAATTCATTTAATGATGGAATTATTATGACATATGAGTGTTCTTTTCCATTCAGTTTGTTGTAAGCAAATGTATTATAGCATCTGCAATGACAGAAGTAGATGCATTAATTTATTTGCACCAACACCTCTCTCGAATGGCACAACGCAAGAAAATTTTGCATTACTGGTTCAGATGCTATGAAGTATTTACTTACTCTGGAACAAATTGGGCAATGAAAAGTAGAAAATATTTCTGGCCAAAAAGCTTCACCAATAAATTTGTCAGGCATGGAATAAAATTTGAGAATATGGCAAGAACATCCTTTATAGAAAAAACAGGAAAAACAGTGGTGGAATGGGGATTATCTCATCTGCTGAAAACAAATGGTTATTCTTTTCACCAGGTGGGGTAGTTTAAAAAAATAGAGAGCCTATATTCGTTATTAGAAATAAAATGTTTGTATTATTGGTAAATATTCGAAAATACGAGGCTTGGTTCAATAAATACACGTTCGAAGGGAGAAAAATACAAGGGTTTTATTAAACAAACAAAATGCCATTATTACAAATACATGAATCCCATGCTTAACAAGACGATGTATAACGGTGTGGTATTATTTTATTGGCTGTTTGCGGAACCATTTCAAACCCCCCTGCTTGACGAGCGCGTATGACTGGAATCGCTGTCCAGCAAATTGTATTTTCAATGGTCCGAAGTATGGAAGTGTTATGGTGAAAGATCCGGGCTGGGTAATGGTGATTTAAAAATCTAACAAAATAATCCGCTCCATCTGTGATTTGATGATGTTAACTGTATGTGGTCTTTCCCATTTGTGAACTTATGACACCATTCCCGACTGTGGCTTTTGAGGGACACTCTCCACCATAAACAGTTTGCATTCTCCCATAAATCTGAACTGGAGTGTTGCCCTAGCATGCAGAAACTAATATGATTGATCGGTAATCTTTTTGGACGCTCCAACTATAAGACCTGCATAATACCAAATTTGCACAATAAATTTTCTCCTTTACGAAAATCAGGAAAATGTGTGGAATAGACAGCTATATAGCAAACGCTGACCTACACAAATTTGGTTTTGATTATGGGTCCACTGAAGAATCGTTTCACAGCTTTCAAACGATGTATTTATTGAAGTATTCGTACACATAATGTATAAAAATAATCTAATGAAAATAATTGTTGCAGGTGTTTCTTCAAGCATTGAAGAAGCTTTGTCAGCATGCACATATATTTTGAAAGAAATAATGTGTATACCCTTAAGAAACGCCACAAATATTATGGGCAAGTTCAGCTTGGGATGAGTGTGCTGAATGTGAAGAATTGTTTTTGGTATTATATGCATCCTGTGATAATAGCTCAAAAATAATTGAGATAGGATTTGACTATAACTTCACAAAAATATGTTGCAAAAATAAAAATAATTATTTTTCAAAAATGCTGCATGTGTTATGCGACGAAGAGAATGTTATGTAATAATACACAGAAAAAATAATAAATAAATTTTAATTACAAAAACTTTATTTTTTAAAACCTATTTTATTTACCTAATACATGGCTAAAACTAGGGATTAAATATAAACAACTTACTGCAGTGCTTTTATTATATAATATAAGCAGTAACTAATAATATAAAAGAACAATAAATAATATTTCTGATTAGATATAATATAGGTAGCTATAAGCTTTCAACTTCTTACTTATCGATTGTGTAAAAGATATAAAGAAATTTAAAACTACCTATTTGTTTAAATTATTGTCCACATATCATATTTTCTAATATATAAAGCATAGCAGTAGAACACTAATAAATTAAATAAATTTTTCATCAGAAAGAATTGGTGCTGAAAGATTTGTTATACCACAAAATTATGATAAAAATTTCATTAATCTTTGGTACAAGTGACCATTGAAGTTTCCCACTAATTATTTAAAAATTTTGAGTCTTTGATTGGATCTTTCGATATGTACTCTTGCCGCAGCAATTTGTTGATTAAGCAGAGTCTCTTCTAAGAAAGTTGTTTTTATTTCTTAAAAATGGGGGCGGGTTAATGTAATTTTGTGTAAGGCACATATATCGTCAATTAAAAAGCCTTTATCCACCATAATGGAGTCCTTATTTGGACACAATTTATTAATTAAATTACTTTCCTCAAAATTAATTTGTCAGATGCTCGCCCACCATAAGATTCACTAACAAACGTTATCATTCCTGCTGGTGAAACACCAGTCATGAATTTTATTGTTGTATTTCCTTTATATTGAGAATAAAATCTTATACGACAGCAAAGGCAACTTGGTTTTGAATAAATATTTCAGTACAGTCTAAAACAACCTCTACATGTTGGAAAATTTTGAAAGCACCTAGGTAAATTTTGAGAAATTTCTTCATGTGATGGGAAATAAATGGTAGGATTAAGAACTACGCTGAGTACATCTAGCATTTCAAAAAATAATTTTAAATAACTGACCAGAGATACTGAATAAAGCAGCAAGTGTTACATAGCTCAGATTCAATTTAACTTAGTCATGGTTAAAATAATTCTTTCCCCTAATACCAAGCCTATGTGATCTTGTGTCATGAACTACTTTTCTGGTCATTTCTTCTAAACAGTTAAGAATCTGTAAGCTAGATATACCTGTAAAACTTCTTAAAGCATTATCTGTATTCAAAATATTACACAAACTTGTCATCTGGTGTGTATTCACTTGAACTTCAAAGTCACGTACATGAACCTTAATTCATCTAAATTTTGAAGAATATTAGTAACATCACTTTCACTAACATCTTCATTCAAATTTAGTGTTAACGTAACACTTTCTGCTGTTTGCTCGTTAACTTGTGTGTCAGCCTCAGAACAATCCAATTGATCACAAGTATCACTATATTCTTCATTTCGTTTGGTCAGTCTTTTAGCACGTGTGGAATCTAATTTCTTTGGGGTCACTGTAGAAGTGGGTAAATTTTGGGATGGTACAGCTATTTTTTCAAATAACGACTTCTTCCTCTCCTCTCACCTGTAAATAATAAAAACATTGAGTATCAACATATTTTTAAACAAATCTATTTAAACATAGATACACACCTAATTAAAAGAGCATATGGCACAAAATAACATGCATATTATATCTAAGCCAGAAACTAACCTCCTTTAAAATAATCTTCTTGCTTGAAATGCAAAGAGCACACTTTCATGAATTTAGTCACTGGTTTGCCAATTCGTAGTTTTGAAATCCATGCTTTCTTCTTGGAAGTAACTCACTTCCCATCTCCGTTTCAAAGCAAACACGTTGGCCCTTTTCGGGAGGAAATGAATGAAAACTCAACTCTTTGTTAACATCTTTTTAGCCCAAGAATGGCACTGAGGAACACAACAGTAGTGATTGGAGCTCATTATGTTAATGTGCCTACTTAATCTACAACTTTTCCAACGACCAACTTCAAAACAAATTTCAATTATGAATTGCACTATAATAGTCTAGTCTTTGATAAATATAAACACAAACAATCCTTAAATGTTGGGTCTTATTAAAAATCAGGTGGAAGGCAGACTTGTACTCGCTGATGCTGGCACAAATTTGTATAATAAATACAATTAACAATACTTAAAACTTATAGAACTACGAATATAATAAAAAAAAACGAAAAAGCCAATGGTAACGTCTAAACTACAATCAATCAATGGAAAGCTTATGTAAAAGATAATTGAGGTTATAAAACAATATACAAAGAAGTAGTTTAGTTATCGCCGCTACGGCGCTACGATCTTAATTTGAATCCTCAATAAAAGTGTACATACACAAAAGCTACGCATTTTTGTGCTCTGAAACTGCAGATAGCAGTAGTTGTTTAGCCTATATGTAACACGCATTCAATATGTACATATTTGTTTTATTATTAATATTGCACATGCATTTTACAATATCCGAGTCAACGAAAATCGTCAGCGGAAAAGATGCTGCTGACGCGCATGCTACTCTTTTTATACCCTTGCTCCTACCCGAGCACCTAATCCGCCAAGGTTAACGCGGAAGTGATGCTTACGCTGTTTTAGCGCTAACTTCGCTTTAGAACCGTTACAAGTACCCCCTTGCTAGTAACGGAGTTACGATAAATTTATCTCAACCACAAAGTAAAAATATATTACAGGGGAACAACTCTCGTGGAAGGGGAAAGTACGCGCATACTATCTCGCGCATGGTCTCAGACTAGATCGTAGCCGCCATATTTGAATTTAAAATCGTTTATTGTTCTGTGTCGTTTGCTTTATTGTTTTATGTACTAATTTGCCGGAATTTGCTTTTGTATTTGTAGCCGTGATTTGCGTTTGTAGTTTATACGTGTTAGAAAATAGTTTATGTTTAATTGTCGTGTACTGGACTTGTCGATTAATGTTATATTTATCCATCCCTGCCATAATTTTCCAACAAATTATGTTACAAAGTTATATTTCAGATTGAGAATATATTATAGTTTGAAAAACATTAATAGAAATTTTAAAAAAGTGACAATAAAGACAAATTGTTAATTTGGAGAAATCAATAAAACGATTCGAGTTATTTATTTGAGGTCAATATGAACATGTCAATTTGTTAGAATTAAAACTTCTAAATACTGTGTTTTTATATATTTATTTAGATGTTCACTACTAATGTACAAACATAGGTATATGGCTCTTGTAAGCAACAATGTATGTGGTTGCATATCTATCTACAACAAATACGATTCTAAATTCTAGTGTTCTGTGATTCTAGTCTTACAACATGGTTGCCATTCTCTTACAAAGATCAAACGCGCCGACGTTGAGTTGTTGCTCTGTAATATATCTTTACTCTGTGCCAGAGTGTTCAATAGCCATGATCATAGGTGTGTACTTATCTGGCAGCCCCGCTAACATTAATGACCCAATCCATTCATCATTTATTCCAAAACCGGTGTCTTTTAATCTTTGGCCTGTTTTTTACGATTCTGTTTATATATGTACACATCGAGTCGCAATTTTCTAAGCTAGTTGAAATTAACGTTCGCAACAAGCTAATGCGTCTTGTAAAGCCTGAATCGTCGAATAACGACTTTAATTTAATCCAAAGTTCAAATGCAGTCTTGGCGTCTTTAATATGAATATACAGGCTAGGATCAATCGTCAATATTAATTTTGCTTTTGCTTTCTTATGGTCTCCCGATGGCGTATTTGCTTGCTCCTTTTCATTGCCGCTTTGAATGTGCTTCTCGAGACCTTCGAGAATCAAAAAATTCTCCGCTGCAAACACACATAGTCATCATAGTTTTCTCTGCCATTTAGTTTAGGAACATTCACTAAGTAATTATTAGAAGCCAACACTTAAAAAAAATATATTAATCACACGAGCACACGCGGTCCTGAGCCCATAACCTGAAGCAATTTTTCTAGGAAGTTACGCGTAAATTAAACAACGTCATATGTTCGAGTATAAAACAAGACTACTTTATTAGAATAGTAAATGAAAAGGTGCTATACTTCTTAATTAATGCGTCACACGAAAGATGGCGCCACATGGTTGTTATTAATATTTTAAACTTAATAACATGTATGTTCTACAGATGCCATATTGTGTTGTTTGAAGTTGTGGCGATGGATCGCCCTATGGAAGAAAGTTTTATAAACCACCACATCGATTTAGTTTTTTAAATTATTAATTGTAGGCATTTTCCACTAAACACACACGTTATTTTGATATTTTATTAAGTATAAATAAATTGGTTTAGACTGGTTTAAAAGTGGAGAAATTTTGCACGACCATATTCGTCAAGAGTTAACGAATAGGTAGTATATGATTTCTGAAGCACCATGTATACATGTAAGCAACGGTTTTTATTTGCAGATACAACAATCACTACGAAATTTGCATTGTGTAAAAAAATATCATACACCGTTCATTAATAATGGCAGAAACCATAATATCTTGTCAAATTTGTTACCAACCCTTTTGCAAAATGAAAACATTTTAAAATCTGAGAAACTACCACATTCATTTTCGACAATGATCGAGAATGAAAATGAAGAGATTATTAAAGACAAATATGTGTTATTTAATACTGACGTCTCCCTCTGCATGGACGAATCTATATCACCGGATATTTTGTACTACTGCAATCAATGTAATTATGGTACCAATGATAAACAGAAGTTAACCTATCTACTCACCTATTTAAATGCAATCTTTGTACATATTCTACGTTTGATAATTCTTCATTAGAGAAACACAAAGCAGTGCACTTTAATATTACATCTGAAGAGAATGTAGCTGAATGTTACGATTGCGTTTATCGGACTAAAAGCAATACAATTTTAGAGTTTACTCATAAAAAATTGTTTTTCTTCAAGCGACAATAAACCGTCATATTATTGAACTACTGGCAGACGCTAAAAATTCTTTTTACTGTCTAGACATTAAAAGCAAAACAGTTATTTTGTTTCCACAACTATTTAGAGGTTGGTACCTCGGTTATGTCATATTATGAATGTAACAGTAAAGTACCAACTTGATTCGTCGAGAATAAAAAGTCACTATAAGACTCGAGAATCACGAAAATTTGAAAATAACACATGAAAACTAGCAACAAACGCTTGAAGAAAAATAATATATTTCACTTGAGAGTTAAAAAATATAATTGTTTCGCTTAATTTGCTGTCTCGGCTAACACCTCGCCAGCAAACTTTTAAGCTCAACAATTATATTGTTTAACTCTAGTAAATAATCTACTATTAATTACAACCCCTGTAAGAATAAATTCAAAAAACAGTGTCAAAGGAAGCTTTTTGTATGTGATAAATGTGACTACAGGTGTCACAACATAAATGCTTTGACTAAGCATCATAAGACGCACACTCAAGAAAAACCTTTTAGGTGTAATGTTTATGATTATAGCTGCACTCAAGCGAGACAATTGAAAATCCATATATTCAAACACTCTGGAGAAAAGCCTTTTAGTTGTGTTAAATGCGACTACAGGTGTTACGTAAAAAGTGTTTTGACTCGATACAATAAAACACACACTCAAGAAAAACCCTTTAGGTGTAGTATTTGTGATTATCGCTGTAATCAAGCGGGACATTTAAAAAGTCACATATACAAACACTCTAGAGAAAAGCCTTTTAGGTGTGTTAAATGCGACTACAGGTGTTCCCCAAAAGTGCTTTGACTCACCATAATAGAACACACACTCAAGAAAAACCCTTTAATTGTAATGTTTGTGATTATCGGTGTAGTCAATCAGAACAGTTGAAAACCCATATGTACAAACACTCTGGAGAAAATCCTTTTAGCTGTAATAAATGTGACTACAAATGTCGCAACAAAAGTTATTTGACTCTGCACAATAGAACACACACTCAAGATAAACCCTTTAGGTGTATTGTTTGTGATTATCATTGTAATCGAGCAGTACACTTGAAAACTCATATGTACAAACATTCTAGAGGAAAACCTTTTAGCTGTGATAAATGCAACTTCAAGTATTATGTAAAAAGTATTTTGACTTGACACAATAGATCACACACTCACGAAAAACGTTTTGGATGTAATATTTGTGATTATTGCAGTAGCCAATCAGGAAACTTGAAAAGGCACATGGGGGAACACTAGTGATTTTTCATTGTAGAGGGACGCTGTTTAGCTGTAATAAATGCAACTATAAGGGTCTCAACAAGAGCACTTTGATTCAGCACATTAGAACGCATTTAGATATAATGTTTGTGATTATCGTGTGCCGACCCTCTGGAAAGAAACGCTTTGACTCGGCAAAAAAACTGTTTAGTATAATTTTTGTGATTTTTGCAGTAATCAAGCAGAAAACATAATAATAATAATAGTAATTTATTGATACACATATATGATATATATTTGAACAACGAGTTACCATTCGGTTAGATACATCAAATACATCGTACTGTTTTTCCATGGAAACCACAATATGTAAATGTAATACAAATAATATAGAAAATATGAGCATCGAGAACAAAATTAATACAATGTATTAAAAATAAAAAGAAAAACATAAAATTATGTATTAAGTATTCTAACTAATATATCTAAACATAAAATGACATTGCGTTTTAAGTTTCTTGACTTTTACGAAGGTTGTATTTAATTTTTAATTTAAATGACTTGGGTGATAAATCTAGCCATGAGTTCTCAATACTATTGCAGCAATTTGCTATTAAATATGAAAAAGAGGACTTCAATAGAGATGTTGTAAAAGGTGGCACGTATATCCAGTTTTTATTTCTGAAGTTCAGATGATGTATGTTAGTTGTAATTTTGTTGTACAAGTAAGGTGGCCACTTGTAGTAAAGTATTCTATGAAAGAAACAATAACTATGTAAATGAATTCGATTTCTCATGTTTAACCAATCAGTTTGCTGTAGTGTGTGAGACACTCTCTGAAATTTTCTTATCCCAAATATGAATCTCAAAACAATTATTTTGAACTTTTTGTATTCTATTAAAATCTAGTTTTGTCAGAAATTGGGCATAAATTTCATCACAGCAGGAAAAGTTACAAAGAACTAATGAATCGCACAGCATTTTTTTTGACATCAACCATTTTTTTCTACTAGAATATAATGTCTTGAGTTTACCATAGGATTTAGAGTTTAGAAGTTGTTTAAACTTAAGATTAGAATCGATTGTTAGACCTAGATTAGTAGTTAAATGTGTGTCTTGCGACATCTCGTGTTAACATGGACTTAGTTTATACTTACTTAGATTACTAGTTGACTCGGTGGGCGTAAGTGAATTACCGTTTAACTTAACAGAGATTTTATGTGACACTAAACTAAAAATTAAAAAGTAATAATTATAGTATGTAATACGCAACAGAATAAAACAAAAAATTAAAAGTATAGTGTAATAAACCACTAAAGTAGATGTGATAGCGTTATCCTAAGCTCCATAAAACTGACTTTTGGTAAATACGATAACTTCCTGCATGATTCTTAGGTCAGTTGTATTCTTTCGAGGTCGTTTATTGGGTGTATACATATTTTTTTATTGTTGAAATTTACAAATATTCTACCATCGTAAGTCCAAGCATTTTTAAATTTATTCACCTCTTGTCTAAGAAGTTTTTGCCTAGAATACGTTAAATTTTCTTGCAATACAATTTTAGAACCTTTAAGCTTTTTTTTTTGATTAAATGCAGTAGCTTTGAACTGATAGGAAATAAATTTTACCACAATAGGACTTGTTTTATCAGGTCCAATTCGATGACATCGATAGTAGAAGGCTGATAACGCAACATTGAGATAATGAGGAAAAAGTGAAAGGAAATTAGCCTGATTAGGCTAATCACCTTTCATTTCATCAGGCAGTTCCCTAATTAGGCCTCTCACCTCATTAGGCTGTTGTTGTCAACAGGCTGTTGACGCAGGCATTCTATTTAATTACTTGTTTTTGTTTTTGAAGACGTCAATGGAAAATACGGCCGCCTCTCACCTCATTAGGCTGTTGTTGTTGTTGTTGATTTTCATCATGGTGGATGTTTGGCGCTCGATTTGAATTCCCAACATGGCGTCCTAAAGTTTTTTTATGTGGTTGAGATTCGAACTTGCAACCATTTCATTACCTAGCCAAGGCTTTAACCACTAGGCTACTGCGACAAATTGTGAAGTTTGTATATAGCTGTAAAGTTTGATTAAGATGAATGAATGATTGAATGATGTATGATGCTGTAAAATGTTGGATGATTAAGATGAGAAGAACTGTTAATTAAAAAGATGAATCGAAAAACAATTACCTAAGGCGATTCAATATGGCTACTAGACCAACATGGCTTCAGAGTCAGCGGTAGATTTAAATTATATCCTGAGGTTGTTGTACAAGGTTGTTTTTTCGAAAACATATTTTTCAGAAATAAGTAATATACGTTTTTCCCAATAACATTGACGTCATGATATCAGAATTGTATAAAATAATGTCTTATGTATTTATAATTTAGTCATGAAATCATCTTAACAATAATAAAATGGATAGTAAATGCAGTTACAACTCTACCAAAAAGATCATAATCTCCTACTATCGACATCGGTCGATGTCTCGAAAATCTTACGCTATTACAACAGATGAAGACTGTAAACAGAATCTAGAACAACGTGAAAAAAATAGACTGCTTAATGAGGTATTTATTCCGCTAAACAAAAGTTATACCAAATCAGCATGTTTCGGAATGGATGTTTACAATGATTTTAAACTTTGTTTAAAAATAATCAAATCAGGGGTTAATTCTACAGTACATTTTACGTTGTCACAATTTAAATCGTTTCTGGATGAACTAGATGATATCATTGAAACACTCAACCATAAAGATGTTGGAAAATACGAGTTTAACTATTGACGAGTAGTATGTATCAATTCGAACACCCATTTTTTGCGATTGTTGCAGGCCCCTCAGGTTGTGGTAAATCATATTTCATTGTAAATTTCTTAAAAGAAATAAACGTAGTATGTGATACTAAATTTGAAAAAATATTCTGGTTTTACGACGAGTGGCAACCCCTTTACAAAAATTACCTGAAGTGCAATTTCAAGAAGGCTTACCGAGTATGGATCTGTTTAACGGTGTAGAACCTGTTTTAATAATAATTGATGATTTAATGCGTGAAGCAAATGCTTCAATTGTGGATATATTTACAAAAGGTTGCCATCACCGTAATCTAAGTGTGTTTTTCCTAACTCAAAATATATTCCATCAAGGAAAAGACCAGCGCGACATTGTATTATTCAAAAATCCGCGCGACAAAGCCCAAATTAAACATTTAACAAGACGGATTTGTCCTAAAAATTCTAAATTTTTAGAAGAAGCTTACATTGATGCTACATCTAAACCTCTTCAATTTAAAACAATCTACACCGGATTTAGTTCGTTACCGAAGCTTGATTTTTAACGAAACGGCGCATGCTGTGTTTACGTTCCCAAAAAAGGATTTAAATACACTCGTTCAGATAAATTTGTAATAATCCATCAATAATGCCCAAGGTGCTTGTTAAACACTCTGAACTTCTTCGCGCATTAGCGAAACTTGGAAATAAAGAACGTCTCGCATTACTAAAATGTGTAGACGATAAACAAGTTCATTCCTCTATCACGTCACCAGAAATCACGACTTTCGCAACATAAACACATCTTGAGAAGATTAGTAAAACCTGGAGAACCTATCAAAAGAAAAAGGAAATTTTGGTTCAGCAAGGAGGCGCATTTCTTCCACTTCTCATTGCACCTTTACTAAGTGGAGTAATAAGTAGCATTTTTGGTTAAACATGGAACATGCGAAGAAGATGTTACTTGTACCACCGGAATTAATACAACAAATGAAATCATCAGAAACTGTTGGAAATAATGTATTAACACAACTAGATAACGAGATGTACAATATTTTGAATTCTAAACTTTCTGATCACGATAAATGGATGCAGTATAATCAAATTCTTCAAAGATACTTACATTTTGCCGATGAAGTTTGACAACCTGTAAGCATACCAATACAAGAAGAATCTGAAGGCGTGTCTGACGCTGAAATTGTAGATATACTTCCTACTATGTATAAGAAAAAAGGTGTTAGTTTCATGATAATGTTAAATGCTTCGAGTGATATAATGTGGGACAAAAATGGAACTGTCGCAATAAAAGGTAAAATAATTCCTTCGTCAAATATCATATACACTTGGTGCATGACGCAATCAGACCTCGAAAAATACGAGTCCAATAGATTGGCCACAATTTGCAACGTTTAATGTTCCGCACGAACTAATCGGAAATTTAAAACGGAGAAGTGTAGTATCTCCAGTAGAACAAAATTTTGAACTTAAAAACTAGACAACGAAGCGAAACCTCAATACATCGGACTAGATCAAGAAGTCCTATACAAAAAAGGTACTCCTAGCACGTTCAAGAACATCACCACCGCTGAGTAAAACACCATCAACATTTTTAAATTGGGAAAATTTGAAACTGTAATTATGGAATTAAACACGATATATTTCGACCCTGCTAATGAAGTTGGATTTGCTGGCGCAAATTCTTTAATACAAAGTGTAAAAAATAGATATTCAAGAAATGATGTAGAAACTGGTTACGGAAGCAAGAATCGTATACTGTACACAAACCTGTTAAAAAAACGATTTCCGAGAAATAAATATATTGTAAATAATATGTTTCAATTATGGCAGGCAGATTTATGCGATATGCAGAGTATACGGAAACATAACGATGGTGTTGGTATTCAGCTTTTACCTAAATATAAAGTGAATCAACATGTAAAATTATCAAGAAACAAATTAGTCTTCGAAAAAGTTACACTGCAAATTGGAGTGAAGAAATATTTAAAATAGTTAAAGTTATAAAATCAAATTGTGAATTTAAACAGTGAACCAATTGAAGGAACATTTTATGAAGAAGAACTACAACCAGTTACAATTGATTACAACACAACGTACAAAATTGAAAAAGTTTTAAAAGAAAAAGGTTAAGGTCGAAATAAACAATATTTTGTAAAGTAGAGTGGGTACGGTGAGAAATTTAATTCCTGGGTATACGCTAAAGATTTACAACAATTATGAATTTGGAGAACAAATTTTACTTGACACTGTTGAGCAATAGTTCCATACACTATTTTCCGAATAATACCACCGCTAATTTCACAACCCAACTACCTAAACGTATAAGGTTGGTTGGAGAATGGGTTGTCGGAGTTTCTGAACAACAATACCCTTGTTTATTCTTAGCCGTTGGTGAAGCTGAAAACTTAATGTTTTATCGCATTGAACCACCAGATAACGAGGAATAGTATGTAGATTAAGTATTAGAAAAAGCTGTAAACTTTTTTTTAAAAGACGATGAACAAATTGTTTATTCTGACGACAAATGGCATATCATAAAAATTCCAGCTGGCAATTATGAAACAATCGAAGACGTTCTGGATATAATTAATAATCACAAGTTAATCAAACCACTAATAAACTTTGAATACAATAAAATAACTAAACGAATTTCACTCACTCTAAACACATTTCTAAGCGTACTAGGATTTTCTAAACGGTTAGCATTACAATTGGGTTTTACCCCTGATCAAAATTTGACATTGCAAAAAGTGCAAAACATCCTGCAAACATATGGACTGGTATACCCTCGCAAATGTTTGTTTATTGTGATATTGTGGAATCTCAATTTGTCGGTGACATTTTATTGTGAACGTCACTTCTGATAATTATAATTATGGATGTCACAAAGATATAGTTTACTCTCCGGTACATTACATTCCTGTAATGCGAAGAGAATTTGAGAATATCGAAATGAATGTAAGGACTGAAACGGGTACTGCAATGCCATTCGAGTTTGGAACTTTGAATTTGAAACTTCATTTTAAAAAGTTAAGTAATATGGCTTGTCTGTATCAACAATATTACATGAATCAAGCTGGTAGCGGTATCGGTGCTATTTACAGGGGAGCTCTGTATCAACGAGGGCACGGAATTGGAAGCTGGTTAGGAGGTTTATTTCGTTCAGTTCTTCCATTATTTAAATCTGGCGCTAAAGCGGTAGGGAAAGAAGTGTTGAGAACTGGAACTAATATTTTGGGTGATGTTATAGAAAATAAACCAATCAAAGAATCTTTCATAGATAGAACGCGCGAAGCCGGTCAAAATCTCAAACGAAAAGCCGATGTTAAAATCGAAAATATAATGCAAGGATCGGGATATAAAAGGCCTCGTCAGAAAATATCGAGTCATTCATCACCACTTGTTAACAGAAAAACGTTAAAACCTAAGCGAAAAGTTTCTAATCTCGTTTACAACGATATATTTGGACAAAATTAATAATGGCCTTTCTCCATGCCCAATCTTGTGAATGGGTCAAACTTCTATGGAATCGGGAGAATGGATTTTTTATAAACCATTATCTTCGCTGAGTGAGGATGCACCGATTGAATTTGTAGTACCTGGAAATGGTAATGATTACCTGGACTTAAGTCAAACGATGCTCTACATTACAACTAAAATTGTGAAGCAAGATGATTTAATGTTAACAGTTAACGAAGTTGTAGGACCTGTGAACAACTGGATGCATTTGTTATTTAATCAAGTTGAAGTTTATTTAAACCAAAAACTTGTTTCACCACCATATAATACTTATGCTTACCGATCATACATTGAAACGTTGTTAAATTATGGACCAGATGCAAAAAAATCGCATTTAACTTGTTGTTTGTGGTACAGAGATACACCAGAAAAATTTGATGAGTTGACAGAAGATAACGCTGGATTTAGTAAACGTAAAACATTAACATCTACGAGTAAACATGTTGAAATGTTAGGACATGTGCATTCGGATATATTCAATCAAGAAAAATTTTTAATGCAACAAACGGAGTTGAAATGAAAATAAAATTTGTTCGTTCAAGAGACTCATTTAATTTAATGGCTGCATCAGGATCTACAGATACAAAGTTAAAATTTTTAGACGTGAGTTTGTTGGTAAGAAGGTTGAGAATTAATCCTACAATACTGGGTACCGAATCGAATGCTTTTTCTAAATCCAAGAATGCCAAATAAATCATCCGTTTTCTTTTCTTTTTCGGTGATTTGTTTTATTGTGAATATGTGATCCTGTGCGCTTCGTCCTCGTCTGAATCCACTTTGTTCTTCTTCCATTGTCTCTTCGATTACCTTCCTGATTCTTTTTCTATTATTTTTCTAAAATTTTCATACATATATTGAGTAAAGTTATTCCTCTATAGTTATTACATTCTTTTACATCTCCCTTTTGTGTATTGGTACGATTAGCGATGTAGTCCACTCCACTGGTATTTCTTCTTCTCTCCACACTGTGTTGTATATGCTTAATAGTGCATCTCTTCCCCGTTGTCCTATATTCTTTATCATTTCTGCCGTTATTCTGTCGCATCCAGGGGCTTTCCGTATTTTAGCTCTTTTATTACTTCTTCAAGTTCTTCCATTCTTATTGGTTGTTCTTCTGTTTCTCTTTCTAGCTTGTCGATTTTCATTTTCTTTTTCTATTTGTGTATTATTTAGTAATTCTTCAAAATGTTCTTTCCATCTTTCCATTATCTTTTCGTCTTCTGTTATAATTTTTCCGCCTTTGCTTTTTATTGTTTTTGTGTTCAGTGCGTTCTCTTTTCTTAACGATTTCAATGTTTTATAAAGAGTTTTTGGTTTCCTTTGAGTCTTTTTCCATTTTTTCTCCAAATGTTTTCCATTGCTCTTGTTTCGCGATTTTGATCATTTGTTTAGTCGTTTCTCGTTCTTTCTTGTATCTTCTGTATTTTTCTCCTGTCTTGTCCGATAAGTAACTTCTCCATGTTTCTTTCTTTTTCTTAATTTGTGTCTTAATTTCTTCTGTCCACCATGATGTTTGTTTTTGTATTTATTTTCCGTGCTATCCCGCATATTTCTTCGGCTGTAGTTATTATTATGTTTTTGCAGTATTCCCAACTGTTTTCCACGTTTCTTTCTTTAATTTCCTTTTCATATCCTTCAAGTTTCTTGCTTATAGTTTCTTCATATTTATCGGCTACTTCCTATCTCTTAGTTTATAATGTTTGATTGATTCAAACTGTACCAATTCGTTATTTTCTTTATTAGCCTTCTGTTTCTTCTCTTGTATACTTTCTCTAATTTTAGCCACTACCATATAGTGATCGCTGCCAATTTCTGAACCTCTTTTCACTCTAGAATCCATTATCATCCTTCGATTTTTCTTTCTATTAGTATGTAGTCAATTAATGATTTTTCGTTTCTGCTTCTCATCTCTCTTGTAAATTTGTGAATTTCTTTATGTGCAAATAATGTATTTGATATTATTAAATCATTTACAATGCAAAAGTCTAACATTCTTCTTCCGTTATTGTTTCTATTTACTTCTCCATACTTTCCCAGTACCGCTTTATATTTCTCATCGGTTTTACCTCTGCTATTGTCTCCTATAATATATAATTTTCCCTTTGCTTGTCCTATTCTGTTAGATCGTTCAGAATTTATCTTTGTTCTCTTTCTTGTCGTCTTCATTTGGTATATCACCACTACTGTCTTGTTAATCTTTGTTACGTTTTCTAAGAATTCTACTGACAATATGCGCTCATTATACGCTTCCCAGTTTTTAATTTGATCATCTAATTCTTTCCTAATTATGCATCCTACTCCTGCTGCTGCTCTTGTTTCTTTTCTACTCCGCTGTATTATTATATTGCCGTTTTAAGTTTTCCTAAGCCTTTTCCCTTTTTCTTTGTTTCCGTCATTCTAATATATCTACCCCCGTTTTCGAATTCTTCCTCTAATTCTATTTCTTTTCCATTTATGCTATTAATATTCCATGTTGCTATTTTCCATATTTTACCCTCTAGTTTGTTAATTTGCATATTATTGTTCGTTGCCGTGTCCGTTTCCGAATTACCCACCCATTTGTTTTCCTCTGTTAGTTTTTGCTGCTAAATTCCCTTCCTTCGTTGCTTCGTATTTTATTCCATTTATCGTTAGAGTTTTATAGCCTATTTTACAGTATTTCCCTTTTCCTTCTCTTCTCTTGCCTTTTTCTGATTACCGCCTGGATCTGCTGTTCCTTTTTGTTAAATCGCTGTCTATGAAAATCGGTTTTCCCTTAATTTGTATTTATTTTTAAAACTAATAGTTTGTCTTTAAACGACCCCATTTTCGCTACCACTATGCTTTTTCTCCTTCTTTCCTTATAGGTAATGCATTATCTATCTTTACTTTTACGCCTATGTACGATTCTAGAACCTGTTCTAAATGCTGATTTAGTCCTTCTTCTTTCCATTCGACATTTTTAATAACTATATTATCCTTTCGGGCTTCTCTATCTTTTTCTCTAAACTTTCTTCGATTTCTAGAATCCGTTCTTTTAACATTTTTCTTTCTGCATCCCATTGTTTTTCTTTATGACTCATTTCTTGTTTTAGGTCTCTTACTTCCTCTCTTAACTTAGTAATCTCATTTTAAACTCTTCTCTCATCTCTGAACATCTTTTCTCAGTTCCCTAATAGCGGCTATTACGTTTTCCATGTCTGTTTGGTTTCGGTTGTTATTTTGGTTTGCTTAGTTTTATGGGCGATCTTTGAGTTACTTTACTCTTTTAAATACCTCTTGTGAGCTTTCCTCTTCCGGTTGTTTTTCAGGTTTGGTTTGCCGTTCTTTTCCTCTTCAAAAATTCTTCAATCGAACCCGTACTAGACCCTCTGACTCGGTATTTGTTTGCATTCATTAAATAAATTTCTCCTATTTGTATGCAACCAACCTTGCTATTAATTAATACACGTATTACGGATAAAGTAGGTCAGCTTAATTTTCCAATTTACTTCTTTTATCTACAATTTTGACTTTATATATATGTTTATAAATGTTACTTGCCTGTTTATTTAATTGTATTTCCTTGATTCCAATTTTAAATTCTTAATTTTCTCTAGTTTAAACTATTTCTTTAAACCAGCGTGGCAAGAGCGTACATGCGCTATTCACTACCGACGTCAACTCTCTGCATCAGGATCTACATACAAAGTTAAAATTTTAGATGCGAGTTTATTGGTAAAAAGGTTGAGAATTAATCCTACAATATTCCTTGTGCACACGAAGCGTTACAATCTGCAACTGCAAAATATCCAATAACTTAAAGCGGACGTTAAAGTGTTAACCATTCCATCAGGACTACAGAGATAATTTGTTCTTGGGTCAATTGCCAAAACGTTGCATTATAGAAATTATATCGACTAAAGCGTTCAATGGAGATTACGCTGTTAATCTTTACAATTTCAACATTATAAAATTAATTACCTTTCACTATACATTGACGGGCAACAAATACCATCCAAACCACTTCAACCCGATTTTACAAAATCTACATATGTACGAGCGTATCATACATTATTCTCAGGAACCGGTATTCATTTTCTAAATGAAGGAAATGGAATTTCTCTCGAAGATTATGCCAAAGGTTACTGTTTGACAGCATTGACTTAACCGCAGATCTCACTGCAAATATGAATTTCCAGTGGAATCTTGTAAAAAACGGTTCTCTGCAAATAGAGGTAGGGTTTGAAGATGCATTGGCGGAAATTGTAAACTGTTTAGTATACGGAGAGTTTGACAACGTTATCGAGATTGATAAACATCGAAATGTGATGGTTGATTTCAGTAGTTAAGAACATATCAGTTATTAAACATCGTCTCACTAGAATGGATGCTTTTGTTGACATACAGGATTTCTGAGGAGAAGATAAAAAATTTATTCCTAAGGAAATTGGTATCGTGTCTTCCGATGGACATTGTTGTGAAGTTTTATTTATAAAACCACCAAGTCATTATTCAAAGTTACCAAATTCAGTAAAACGAGAAATCCGTTATTTAGAAAATTATTTTCACGGATTATGGTAGAGTGATGGCTACATTAATTACGAGTTCGCAAAAATGTTAACACCTTTTAACACAATTTTTGTGAAAGGTTGCGAAAAACAATACACTTTAAAATTTTTAAATAAACCAATAATAAACATGGAAGGGATTGAGTGTCCATCGTTTAAAGTATTAAAGAAAAGTATGGAAGCAGTCAAATGTCTTTATCATAATATTGAAAACCAGTCATGTGCATTGGAGCATGCGTTAACTTTATGCGAGTGGTCCAGAACTAATGGTAAAGATGTACCAGGAGCACGATTCTCGAATCGTTTGTTAACTAACGTATACGTTAATAGCCGCCTAGCGTATACGATTTTGATAGTTGGTATTCTTAAGTTGCGTATGCGCTTGTTATCGCATATATTGTGTTCGCTAAGTAACGAATAGGGTCTGGGAATATTCGTTGACAAAACGTATACGTTATTAGACTAACCTCAAAATATCAGAAACGTCTGTAATAGTTTTAATTAAAAAAATGGATGCAAATGTAGCATTACAAGCGATTGAGTTAGTGGAAGAAGCAGAAGCGTTAGAAGAAAAACCACCAAGGAGGATTTATCTCTCATGTAATCCTTTTGATTTATCAGAAAATCAATTTATAAGACTTTTTCGGTTAAACAAAGATTTAACAAACATGCTGGTAGACATTGTTGTTGCAAGTATACCACCACCATCTCGAGCTTCTGCTCTTAGCGTTGAAACAAAGATGGTGATACAATAAAATTATGTTGTGCATTTTTTATTTGTTTAATCATTCTAGGTCTTAATTACACTTTGCTTTCTTGCAACAGGTAAGCTATCAAATGAACATTGGTGGCAATATGTTCCTTGCCAAAAGTCAATCCTCTGTTTCAAGAGCGGTCAATGAAGTAGTGGACATATTAAATCAGCCTGATACTTTTAAAGAATACGTAAAATTCCACTCAAAATCTGAATGAAATGTTATTATTACGTAATGGGTGAAGAAGTTCTAGAGAATTTTTGCAAGTAACTTTATATTATATTTATAACAACATTTACAGATTTTATGAACGTTTTGATTTTTCCTGGGTTATGATTGCTTAGATTGACACATGTAGCAATAACACCCCTAAACGAAATAATTCCATTATATCCAGAACATGTCTATGTGAACCGTAAAGGATATCATTCAACTAGTAAGTTCAATTAATGATATATTTACATGGCAAACACAATTTTAAATTGCAGATTTGTGATTGGAAATTAAAAATCATTAATTTCAATGCACGTTATCCAGGGAGCAGTCATGTTTCTTACATATGAATAACTCTTATGTGAAGAATACCATGGAAAATATATATGGTAATGGTCATACTGACTTTTTTCTATTGGGTAACAGAATTAGAATTTTTGTCTATGTATTTACTAATGATAATTCTTTATAGCTGATTCAGGTTATGCATTGCGGCCGTGGTGCCGGACATCTTTAGATGAGGAACCTATTCCCGGTAGTCCAGAGCACGCTTATAATATGTGTCACTCGAAACACTATCGAAGGATGTAATAGGGTATTAAAAATGAGGTTTAGATGTCTATTGAAACATCGTGTCCTACATTATGCACCAAATGTAGCCTCTAAAATTATAAATGCATGTGTTCTGTTGCATAATTTGTGCATAGATAATAATTTGGAAAATCCAGAAATGGAAAATAATGAAAACGTTGATTTCGGTATATTTGTTAACAACAATGAAGAAATTGAGGAAAATGAAATGAGAATAAATCCAATGTTACGAGAAGCACGAAACTTATGACTACGTTTAATAACTAATTTTTTACACACTTTAACTTATAAAATAATATTGTAACAATTTACCTTGTAATTATGATCTATTATAAACAATACGAAATTAAAAAAGTGAAGTTATTGGTTACTGTTTTGCTCACATAATTTTTGTAAACAATTTGATATGTGTTTTAATACATTGGTTTGTTCCTCAAGTATCAAACGTTTTCGTTCATAATACTTTTCTTTTATTGCTGATTTTTTGACAAGTATTTCATGCAAGTTGTTTGCTGCAGTAAGGCTGTTATCTAATCTTTTAGAAGCTGCAGTTTTGGTTTTTCTTCGTGTCTCTTTATTTCGCGGTTTTGGTGTCAAAGGTACGCCTACATCGCTTCAACAGTTTCTAAAAAACAAGGTACACTTATGAAATTTAAAACTTGGACACCACAATTTCTGTAAACAAAAGTTTGCACATTGTGAAGCGGGCTTAAGGGTATCATTTACAATTCTAACAGCAGGTAGTCTCAGCAGGGGTTATCTTATAGAAGGACTGTAGAATGAATCATTACACTAAGCACGTTTTAGAAAATAGGTAATTTACGTTGCTTACTTAATTTTTTCTTTAAAGAATATATTTGAAGGTATCGCTAATTAAACACCATAGCTCGATTAATTATCGAATCAAAATTTTGTTTAGGAAATGTTTACAAAATAAAATTAGAAATAATTTTGATTTAAAAACGTCTACAAGCAATAACTTTTAAATTAAATCAAAAAACTAAACATGGTTATTTGGGTTGACTGATTATTACTTATTTTAAATAAATCTAACCTACTAATTATTGTAAGTTATTAAAAAAAATCATTAAACTCTCTATTCATAATATTTAGTCCTTACAAAATGTATATTTTATGACGTTTCATTTTTTCTGTAGTTAATATAAAAGTGAAAATAAAAACTAAGGCAATTCTTATTGTCAACGTATATATTTAGTTTTTGACAAGAATTTATTACATAATTATAATTAAGATACCAAGTTATAGTTTAAAATTAAATGAAAACTTTTTTTTAAATAAAGGTATTACTATATAAATAAATATAAGAAATCAATAATGGGTGTGACCTCCATTATTATTGATACATTCTTGGAGGCGTCTGCTCATTGACGCTATCAAGGTATCAATATAATTAATATTAATCGTTTCCCATGCGGTATCAATGGCTGCAATTAGTGCATTACGGTTTACTGGTATAAAATTTGGCCCTTGTTGTCTTCGGATAACAGCAAGTATTCGAGCCCAAACATTTTCGATAATGTTAAAATCTGGGCTTTTGCTGGCCAGGGTAACAGCTCCAAGTTATTTTCTCGTATCCAATTGCGCACAACCCGCGAAGTATAAATAGGGGCGTTGTCCTTTAACAACAAAAATACATTATGAAAATGTTAATTCAACAGATCCCGAACTATTTTTTGAGAAAGTATAGTGAAATAAGAATACTTACTTGTTGGAAAATATAATCTTCGTCTGGATAAAACACTTCGACTGAAGGTTTCATAATAGTTTCCAAAATATCTAAATACGCAGCAGAATCAAGACGTCCATCGATAGCCCAACAAACTCCTGGACCCCGCGCGCTAACCCAACCCCACACATTCACAGAAAAATAACCACTTCGTTTTTAGGACATATGTGATTATTTTCGTAACGAGTTCCTTCCATTCTAAAACTTTTAGTGGTCCATCGTTGCGGCTATTGAACGTTTTTCGTCGCTAAAAATCACTCGATTCCAAAATTCCAAAGGTTCGTTCACATATCGCCTTGCAAATTCCAGACGACGTCTCATATTTTCGTCACTGAGAACTTCTTTCGCAGCAGCATTATACTTCTTTATTCCCATCTCCTTTAATCTTTTTGTGCAGTTATACGGCATCCGGGAAAATGTGTATCTGCTATAGCCCTGAGTATGTAGCAAATGGTTGTTCTGTTACGTAATGAAACAACTCGAGATCTTGAGCACGTGTAGATACTTTAGGTCTACCACTTCCGATGGCTCTTTCCAAAGTGTGTTCAAGATTCCATTTTACTCGGTAATGCCCTACGGTGCTTTTGGTATATCTAACATACGTGAAATTTCACGCACGCTACGGCCCGCCGCTAATTCCGAAACAATCCGCGCTTTCAAATCAGCACCGAGATGAGGTGGCATTTTCACAACACTTGAAATTTTAAACTAAAATGGAATTTACATTTCTTACTTTATTTATTGGTTCACACTACCCCTTCTCAAACAGTAGGTAATTGTTTATTTATTACATACTTCTAATGACCAATGTAACAACCCTTAGAGCAATATGACTCAAAGGAAGTAAATTAAACAAGCAAGGATATTCTATTGTTATTGAAACTTATTCATAAAGTAAAAGCCATTTCCTTATAATGCTAATGGACAGGATTTTCTTTTAAGTATTAAGATTACAATAGAGGACTTATAAACTTTCGAAAATATCTAATTATAAATATTTACACTGCAATTGCGCTTTTTCCTTAATAATTTCTTAGCAATAACATACACGTTCTTGGTTTTAAGTTGTCATAAATTTGATATGATATAAATTTGTGTTTCTAATATTACATCACAAACTAATCTTTATTCGCCAAAAAATTGTTGCTTAAGTTGTAAAGCTTCGTACACACCTGAACAACAAACCGAGCAACAAACATAACAACGAACCGAAAGTCAAACAGAACGACAAACGATCTTTTATGATTTCCACAATCCGAACAACAAACGGAACGTTTGTGCTGTTCCATAATTATTTTCAGTAGTTTTCAGTTCATATATATTTATTATTGAGAAGAGAAAATTGCGGAAAACAAGAAGATAGTGCCAACCAAATTTTTACGCACAAAGAAGAGTAAAAATTATAATTTACTTCGCTTTTTTTTATTTTGGAAATTTCCGCCCAAATGATGCTAATAGGGACATCATTTTTTTCTTGCATTCTTAAACACTGATTAATTTAAAACATTTTTCTTCTGTCAACTCCATAATATTACCTAAAACACAACAAACCCACAAAAGGAGGACAAAAAATAAATAATTTAATTCTCCCGCATAAGTTTGTTTGCCGTTTTGTTTAGATTCGTCCAAACCTGCAAACGCATTCGCGCGCATTTTCTTTGATGTTGCAAGTTGCGGGAACGCCGCAAACCTTTCGTGGAACAATCAGGACTTGCGAATCTGTTCTAAAATTCGTACGTAGCACAGTCCAAATTAATGTTCTGATTGCCGTTCGGTTCGTTGTTCTGTTTGTTCCTCGGTTTGTTGTTCAGGTGTGTACGAAGCTTTACAATAAGCATATTAATATGAACTGTATCTTATGAAAGGAGAGTTATGTAACTATAATTAACGACTTAACGTTACGTTAGTAGATTCCATTTACTATTTACACATATTTTCTTGGAACATTCGATAATTAACTATCGGGATATGATGACCCTATACTTCGCAGGTTGTGCGCAACTGGATACAAGCAAATAACTTGGAGCTGTTACCCTGGCCAGCAAAAAGCCCAGATTTTAACATTATCAAAAATGTTTGGGCTCGAATACTTGCTGTTATCCGAAGACAACAAGGGCCAAATTTTATACCAGTAAACCGTAATGCACTAATTGCAGCCATTGATACCGCATGGGAAACGATTAATATTAATTATATTGATACCTTGATAGCGTCAATGAGCAGACGCCTCCAATAACACCCATTATTGATTTCTTATATTTATTTATATAGTAATACCTTTATTTAAAAAAAACTTTTCATTTAATTTTAAACTATAACTTGGTATCTTAATTATAATTATGTAATAAATTCTTGTCAAAAACTAAATATATACGTTGACAATAAGAATTGCCTTAGTTTTTATTTTCACTTTTTATATTAACTACAGAAAAAAATGAAACGTCATAAAATATACATTTTGTAAGGACTAAATATTATGAATAGAGAGTTTAATGATTTTTTTTAATAACTTACAATAATTAGTAGGTTAGATTTATTTAAAAATAAGTAATAATCAGTCAACCCAAATAACCATGTTTAGTTTTTTGATTTAATTTAAAAGTTATTGCTTGTATAATTTTTTTTTACAAAAACAAATTTGTTAGATTCATAAAAATTTATTGTAATTATTCAAAAATAAACAATCATTTTACAGTATTAGTGTTTTATTAAATCAATTGTTTAAAAATTCATGAAAAAAGATTTACATGCATTTTCAAAAAAAAACGCAAACAATATAATTAATTAATTGTGAAAAAGATGAAAATGGATTAAACATAAACAAAAGAATACAAATTAATAAAGCTAAGAATAAATACTAAAGCTGAACAATTCATAATTAAAAGTGTTACATTAAAATTAAAAATCAGTACTTAAAGCTAACATATACATAAACCTAACGCTAACAGTATTTACATGTAATAAAATAAATAAATAAATACATAAATAAATAAGTAAAAATAAAGCTATTAATTCCAGGAACATTTGGTAAAGCTAAAAAAACCATTACAATGTGATCACAAACGGTATCCGTATGGTAACGTGTTTAAATTATCCTCAACCCGACGCCTCTTTGTATATTTTACCCTGAAAACTTTTTTTCGGGTTTGGATAAAACATCAAACGCTGCGTTTCGTACAATACGTCGATCAGTTTGAACATACGTGTCTTCGACGTTGTTAAGAACCATGTCTTTATGGGAATCAAAATTCACAACTTGCGAGTTTTTGAAGTTTAACGTGATGCCTGTAACTTTGCATACGTACTCGTAAGTGTGTGACTTAGTTGACCACACCTTAAAAACATAGTTCTTAGGGCCACCACTAACATATTCTGTTATTTTACTACCAGGCCCGTAACATTCGATCTCGTCTGTCATCATCATCATCATCATCATCACTCAGCTATAGTAGTCCACTGCTGAACACAAGCCTCTCGTTTATTTTGCCACTCTGCTCTATCTTGAGCCATTTGTATCCAATTACCACAGATTCTTTTGATGTCATCGGTCTATCGTGTGGGGGGGGGGGGGCCTCTACTACGATAAGCTCGTGCCTCGGACGCCACTCCAATAGTTTTTTAGACCATCTTCCGTCCGTTCTTCTAGGTACGTGGCTGGCCCAATTCCACTTTCAAATTGTTATTTTTTCGATTACATCTATAACACCTGTTCTTTGGCGAATAATCTCATTTGGTATTCGGTCTCTGAGGAAAATACCCAGAATAGCCTTCTCCATCGCCCGTTGGGTGATACGCAGTTTCTTTGCTGAATTTTTTGTAAGCGTCAATATTTCGGCTCCGTATGTTATCGCTGGTAACACACACTGATTGTATACTTTTCGTTTTAGACTGATGGGAATATCCGACTTAAAAACATACTTTAATCTTCCAAAAGATGCCCACCCCAAGCCTACTCTCCGGAGAAGTTCGCACGTCTGGTTGTCTCGGCCTATTCGGATCTCATGACCCAAATATTTGTAGGTGGTGACATGTTCAATAGATTTGCTTCCAATAGTTATGTATTCACTGGGGACTAGGTTTGTCATGACTTGCGTCTTAGGAAAATTAATTTTAAGGCCAACTTCCCTTGAAGCATTATATAATTTTTTCAACATCATGGACGCTTGATCTATACGGTCGGTGATAAGGACGATATCGTCTGCAAATCTTAAGTTATTTAATCTTTCACCGTCTATATTTAGGCCCATTTCCCCAATCGATTTTCTTACAGGCATGTTCGAGCAGTGTGGTGAACAGCTTTGAGAGAGGGTATCTCCTTGACGTACACCTTGTTCTATTTGGAATGTTCTTGTGTTTTTATGTAGTCTTACACACGCCGTTGCTTCTCATATATACCCTTAATCAGTGCAATGTACCTGTAATCAACTCTGCAGTCTGTTAATGATTTGAGCATATGTTGTTGGCTGGTTGAGTCAAAAGTTTTTCATAGTCTACGAAAACAAGGATGAGAGGTTTATTATATTCTGTTGATTTTTCTATAAGGGTCTTGATTGTATGTAAATGGTCATTCGTACCGTACCCTGCTCTAAATCCTGCCTGTTCTTTCGGCTGGTAAAAATCTAATTTTGGAGTTAGGCGTTTAGCAATGATCTTCATAAATAGTTTATACAAGTGGGATAGGAGACTAATGGGTCTGTAATTTGCTAGATTACCAATGTTCCCCTTCTTGTGCATTATTACTATAGTGGCGTTGTTCCACTTTGAAGGTGTTACTCCTTGATGTAGACATTCATTAAATAATTTACATAGGGCTTTAATAACTATGTGTCCACCTTCCTTTACTGCCTCTATAACAATTTCGTCTTCTCCTGGTGACTTATTATTCTTCATCTCAGACACCGCCTTTCTTACTTCACAGTAGGTTATGTCTGGTACATCTTCAGAGCCCTGGTTCAGGATTCTTGGGATAGGTACCTCTTCTTAATCTGGTTTTCTATAAAGTTCTTCACAGAAGTCTTCGACAATTTTACAATTTCATCCTTGTTGGTAGTCACTTGCCCTGCCTTATTTTCTAGTTTGCAGATGTTGTGTTTTCCCACTTTTAAATTTCTACGTAAAACTTTAAGACTTGTTGTTTTCAATCAATCACTGTATTTATTTTCTCTGTATTAAATTTTCTGGTATCTTTTCTTATAGCCTTTGATATTTCTTTATTTAGTTGTCTTAGTTCCTCGTTGTTTGTGGTGTATTTGTTCTGTAGTTCTCTTCTTTTCGTTAGTAGCTGTTTTGGTGTCTTGTGCTTCTAGACAGTTTTTTCTTTTCTCTTCTCTTTGGTTCATATCTTTTACGTGTCTCTTGCAATGCTGTACATATTTTTTCATTTAAGTTCTCAACGTCGGTTCCCAGATTTTCAATACCTTCTAAGTCATTTTTAGAGCCTCTCTGTATTCATCGGAGTTATCTATGGGATTCCATCCTAGGTTTCGTACTTTCGATATCAGCTTAGATCTTTCTCTCTTTATATTGATTTCTATTATTGCTCTTACCATTCTGTGATCACTACCAATTGAGATACTATTAAGAACCTGGACGTCATTCACTATATGCTTGTTATCCAAGACGGTGTAATCTATCTCGTTCTTGGTAGTACCGTCTGGGCTTGCCTACGCTTCCTTCCGACATATTTTCATCGCCTTTGTAGTACAGCCCATTTCCAGACTGCAGTGTCATCTCTGCTTCACCTTTTCTTCTTGTCGCACACAGGCCTAGAATATCCCAATTTATATGAGAAAGTTCATTTTCTAGTTCTAGTATTTTCTGATCCGATCCAAGTGTTTTAGTGTTGTAAGTGGCTATTAGCAATTTTCGTCTATTGTGGTAGCCTGATCTACTCCGGGAATTCTTCGCACCCTCTGCATTCTGTCTTGTCCGATTGCTACCGTAACCGGGGATCATCATGCTGCCGGAGACTGAGGGCCGTGGTAAAGTTTGTGACATCATTTATACGAGGTTTTTTAACCTTTTCCTATCACGCTGGCCAGACGGGTTGATAGGGGGTAAGGAATATTTAGAGCAAATGGTATAGGATTGGTAAGGAGGTGGGGTTAGGACAATGGTTTCCCCCGTATGGTATTGGAAGATAAACGAAGGCTAGCGTCTGGCAGGGGTGCATCCCTGAAGTAGATCTGTTATCTGTCGGGTTTACAGATAAATATCTACCCGCCACCGTCTGTCATGTCTCCTAGGAAATCGCCTGTTACAGGGGTCCATTTGCTTGGTTTCTCTGTAAAAATAACCGAATCTGTATCGAAGTATAAGACACGTCTGTCCAACTGTTTCAAGTATTTGTACAATTCTAGACGGGCGTTTGCGGTGGTGTACGCAGTTAGGGCTACATTAACTGTATTAAGGGGTATGATACCTTTATTCGGCCTGTCGCAGTTTAAAATTAGGGTGTCATCATTAACAGAAGTAAGAGAGTGGGCTTCCACAGAAGGATCGGTCAACATCTTAAATAGATCATACGGATCTTATATGATCGAGGTTTGCATTAGATTTTCTCATTGGGCAAACTTACCCCAAAAGCTGTTTAAGCATAATTTGGCAATATACCGCATACCCGGATTTACACCTATGTTGGATGTATCCAATGCAACCCCCTTTCTTTCTCGAGATATTCAGATATGTACCGATCCCTCGATTGGTCATCCGTACACCACAAAGGCCATCCTGAACTTTCTTGTTTCAGCTTTAAAAGTTATCAACATAAGTTGAAAATAAACCTCCAGACCTAGAACCCTGGTTATACTGTGCAATCTCGTACTCCCAAACTTCTAAAATTTCTAAAACTTTATATCCTTGTGATAGCGCTTCACGAAGTTCGTCCGCTACCCATGTACCAGTAAACTTATGTTCATCATCCGTATGGTTACAGTCACCGTTAAACAAAGACTCTCCACACAATCTGCAGAGGATGAACATAAGTTTACCATGCATTTTACAAGACAAGACCGGATGATATAAGTTTGAAGGTGGTAAAACAGTGCATTTGAAAATGCACAAACGGGTACAGAGAACAAACATCCAGGTATCTTATTTGCTCATCTTCATCGGCCTTATAATGTAATTTAATGGCATTCGTACGACCACCGAAAAAGCTATCACGAGGATGTAAAGGTATGTTCCGAATTATGGTATGATCAGCTGCAAATTTTGAAGCCTGAACATTTGTTTTTGAATTACACTCATTTATTTCCACCAAGTTGTAACCGAAGGAACGGATGCGGGCACTTGTAGCTTCTGTTTTTTCACGTCTAATACCCATTGTATCAGTTTTATTACCACCAACTTCAGCTGTTTGATCGGGGAAACAGATCTCGCAACCGTGAAAATAGCAGCCATGAAACTGATACACTGTAGTTGTAGCCGCACAAAAACCGTCAACTAAGATACCCTCCTTCAATCTTACTTCGTGAAAATTTCCGGCGTGCTGAATTTGAATTGCCAAAGATTTTTCCAACCAAAGCAACCACTTGATTGCAATGGTGGATTGCTGATCAGCCATTCTATATCCGTTGGGAGGTATTAAACCGATGGAATTTGCTTTTAGATAATTCCGTCTAAACACGGCGTTGCACGGGCCCGCAATTGTGCAAGATTCCCTAAATGGATCTACTCTGTTAGAAGTGGCGAAGCGTGACCAGAACTCCAAGCAAACCTTTCGTAAAATATTAACGTCTTCAGCGCAATATTTTACAATTTCTAATTGAAAATCAAAAACAACGTTGAGGCTTACCTGGTTTTCGTGCTACTTCAAAAAATCGCTTCTAACGGAAGAAGACATTTCATCAGAGCCATAATAATGTGTGGGTGGGAATGGGCCGATATAATTTTGATTTGCCAAAGTGTTAAAAAAGTGCGGAAAGTAACCTTTTGAGCCTGAAAAATTAAATGTTTTGGGTAACTTAGATAATGGCATCGGCATATAATTGAGAGAATCGATAAATTTAATACCGCTATCACAATAAATTGACATTATTTTTGTACCAGTCGTAATAATTTTAGGGTTCCACCCATTCGCGTTTTTCAAACAAAGCTTTTAATATGAACGCGCCATCGTACCCTTTCATATTGTTTGTCAATGCCACTATATCCCCTTTACATTTTTTTCTTAATGTCAAAACGTAATTTAGAAAATCGCCGACAGGGTTTTCTTTAAAAATGTGTTCACGTTTTCCACAGATTGCGCAGTCTTCAGAAGTATCCTGCCGGCATTCAAAAACAAAATTTTTATCAAGTTTTTTCTTATTGACTGGATTTTGAGCCATGAAACATAAATGACGGACCGGTTTTTTACTTTTACAGTGAATGCAATACCGGTATCCGCATTTGTGCGCGGAAATCGCGATGACAAGAATTGCACGGTATACTTTCGAGATTTAGGTTACATGGAGGAGAACTGTGACATGCCGGACAAATGTACTTACACCCCTTATGATCAGTTTTATTGCCTGAGCGCATTCGGCATAACTCACAAAAATAAGCCGTACTGAAGGTTGAACAGAGATTTGTGATTACGTTATAATGGTTTTCTTCCAAAATCAAGTTTAAAATCACCCTGTTTGCACTACGAGGACCCTCATAATAAACAGTTTTCCCCAATCTGTGGTTATAAACTACAATAGTATACTTTACCAAATAGTCCTGGAATTGTTGTATATGGTTTCGATCGCCGCCGTTGCTTAAATCGACACCTGCAGCTGTGCATAGCTACATCACCTTCAATAGCATCACCGGGGAGTTAGGTTGTAATAGAGATGTGATGCTTATGTCATTTTCCATCCATACCATCACCGCCACGAGCGCTCTTGCCAAACACAGGTTGTCCTGGTTTTCGATGACGAGGACCTCAGTCTTGCGCCGGCAAAACTCTTCGTAGCTGACGCCCGTCATCCTGTTGTGACCCATCCCTTTAGGTAAAGAAACGCGATTGACATGCAGACGTAGAGCATCAGCAGAGAAGATGTTTGCATTGCTTTGTAGAATTTTTTCCAACGTTGTCATAACCACTTTGGAGTCCAGCTGATCTCAACGTCTGAAGGAGATGCTCACCGGTTTCTCGGAGAAGTTATCGTTTCGAAGGACGAGTCCGATACGGTCAGAAGATTGGGCGCCAGCTAGGATATACTCCAACACTTCGTTAAAAACGTTCTAAAAAAAACAAAAAATGTAAATACATTTGAAATTAAATTACGCGCCGACTTTGATTCATTTAAACAAGAAATCATGTCTTACTTGGTGGGTCTTGAAAGCCGTATTGAGTCCATAGAAATTAAGCAGGAAGCTGCTAATAGTAAATTTGATATTAGTGCTATTGATAACTGTCATCGTCTTAAAGTGAAAAATGTAAAAAAAGATAGACCAAGACCGATTATAATCAAGTTTTGTTCTTACCTAGACAAACATTGTGTATTTATGAACAAAAAAACTTTAAAAGGTACTGGTTTTGTAATATCCGAACTACTAACTGCCACCAGAACAAATATTTTGGAAAAAGCTAAAGAAATTTTTGGAAGAAATAAGGTATGGTCGCAAGATGGTAAAATTGTTCTCTTAAATAATAATGGGAGAACAACTACAATAACAACTATGCGTGAGCTAAATGCAGTATCCGTTTCCAAGACTCAAGTTGAACAAGCTCCTTTTACCAAAGAGAATAGAAAATACAACTTGAGAAAATGAAACTATTTGTTTGCTATTGCTGTTATGCTATGCATTTTTTTTATAAATAATTTCCGTGTAATGTTTTTTTATTTTTTACTTTACTTATTGAACCAATTATGATTAAACTCCTTTTTAGTATGTAGAATCACTCTATTTATTTTTTTAAACTAGTATGTTTTATTTTGGATTATTATCATTATTCTTATAAATACACGTGTTAACTTAATTCACGTAAATATGTTGTATTGTAATTTTTTTTCTTTCTTTCCTCTCCTTACATTTGTGTTTTTCTGGTTAATAATTATTTACACATTTCTATTTGTATACTATGTATTATTGTTATGGGCTGTGACGCTTCGCAGAACACGTACTTTTGTCTTGTAACTGATTTGCCTTCTTACATTTGTTGTTGAGTGCACTGGAATTGGGACTTTTTTTGCATCATTGTTTTTTTTCACCTCATTTGAACATACTATTTTTATTATCTTTTCCTTAATTTTCAATTTTTTGTCAAAAATCTTTTAATTAAGGAGGAGTACGATATTTTAGGTATCACAGAAACATGACTTTATACTGGTTTTGATACAAGTTTAATTCATATAGACAACTTTAATTTTTATCACGTAGCTAGAAATGGTAGAGGTGGTGGTGTTGGAGTTTATGCTAAGAGTTCCATTGATATTTGTGTTAATCTGCAAGAAGTAATTGAAGGCCTAGAACAACTGTGGATTAAATTTAATATTAACAATAAAACTTTCAATTTAGGCATAATATATCGCCCTAATCATAATTTAAATGACTTTTTAATAAATTTGATGAAACTCTTGCAATGGTTATGCCTTTCTCAGATGAGGTTTTGTATTGGCGATTTTAACATTGATTGTTTAAAAATCGATTCTTCTCTATTTAAACGATTACAAGAAGTTCTAGATCTTTATCATTTGAAACAAATAATTGTAAAACCTACTCCATACAGTACCACACTTCTTATCAACTTTTCAAACATCCATCTCCTTTTCTCGATATCTTTACCAAATATCATTTCCCTAACCCCATACTCTGTCCTACTATTCTATTTCCTTTCATTTTCATCTCTTTTATATGGTCTCTATCTTTGTTATCATATCTGATGTTGTAACCTAAGTATCTATACTTATCTACTCTCTACCTCCTCCTCCCCCACCACCATTTCACCTCCTTTCGTCTTCCTTTTCTTTTTAAAATTCCATAATTTTTGTTTTCCCTACATTTACTGCTAGTTTTTTATTTTCTAGGTATTTCTTCATAAATTTAACTACTCCTCGCATCTCTTCTTCATTTCTCGCTATTACCGCAATGTCATCCACATAAGCTAAAACCCATATCTTTTTTCTTCCTATTACTATTCCTCCTACTTGATTTTTTTCCATTTCCTCCTCAAGATCACTAATGTATATCGAGAATAAGATTGGGTTTAGCGGACATCTCTGTTTTAGTCCTTTTTCCGTCCTAAATTCTCTACCTAGCTTTCTCTCTACCCTCGTTCTACACCTTGTTTCTTCCTATATTTCCTCTATTGCATTTTTTATATCTCTGTTTATTTCTACCTCCTCCATCCTTTTCCATAATCCCCCTCTTTCCACATTATCAAATGCCGCTTTAATGTCTAGGAATATTGCGTACATCTTTCCTCCTTTCTTTGCTAACTCTTTATTAATTATGTGCTTTAATATGTATATATTTTCTATCGTTCCTCTTCCTTTCCTAAATCCTGCTTGCCAATCCGGTATTACATTTTTTCTTCTATTTCTTTTTCCAATTTTTTCTAACTATTTCTGCATATATCTTATAGCCCGCATTCATTATACTCACTCCTCTATAGTTGTTCGCTTTTTTTCTATCTCCCCTTTGTAAATTGGGCATATTATTGCCTCTCCATTTTTCTGAAAACCCTTCTCCTTTCCATATTTTCTCGAATACTTTTCTTACTTTTTCTCTCATTCCTTCTCCGATGTACCTCCATTGTTCTCCTTGTATTCCATCCGTCCCTTCTGCTTTTCCTTTTTTACTTTATTTATTGCTCTCTCCATTTCTTCTTTTCTATTCCACCCTCTCTGTGTCTTATCCTTTTTTTCCAACTTCTTCATTTCTTGTTTTTTTCACTCTCTCCTACTAACTTCTTGCTATGTTCTTCCCATTTTTCCCCATCTATATTTGCTTCCATCCTTCCTCCTTTTTCCTCTTTTATTAATGAATTCCCATACCTGTCCTTCATTTTTAATTTCTCTAATCTTTATCTCTGTTTGTTTTTATGTTCTTCTTTATTTTTACACATATTCCCTTAAAATTTTCTTTTAACCTTTTGTATTCATCTATCTCTATCTTTCCTTTTTTCCATTTCCTTCTTCCTTTTCTTAATTCTTTTTTCCCTTCTCGCATTCTCCGTTCCACCAATCTTTTCTTTTCCCTAATTCTTGTTTTCTTAATCTATACTTTATCTTCTTTGTTGCCAATTCCATCCTGGCTGTAATTCTCTCCATCTCTTCCTCCACTTCTTCTTTAGTATTTACTTCCTCTTCCATTTCCTCTTTATACCTTTTTATACTCTCTTTAGTCCATACTTTCTTTTCTCTCTATACCTCTTCTTGTTCTTGTACTTCTTTCTCTCCTTCTTCCATCATGACTACTTCTAGCGGCTGATGGTCCGATTCTATCTCCTCTCCTATTCTTAGTGTTTCTATGTCCTCCTTACTTTTTCGTTTATAATCACATAATCTATTACTGACTGGCCTCTTTCTCCCACATATGTAAATTCCCCTTTTCCTTCTTCTTCCAAAATTCCGTTCATTATTGTCCAACCTCTCTCTTCACATAGTTCTATCAAAATTTTTCCTTGTCCGTTTATTTTCTTATCCATTGATATCCTATTTCTTATCTCTCCATTTACCATTATTCCTCCCTCCTCTCCTATCCTAGCATTCAAATCTCCTCCTATAATCAACTTGCCTTCATCCCTTTCTTCTATTGCCTTTTCTATAATTGCTTTCGTTGTGTCCATTTTCTTTCCATATATCGTAAAAATATTATACTTTTCCCCTTTTTCCGTCTTTACTTTGATCTTAATCATCCCCTCTACATTTTCTTCTTCTATTTCCTTTTCTATTTCCCATTCTTTTCTTACACCCACTATTGATCCTCCCTTCGCCCTTCCCTTCCTCTCTTTTCTTTTTGCATACTGAATTTCCCATACATATTCTTTCGGCATCTTATCTTTCCATGTACTCCATTCTTTTCCTCCATCCACGTTTCTACTAAACCTACCATTTTAAAACCCTTTATATAGTTCCAAAAATCTACCCTTTTACTCTCTTTTTTTTCTTTGCCCTCCCCCCTCTCAATGTTTAGTTTTTTGGTGTTCATTTTCTTATCCTCCCATCGTTCTCCACCCATCTTCTTTCTTCTCCCTCCACCCACATTTTCCTGTATCCAATTTTGTCCTATTTTTGTCTATGTATATTTTGGTACCTTTCATTCTACTTTTGTTCTTTAGTATCTCTATTTTGTCCTCCAAACTCGACATTTTTATAATCACTATACCTTTTCTTATCTCCACGGCTTCTTCTATTTTCTTTTCCAATCCTAGATTCTTCTTTATCAACTCCTCTATTTCTTGTTTTATTTCATTCTTTCCTCTCTTTATTTCTATCCCCTTTACTACCAAATTTTTCTTCTTCTCTTTTTTTTTCCAAGAGTTCTACTCTTTTCTCTAGCCCATCACACTTATCCTCCAAGTATTTACGCTTTACCTCGAACTTCTCACCCATTCTTTTTATTTCCTCTTTTATCTCTTTCATTTCCTCATTATTCTTCTCTTGCACCAATTTCATTTTCTTTATTTCTTTTAACATTTCTTTCCATATCATTTTCATTTCGTCATCGTCTTCTTTTCTTTTGTTACTTCTCTAAACCTTCCTTTTCTTCTCTCTTCTCCTCCTCTTTCCCTGGTGATCTTTCTATTTTTTTACTTCTTCTAAACAATCTGATATCTCAGTTACTCGTACATATCGCTGTTACTCACATTTTGATTATAACCTTTTATTGAAGATCTTTATTCGGTGCCATGGTTTCATATGTTTGATATAGATGACATTGACGACAAAATTCATTTTTTAATAACAATTTACTTTCATTGTTCGACCTTCATGCACCTTTTAAAACCCATACATTTAACCATGCATATAAGCCGTGGATTACAGATAACATCAAATTTATCATATCGTTAGGAAAAAAGCTTATAATAAATTTAAACGTACAATGTACACTGAAGATTGGAATTACTATAAACAATTAAGAAACTATTTCAATTTTGCAGTGAGAAAAGAGAAACGGTGCTATTTAAATTCTGTCTTTGCAACTAAAAATAAAAAAGACATTTGGTCTGCTTTAAAAAACGTTAATATTTTTAATAAGCAAGCCACATTAGGGCTTTCGACAGGTGTTAGTGATCCTGAACTATTGAATATACACTTTTCTTCTGTTCAATTGTCTGATGACCACGATCCAGAACTTATGAATTTTTATATCAATAATCTTCATCCTAATGTATCTAGAAATTACGGAACTTGAGGTTGAAAATGCGTTAAAAACAATTTCATCTAGCGCCGGTGGTTATGATGGTATTACATTGCATATGATTAGGTTGTGTTGTCCGTTTATTTTACACTATTTACGCCATATTTTTAACTCTGTTATTTCATCTGGGTTTTTTCGTCAGCTTGGAAAATTGCTAAAATTACACCTATTCCAAAAAAATCTGGTGTTTCAGAAATTAAAGATTTTAGACCTATCAGTATTCTACCGGTTATCTCAAAAATATTTGAAAAACTGCTTTGTGAGCAGTTGCTGTACCACTTGAATCATTTCAAATTCTTAAGTGATTACCAATCTGGATTTCGCTCCGGATTTGACTGCACTGGGGTACTTCTAGGTGTCACTGATAACATTTTTAGAGCTGTTGATGCTGGAAACATACCTGCCCTAGTAATGATTGACTATTCTAAGGCGTTTGATACTATTAATCATAAATTACTTGTAGCAATCTTACACTTTATTGGTATAAATAAAAAAGCAATTAGATTATTAACCAGCTATATCACACGCAGAAAACAAGTGGTTTGTTTTGCCAATGCTTTATCTAGTTTGTTGAATGTTATTTCTGGAGTGCCTCAGGGATCGATACTAGGGCCAATATTTTACAACATTTATACTATTAACATGTTCACTTGTGTTCAACATTGTAATATATTCACATACGCGGATGATACTCAACTTTTTAGAACCATTAAAGCTGGTCAGTACAATGAAGATATCATAAAACTAAATAAAGATCTTCAAGAAATTTACAACTCTTCTAAAAACATCAACTTTTTATTAATACTAGTAAATGTTCAGTCACTTTTTTTGGTAGAAAATCAGACCGCGTAGTTATTGCTGAGAACCTTGCTTTATGTATCAATAATTTTCAGATTCCTATTTCACACAGTGTTAAGAACTTAGGGCTTATAATTGATGAAGATTTAAAATTTACACAACATATTAATACGCTAGTAAGAAGATCTTATTCAACTTTAAAGATGTTATACACCAATCGCTCCATTTTAAATAAATATACAGTAAAGATACTTTGCGATTCACCATACCTCTATAACAGAATTACATTTAGAACCGACGTGCACAATGTAAACATAAGAAGAAAAGATATACTTGATTTACCGAGGTTCCATCTTAAATCTTTTAGAAAATCTTTCTCTTATAATAACTTAAAGCCCGATAACTTAAAGCTATGTTCTGTTGCAGTATTCAAAAAACAACAAAAAGTATCAATTCTTAACCGTCAATTGTAGTGACTTTTTTTCTTTTCTTAATTAATGGTGTGTTCTAAACTTTAGTGCTTGTACTGATCGTGTTGAGTATCCCTTTTGCCAGTTTTCTTTATCTATGTTTTGTATTAATCATGGGTGTAACCTTTAATATCAGATGGCTGCTTCTGCTGCCAATTTGTGGTTACATCCGATTGAAGCTGATGTAAGTTGTTAAACTATTTTTAAGGTGTTCTTTCTTTTAATAATATACATGTATTATTTTTTTCTTCTTTATTTTGTATAAAATTATTATAATATTACTCAGCTCAATAAAACATATATTATTATTATTATTAATTTGATAAATAAAATTACCTCTAGCCATATGGTCGGGTTTTGGACGGTGTCAATATCTTTAAATTTAAAAACCATGGTCCTACCCATTGTTCTAAATTTTTTGATTTCTTTTTCACCCTTGTTAATGAGGGTGAAAAACTTGAAGAATGGACCGTTAGACATAGCAGCTCCTCCGACCATCTGCAATAAAATGTATATTAAAGCTCATTCTCAATAATAAAAGATTAAAAAACTTACATTACAACTCCTGGTGCTCGAGTTCAGCATCGGTTTGATAATACGAGATGATGATGAATGAGCAGGATGGGATGATAGCGTGTTAGATGAAAATGAAGGGTTAGCATGAAATAAATCGGGTAAATAGGTCGATGGTGATGATATGAAATCGTTGATGAACTGTAAGACATACAAGGTAATCTTAAAATAAAAAAATTCAAGAACTTACATTATAATTTGAAGTTGATGGTGTAGGGTTGGCATCGAGCTATCGTAAACAAGTATTAGAAAATATTTTGTAAACATTAAAATAAGAAACTTACTTCGAACGTGTTAGTTTCAACACCTGACATCGGATTCAAAGCAACAGATGAATCTTCGGGTGAAGCTTCAAATGTAGCATTAACACCAAACTGTAATCCGTATGTGACAAAAGTAATTTTAAAAATTATACAAAAGTATTTGTAAAAATAAATCAAAAAACTTACGTCGAAGGTGTTAGTTTTAACATCCTGCATCGGATCCAAAGCAACAGATGAATCTTCAGGTGAAACTTCAAATGTAGGATTATCATTACCAGACTGTAATCCATATGTGAAAAGTAATTTTAAATATTAAACAAAAAATAACATACCTTAATGTCGAACACGTTTATAATAAAACGATCGAAGACTTCTTGGTCCTCCACATCCACCATTTCTCTGTATAAATGAATTCTCTCGCAGATATCACTATACACTTCTAGAATCCCAAAGTCGTTAAGGACACCTCGCGAATAAAGACTTAACAAAGACATGATGATGAGAGGTTTTACTCCGGCTTGAAAATCAATAGGAATGAATAAAAAATACGTAATACACCGTTTTTATGCAAGTGTTGACAGATGTCACCACGTTTTGTTAAAAAACACATTAAGAGACTTGGAATTTTTTGTCGACATTGAAAGGTTGCATTGAAATTATTTTTCTAGTCACCAGTTCTTGGTAAAAGTAATTTAGGAATTCCACTTAAAATTTTTGTTGACATTGAAATGGTTGCATTGAAAATATTTATCTAAACTATACCTAATTCTGTTTTAGCATTCATGAGATAAATCATCTTACTGTCTTATATGTTAATTAATTAATTAATTAATACGTATTGTTAGCAAAAAGTTTGTCAAAAACGTTCTTTTTTTAACATATGCTAGGTATATAATAAATGTAATTAACAAGACATTAACAACACTTTTTAATGTGGAAAACACAATTAACGATGTTATTTACGAATTTTCGGGTATAAATACATGGCGATGATATATATTTGTTAGTACACGTTTACGAATTACGAACTTATCTAAAACATCTTGGTGAGTAGAGATAATGTCTTTAAAATGAATTATGTTTTCAATTCACGTATTTTTAATGAATAGTTCTCAACCTTTTGAGTATTAAATTTTGTTGTTAAATTGATTCTTGTTAATACTTTTTAAAATGTTTGTGGTTTATTTTTTATTTCAAATTACAGATGGTGGAGATGAATAACTGGTCGTCAATATAAGAAAACTCTACGTTTGAATAATAGTTGCAGAAAGCAAATTTTTTGTGACATCATCGTATACGTAGATGATTTTCGAGCTGGTAAACGAATGCTAGATGAGGTGTGCCATCCATAGATGAAACTCTGATGATTCTGTGGCAGCTGTAACGTTTCATATTTTTGTAAAATAATTTTATATTGTGTGTGAATCAGAGAAAGAAATAAAATTTGTTTCCTGTTTTCTTTATTCTTCCAATTAAAAACATATGCTATTGGTACTTGTAAATGTGTTGTGTCACAGAGATGCAAATAAATTTTAACCTCCTTGTTGTTTTTTTTTTAATTTTCTCTAACACATACGTCAACATGTCAAAATTGCGCTCGGTGTTTCGTGCTAGTGATTTCGTTTCCCAACTAAAGCATACGTTATCGTATTAAGATTCTGTATCAAACGTTAATGGTACAAACCCTGATTCGTTCAAGTTTTTTTAATCAAGTGTAAATTTAAAACTACTTGCTAAAGAAGTTGTGGTGTAAAACGTTAACAGATCGAACCTCAGTATGTTCAAGTTTTTTTTTAATCAAGTGTAAATTCAAAACTATATGTTAAATACGTGGTTAACGTAATTAATAAAGAAAAATGTTGCTTCGGTAACCATGTTGAACCGGTATGTTTTTTAAATCATAAGTCACCATGTCAAATACGTTAATGGTTCGAACCTCGGTATGTTAAATTTTTTATTTTAAATCAAGTGTAAATTTAAAACTACTTGTTAAATACGTGGTTAACGTAATTAATAAAAAATGTTGGTTTGGCAGCCATATTGAATCTCCTTAAGTAACTGTTTTTCGTGTTTGTGAACTAGTTTATAAAGTAATATATTTTTAAATGTATAACAGTGAGAAATATACATGTTTTTATCCTTTTCCATCTTGTTTATTAAAGGTTTAATCATACGTCATACAAAATGGCGTTACGTGAGTGTTATTTTTGTTTGTGAACTAGTTTATAATGCAAAAGAGCTAGAAATATATGTTTTTTATCCTTTTTCATCTTGTTTATTAAATGTTTAATCATACGTCATACGAAATGGCGCTACGTGATTGCTATTCCTGTTTGTGAACTATGTAGGTTATAAATGCAAAAAATAAATATATGTTTTTTTTATCCTTTTCATCTTGTTTATTAAATGTTTTATCCTGTTTCATCTTTTTAATTAACAGTTCTTCTCATCTTAATCATCCTACATTTTACAGCATCACACATTATTCAATCATTCATTAATCTTAATCAACCTTTACAGCTATATACAAACTTCACATTTTATTTCTCAATTGTCGCCTTGGCTCGGTAATGCAATGTTGCAAGTTCGAATCTCAACCAAGTTTTCTAAACACATACAAAAAAACTTTAGGACGCCGTGTTGGAAATTCAAATCGAGCGCCAAAACATCCGCCATGAGGTGACATCAGCCTAATGAGGTGAGAGGCTGTATTTTCCATTGACGTCTTCAAAAACAAAAACAGGCAATTAAATAGAATGCCTGCGTCAACAGCGTGTTGACAACAACAGTCTAATGATAATCGTATGTATTATTTGATATGCAGGAATCTGCACACGAGCGAGATATATATATATAGACCTTTATTTGTAAAAAATGCTACTATAGGTGTTAGAGAAAAGTAAGTTGATCAATAGAACACACTCAGAAAAACTGTTTAAGTGAGTGTAATTTTTGTGAGCATTTCTTAGTGTTATATTTAATGTCTTCTTCTTTTTGAAATTCCGCTTCTATCGGAGATTGGAAATCATCACCACTACTCGGACCTTATCAATCGCGCGTCTGAAGAATTCTGCGGACGTGCAATCAAACCACTCCCTCAAGTTGCGTAGCCAAGAGATTCTTCTTCTGCCAATCGTTCTCTTGCCTTTTATTTTGCCTTGAATAATTAGCTTAAGGATGTTATATCTATCTCCTCTCAGAACATGTCCTAGATATTCTAATTTTCTCCCTTTTATGGTGTTACTGATTTCTTTGGCTTTATTCATTCGTCGTAGTACTTCCTCATTTGAAACCTTGTCAACCCACGGTATTCTCAGCATCCTCCTATAGCACCACATTTCAAATGCCTCTATGTTCTTGTTGTTTTCTGACTTGAGTGTCCAAGCCTCCATTCCATACAATAGAATGGAGAATATATTGCATTTTAGTATTCTGGTTCTCAATTCTAATGTTATATCTCGGCTGCAAAGTATTTTATTCATTTTTATGAAAGCACTGCGAGCTACTTCAATTCGACACTTGATTTCTTTTGTATGTTCTGTTGTTTCAGTTACCTATGTGCCAAGATATTTGTAGGAGGATACCCATTCCAGTTTGTTGTTATTAATATTTATAGACGGTCTATTGTGATTTGTGCTTGGGTTTTTTGAAATTGTCATGACTTTGGTCTTTTTTAGGTTCATATCCAGGCCATATCTCTTGCAGGCAATGTTTGTTACCTCAACCAGATGTTGTAGGTCTTCCAGACTGTCGGCGAATATAACGGTATCATCTGCGTATCGTAAGTTGTTAAGTCTTTCCCCGTTTATGACGATACCACCGGTTTCTTCTGACAGCGCTTCTTCAAAGATGCCCTCACTATATACATTGAATAAGAGAGGCGACAATACACAACCCTGTCTAACACCTCGACATATCTTGATCTCCTCACTCATATCTTCTCCGACTTTGACTCGTGCTGTTTGATGCCAGTAGAGATTGGATATTATTCTTATGTTCTTACTATCGATGTTTTTCCTTTTAGTATCTCTAGGAGTTTTGTGTGCTGGACTCTATCAAATGCCTTTTGAAAGTCGATAAAGCAGATGTACATATCATGATTCATATCTAGGCATCTTTGTCTAAGTACGTTTAGTCCGAAAGCGCTTCTCTTGTTCCTACGCCCTTCCTAAAACCCATTTGAGTGTCACTGATGTTTTGTTCTAAATCCTTATAAATTCGGTTATGTATGATCTTTAAAAATATTTTCGATGTGTGGCTCATTAAGGCGATGATTCTGTGGTCCGAACATTCTTTGACTTTATTTTCCTTTGGCAGTGTTACGAATGTTGAGGTTAGCCAATCGCTAGGAATTCTGCCCGTCTCATAAATGTTGTTAAATAGTTTCAGTAGAATATCTATGGAGTCCTTCCCTATGAGTTTTAGTAGTTCAGCAGGCACTTCGCCAGGTCCTGCTGCTTTTCTGGATTTACAGTTTTTAATTGCTTGTTCGAGTTCCTCTCTTAATATTTCTGGACCAGTATACTCCACGTCTGGGTTTTCCAGTTCTATCCGATTATCGTTAAAAGTTCTTGTATATATTCGCTCCACTTTGCCAGTTTGTCTATCGGTTCTACAATCAAGTCGCCGTTCTTGTTTACCAACACATCTGGTTGTCGTCTCTTTATTCTCCCAGTCATTTCCTTTACCTTCTTGTGCATATTAAAAAATCGTATCTGTCTTGATAGGCTTCAACCTTTCGACATTCATCAAGTAGCCATTTTCCTTGGCCTGTCTTATTTTACTTCTGATCACATTGTTTATGGTCTTATAGATTTGCACATCCTTGCCCTTATATTGGCCTCGTATCACCATCAGGTCCAGTATCTCCTGTGTCATCCATTCTTTGTTTTTTCCCTTTATGGATTTCAAATCTGTATTTCCTGCATCCTTCAGTACTTTTTATGTTTTGCCATTGCTGGTCTATGGTGATATTATTGTCATCGTTGTGTCTTAGTTCGTTTAATTTTTCGTTTATGTTCTTCTCAAACTTTTGTACACTACGTTGTCCTTCAGTTTTCTAGGGTCTATACGTTCCTTAGTTGTTTTCCGAACGAGTTTTTTCAGTCTTACATGAATTACAGCTACCACCGGATTATGATCGGATGTTATGTCAGCTCCTGCATATGTTTTTACTGACTTGATAGTATTTCTGAATCTTCTACGGATCATAATGTAGTCGATCTGGTTTCTAATTATACCTGATTTTCCGTCAGATGGTGCTTTCCAAGTATAAAGCCGACGTGGAGGAAGCTGATAGAGGGTATTGGTTATTATCATATACTCCCTTTGACAGAACACGATCAATCTGTATCCTCGCTCATTGCGAAGACCTAGTCCGAACTTGCCGGTAACATTAGTCGCTTCACCTTGACCAACTTTCGCATTTAGATCCCCGATTATAATGAGGACTTCGTGTTTCTTGATAGGTTTGATCACTTTAGCTAGATCTTGGTAAAACGACTCTATTTCATCCTCGTCCTTATCTGCTGTAGGTGCATACACTTGGATAACATTTACTGGAACCTTATTTGAGGTTAGTTTCAGTAGAACTATGCGGTCTGAGAATGGGACGAAACTGGACACCGTATGTTGCACTCTCTTGTCGACAATTATTCCTACTCCATATCGATGACAGGTATCATCATTCCCCGAATAGTACATTATGCCATTCTTGGTGATATGCTTCCCTGACCCGTTCCACTGAATATCGCTCAAGCCAAGTATGTTGATATTGAGCCTCGTCATTTCTAAAAAGACGTTATCCACGTTTCCAGGTGCACAAAGACTTCTAACGTTCCATGTAGCAATTCTATCGTTTTTATGTGTCAAAGTTCTGTACTCAACTTTATTCAACGCTCTCCTCCCCGGAGATCCGATTAGAGGAGTTATAACTCCGGAACATTTCGAATTGAACAAAGTCATTGTAATGTAATGGTGTGATGATTATCACTAAGGATATCCACAAGGGATCTTTAATTCAGTGGTTTCCTCTTGCCTTCTGAATTCTTACACCGTTGACCACAATTGTGATTCTTCCGCTTTTGGGGCCTGTTTTAGACCCTGGGACAAAAGAGTGCCCGATTTATAGCCGCCCAATCTGAGACAGTCGCTGTAATGCTGATTTTGGTTCGCCCCGAGTATTTAACCTTTAACCGCTAACGTGCGGTCTGTAGGACTCCAGGTTAGTTATTCTAGATCTAACTTTTAGCACAATTTTTTTTGAATGGTGGGGGTTCGTGTACCTTCCTACGAGAGCATAACCTAGTTATGTGCAAGCCGGTTTAGTGAACGGGTGCTTTGTTTTAGTATAACGCTTGCAGCGGTCTGCGAGACCTCACGTTAGTGGTTAAGTACGGAAGTCAGATTTTCGCAATTTCATAGTTCTAGTGATAAAATGAGCGGAAATAAAAAGTTTCCGGATAGAATGCATCCTGACGACCCCAGATTTATTGATTGGGCTCAAAATTTGTTAGATCAAGATGATGAACATGTCCAATTTGAAGAAAGCGACGACGATTTTGGTGGTGAGGAAAATGTAGAAGAAGTTTGTGAAGAAAGTTCTGATGCGGATTATTCCGAAAACGAAAAATCTATTTCTGATAGTTCAGATAATGAACCAGAAAAATTTACAGAAGAAAAGACAAGTTTTACTTTGGAAAAAATAAGACTAAATGGTAAATTATTCTATTATTGTAAAGTGAGAATGTTTTTAGTGAAATTGTTATTTTTTTTTGTAGGTGTATAGATGAACCTCCAGTAAATGTTAGGACAAGGCAACATAACATTGTTATTGCTTTACCTGGAATACGTGCAAAAGCAAAGCAACTCGGAACAAATCCAAAACCCGAAGAGGTTTGGTCACTTCTTTTTTCCCAAGACATTATTACAGAAATTGTTCAATGGACGAATATAAAAATAAACGAAGTTAGACAAAAATACAAAACCCAAGTAGTCCTATACTAGCTGCTGTTGATGAAATAGAAATGAAAGCTTTCTTGGGTGTTTTGATATACACCTCTGTTTTAAATCGGGAAATGAAAGCGTCGATTCTCTATTTGCCACAGACGGCACAGGACGAGATGTTTTTCGCTGTAGTATGCCGAAAAGACGATTTGAATTTTTTCTTACTGTACTTCGTTTTGATGATCCTACAATTCGAAAGAGAAACAAGATCGAGGAGATCCAATACCACATATTTCAACAATTTTTGATAAATTTATTGAAAACTCTCAAAGTGCCTTTTCTCTTGGAACAAATGTAACAGTAGATGAGATGCTTGTTTCCTTCAGAGGTCGATGTAAGTTTAAGGTATATATGCCTAAGAAACCTGCCCGATATGGCGTAAAAATTATGTGTCTTACCGATGCGCGTAACAACTATCTTTATAACGCGTACATTTATTGTGGAAAAGGCTCAGATTCAATATCACTGTCCGTCAATGAACAGAAATTGAAAATACCAACTCAAGCAGTCCTACGGTTGTCCAAACCAATTCAAAAGACAAACCGCAACATAACGGCCGATAACTGGTTCAGCTCTATTCAACTAGTGCAAGAATTGCAAAAAAGAGGCTTGACCTATGTTGGAACCGTTAGGAAAAATCAAGCAGACATTCCACCACAGTTTCAAGCTAATAGACATAGAGAAGAAAAAAGTAGCTTGTACGGATTCAACAAAAACATGACTTTAGTATCATTTGTTCCAAAGTTGTCAAAATCTGTAATTTTAATTTCGTCAATGCACCACAATAAAGTAGCAGATCCGATTTCAGGAAAGCCAGAAATCATTGAATTTTATAATTCGACTAAAGGTGGTGTTGACACTTTAGACAAGAAAGTTGCTAACTATAGTCCTAGCCGCAGAACACGTAGGTGGCCTATGGCAATATTTTTTGCGCTTCTAGATGTAAGTACGATTAATGCATTTGTTCTTTTCTCAAGTTACAAAGACACTTTAAAATTGGAAAGAGCTGATTTTTTAAAAATATTGGCAAAAGTTTACTTGTGCCTTGGTGGGAAAGAAGAATGGTAAATTCTAAACTACCTAGAGAATTACGGATGTCAATTGCAAAATTGTGTGGCAAAAACGAGAACATGGTAGTTGACAATAACCTAGTAGACGACCGGCTTGAAAAAAGATCTACTTGTTATGTGTGTCCACCAAAACTTAAACGTAAAACTCAATACGCGTGTTGTTCCTGCAAAAAGCCTATTTGCCTTAAATGTTCAAAGAAAATATGTAATGAGTGTACGAAAACAAGTAATACTTAAATTATATTTTTGCTAAATTTTATTTTTTTTAATGTATGAATTGTTGTTTTTTAGTTTGATGTTCTTTTATAAGTAAACGTTTAGTACTATTGGATATGTTTCCTTTTTAGTTTAAGTTATAAACAAATAGAGTCTGCCAGACCGCACGTTAGCGGTTATGTTTCGATTCGGCACGTTAGCGGTTAAAGGTTAATTTCTCGGTACCACCCATGTCTGGGAGGCGTTCCCCTATCCACCACCTGGGGAGGCGCCCGATGGGGATCAGCAACCCCGCACGGGTAACCGTAGTAGTATTTATTTTAGACAATTAATACATAACAAAGAAGAAATAGAAAAAATATACAGTGTGAACCACTTGAAAGAAGAACACTCCCATAAAAGTTTTTTTAATTGTAGAGCATTTAAAAGTATACTTTGGACTAACTGTCACATTTTTCTTACAAAACCAAACCCGACTAACGTCATTTTTATCTATAAAAATTAAAGAAATTGTATTAACTTTTTTTTTAATCTGAGTACTTTACTGGATTGGGCAATTGCCTTAAATAAACATTTACCAAGTTTCATTAATTATTAACAATTCTTTGGTTGAACTATAAATCACATTATTCTTATGAATTTATTTTTTGATCAAGCGAGAGTAAGAAAAATTAGTTTTAAACGCTTTTATAATTAAAAAATATGTTGGTCTCAATCTTACAATAAATATAAGTTTATGAGAGTGTTCAGCTTTCAAGTGGGTCTACTGTATATTGACTGCTAAAGTTATATTTATAAGTTTGGTTTATGTAGTGTACTTATATTCAATTAAAAAAATGATTTATTTCTGTTAAACTCAGATTAACCATATTCATGAAATTTTGGGACTTAGGTTTAGATTTGTTGTTGTCGTTAACCTGTAGTAATTTTAAATTTCCACTAAAAACTCTTAATTCTATTGGAAAATAAAATAAAACTAGCTTAAGATTTCAGTTATTAGCGTCTTTTGCTTTGTTTTGTTGAACCTTAACACTTAAACGAACTTTACACTCATTTACCTCATTGTCCATCTCTCTGTTTAACGAAAGCCATCAAAATTAATTATGCCTTTGCCGACGATTTTATTTTTACTATGCCCGCATGCATGTTATGAAATCCCGTAAACTGCCATATCATCTCTCTATATCCACACCTTACTATGTCCAAGTCACTCCGAGTCCAAGTTAATCCGAGTCAAGTCAATCCAAGTCCAAGTCAATCTGAGTTCAACTCAATCTGAGTCCAAGTAAATCCGGGTCCAAATCAATCTGAGTCAAGTCAATCCGAATCCAAGTCAATCCGAGTCTAAGTCGATCCGAGTGCAAGTCAATCCGAGTACAAGTCAATCCGAGTAAAGTCAATCCAAGTCTAGCTTCTTTGCTCGACACCGATACTCACCTGGATACCGACGGCTGACGATTACGGGACTTACTTAACTCTCTTGGTCAAAATTCTTAACTGTTAGTTTTTTCACTCCCGACGCTATTAGGATTCCGAGGCTTCTTCTAGGACTGTTATACCGATGACAACAAATCTGACAGGAGGGATAAAATGCATTGACTTGAATTTGAAAAATAGGATTTATACCGTAGGCATAGAAAGTTTACTGCACAGGAGGGAGATACTCCAGTGCCGGCACTGGATGTGGTTGTTAAGCGGGCTTCCTCAGGGTCGTCATTAAGACACCGCGGGACGCTTGTGGCGGAGGACTAAGTCACGGCGACTTTTACTACTACTGGATAAAAAGAGATGGGCACAATTTTAGAAGACCGAAGATTCCAAGAAAAACAAAGAAGTTTGAAAAACCACCAAAAAGAGAATTAAGAAGATTAGAAAAGAAAAACAAAACAGAAGAGAAGCAGAACAAAGAAGAAGGGTTGAGGAAGAAAGATTTTTGGTAGGAGATACTCAATTAATAGAACGCCACCAAAAAAGAAGAGAACAAAGAAGAAAAAAACGAAGAGGCATCTAACTGGAACTTTAGTCACATCTCCAAGGGAAACAAACTATGAAAAACGAAATGCCTGGAAACAACGACAGTTAAAGATATGTTAACGATTTTTGGATATATATATAAATTAAGTTGTATAAAAATGTATTGTAGTATACAAAATGTTTCAGTAGGATTTTTTTAGTTAGGGCAGTGAGGATTTTTCCGATGTCATGGTTGAAAAAACGCGATGCTTGGCGGGCGAGTTTACTAGGAAGTACCGGTAAACTTATTGTAGTATTAGCATTGTATTAGTGAGTTTAATTTGGAGTTATACCTATTAATGTTAAAAGTTCGGAGACATACATAATAAACCTTATTATTTATGTGCAAGTGTTTGAATTGACCTGACAAATAAAACAAAAGAAGAAGTTTTATAACAGATAACACTATTATTCAGCATGATTAGAAGAGCGATAGTAGAAAATGTACGCGACAAGGAACAAAAAAACTTAATGGAAATTAAATTAACAGACGCAGAAAAATCTTTAATAATTAACGAAAAAGACGAAAAGAGGAGAAAAAATAATAAAGATTTAAAAGAAAAATTAAGAATATTGGAAGGCAAATATAAACAAATGGAAGTAAGATACAAGACATCAGTAAAAGCAGAAGAAAATATAATGAAAAATATGCAAAGAATGTAAAATAAAAGGGAAACTAAATCTACAAGAATGTATCCAAAATCAATGAGTGGAAAGTTAGGAAAAACTTACAGAAATTAGCGAAAAGGATCGGATAGAAGAAAGTTATAAAAAGACGAAAATGTTATCGAGCGAAGAAATAACCGGAGACAGCATTATTTCATTACCAAATGTAATGAAGAAAATACAAAATGGGATAAAAAATGATGGAAAGATGCCCGGAACTAATGGAAGGAATCAAAGTTCTACACAAAGATGGACACTACACAACTATAGAACAAACATCTACACACTGGACAGAGAAAGGAAGAGAAAGAAAAAAGAACGTATCACCGCTGTACATAGAAGATGAAATTGAGAACAAAGAAAAAACAATACATGCACTTATGAAAGAATCGAGGATACAATTGACAAAAACCAGAACAAAGAAATTTTGATACTACCACCGAAAGGCGTAGTAAGATAAGAAAGATGGCAAATTCGCAAATATAGACAAAGTAAACAGAAAAGAAAGGAATATGAAGATACACTACATGATATTAGAAACTAACTATCGATATTGCAAAGTCCTATACCTAAAAATCAGTGAAAATAATAAATATCAAAGGAATGCAACATATACCGAGGAATCCCATAAAATACAAGCAAATGACTAAACAAGCGTTTACCGCAGAACTCAACATCGCACTTTTAGCGAAAATAATAATGCGTTTTAGAAAAAATGGTTCAAACAAAATCTATAGACAATAGAAACTTTTTTCCCTCAACTTTTTTTGTAAAATTGTTACAATAAGTAGTGTCACGTGATTGTTATATCGCGGTAATTACTTATCGAATCAAACAATAATTTAAACAAAAGTTGTGTATAATTAAATTATAACTTTTATTTGAAACAAAAATGTGTAAAATGAATATTTTTCTAATTATTTTAAAATTCGAAAATCTGTGTAGGTTAACGGCTATTTTGGCTATATAGATTGTACGCAAAATCTAATCAAATCTTTGGAATTATAAATAAGGTCTTTGTACAAAGTTTCATACTAATTGGATTGACTTAAAATTTTATTATTATTATTATTATTATTATAGAAAAATAAACGCTGAAGCACAAAGCCTATGAAATTAAATATAATGACAAGTACAACTGCAAAAATAATTGAATTAATTCTTATTCTAATATTAATTTAAACTAGACAAAGCCAGTTGACTAATCAATATGAATGCAGATTACATGGAATTCGTAAAATGAATCAGGAGTATTCTAGTGTGCGCTCGCACAAGTCATAACTTATTAATATTAACTTAAATATAACATAAATAGAAAAACATTATACGTCTAAACACGTGTATAAACAGAATAACTCAAATTCAGTAATAAAACATGAGAAAGTAAAGGTGAAAGAACCATCACAACTAAATTTAATTAATTAAATGGCGTGTTAAAAAGTAGATAATTAAATGGATGCAGAAAGCCAATCATCGTATCTATTTTTAAATGTCTTTAAGGAGGGTGCACAGACAACAGAAGCAAAGAGATTATTCCAAGGTAAAAATATTATGTTAATTAAAAAATTTTGGCGGACACTAGTTTTAAAGTTTTCTTTTTTAACTTTACGTTCATGACCTCAAAGGCATGGATCAGTATTAGGCACAAACAGGAATAATAAGTCACAACCGAAAAGAGATTGAAAACAACGGTACGTCACTATTACATCACCCAGCGTTTTACGATCAGCAATAGTTGTAAGGTTGCACAAATAAAATCATTCTTTATAAGAAGGTCTGAGTTGATTAAACGACAAACGTGTTGCTCGACGTTGCACCGATGCAAGTAATATTTTGTCGCGCACCAGATCTGCGTTCTATACCGGACCCGCATGCTCTAAAATCAGTCGCACACAGCATTTAAAAAAGTACATGAAAGTTTGGAACGACAATTTCTGAAACGATTTATTTAGGGAGGTAAATAGCACTGTTTGCTTTTCTGCAAATTGTAGATATGTGGTCGGACGATGACAGATTTGCTGACACAATCACTCCAATATCACAGGTGCTAGAGGGCATCAGTTAATAGAGTAAGGTAAGCGTGGGTTATTCTTACCAAGATGCAGTGCAAACACTTGTCGATATTTAACGGTAATAACCAGTCATCACTCCATTTGCCACTGGCATCTAAGTCCTGCTGTATTGCTTGGTAGTTGGTTGAGGGATTACCGTAAATTTTGATGTCGTCTGCAAAGGCTGAGCAAGAAGATGACACAACCGCAAAAATATCCGCTATATATATGTGATAAATAACAAAGGACGTAATACATATCCCTGGGGTACCCCATAGGACGAAACGTCTAGTGTTGGTTATCAACTCTAACACAGAATCTTCGGTTTGAAAAAAATGCTTTAATCCAGGTAAGTAAGTTTCCATAAGTGCCTCGGAAAAAGTGAAAAAAGGAGTGTTAAAATTTTCGGTTTGAAAAACGTCACACAACTCCCCATCTTATTTCATAAGATGTGGAGTAAAAACAAAATAAAAATATTACAATTGAACGTAAACAGAAGTATTCTAATTCTGAGGCTGATGATACCAAGAAATAATCGGATAAAACACATTTAAAAAACTACATTTATGTGTAATACTTTTTTCAAAGTTGGTTTAAAAGCAAAGTTAATATTGAGTATTGGGTTGATTGTAAATGTAAAGCTTATCATCAAAGGCATGACTATAATAAACAATTTTTAATGTGTAGTGGTACTTGTATATAATGAGAGTACGTACAAGCAGTTTTATCCGATTCTGTTCCGATATCAGTTGGCACAATCAAATTAATAATTTTGTTACTTCTTTTACTATATAAGTGCATGGTTTGTATTTTTCAGAATAAAAATTTTCATTTAGGCTTCTTTAACACAAAAGTAATCTCATAAATTATACGTATTTATGCAACTACTCCTATCTGCAGTTTCAGAGCACATAATTGCGTAGCTTTTGTGTATGTACACTTTTATCAATAAGTCCATGAAAAATTTTTTAACACCTGTATTCAATAAAATTGAATGTAGAGTAAATGACCATGTCCTACAGATGCCATGTTGTGTTGTTTTAGGTTGTGGCGTTGGATCGCCCTATGGAAGAAAGTTTTGTAAACCACAACATCAATTTGGTTTTTTAAATCATTAATTGTAGGCATTTTCCACTAAACACACAAGTGATTTTGGAATTTTATTAAGTATAAATAAATTGGTTTAGACTAGTTTAATAGTGGAATAATTTTGCACTAACAAATTCGTCAAGTCAACGAATAGTTGGTATATGGTTTCTGAAGCACCATGTATACATGTAAGCAACGGATTTATTTGCAGATACAACAATCACTACTAAATTAGCTTTGTCTAAACAAACATCATACACCGTTCATTAATAATGGCAGAAACCAAAACATTTTGTCAAATTTGTTTAAAAGAAATAAAGGAAGATACCCTATTTCATTCCCTAAGTAATGATTCAATTTTACACTCTAAATTGTCGACCTTACGTATGCAAGCAGTAAGTATAACTAGTACATTCTGAATTATTTAATAATTTGACTTGGATTGAAGGGTTCGAGCATCGATGAAAACCCACTTGCGTGCAACGAATGCAAGCTCAAAATTGAAGAAGAATACCAACCCTTTTTGCAAAATGAAAACATTTTAAAATCCGAAAACCTACCACATTCATTTTCGACAAGCTGCTCTTCAATTGGTAATGAAGAGTATTGCTTAGAAAAAATCAAAGAAGAGTTTGTCGAAGTTGCCATCGAGAATGAAAATGAAGAGATTATTAAAGACGAATATGTGTTATTTAATACTGACGTCTCCCTCTGCATGGACGAATCTATATCACCGGATATTTTGTACTACTGCAATCAATGTAATTATGGGACCAATGATAAACAGAAGTTAACCATTCACCTATCGACTCACCTATTTAAATGCAATCTTTGCACATATAGTACGTTTGATAATTCCTCATTAGAGAAGCACAAAGCAGTGCACTTTAATATTGCATCTGAAGAGAATGTAGCTGAATGTTACAATTGCGTTAATCGGACTAAAAGCAATACAATTTCAGAGTTTACTCATAAAAATCTTTTAATTGCAACCGCTGTAAGGATAAATTAAAAAAACAGTGTCAAAGGAAGCTTTTTGTATGTGATAAATGTGACTACAGGTGTCACAACATAAATGCTTTGAATAAGCATCATAGGACGCACACTCAAGATAAACCCTTTAGGTGTAGTGTTTGTGATTATCGCTGTAATCACGCGGGAAATTTGAAAAATCACATATACACTCACGATAAACCCTTTAGGTGTAATGTTTGTGATTATCGTTGTAGTCGAATGGAACAGTTGAAAACCCATATGTTCAAACACTCTGGAGAAAAGCCTTTTAGCTGTGGTAAATGCGACTACAAGTGTTACATAAAAAGTAGTTTGACTCGTCACAGTAGAACTCACACTCAAGAAAAACTCTTTAGGTGTAATGTTTGTGATTATTGGTGTAGTCATGCGGGACACTTGAAAACCCATATGTATAAACACACAGGAGAAAAGCCTTTTAGTTGTAAAATATGTGACTATAAGTGTGACAACAAATATTCTTTGACTCTGCATAATAGAACACACACTCAAGATAAACCCTTTAAGTGTAGTGTTTGTGATTATCGCTGTAATCACGCGGGACATTTGAAAAATCACATATACACTCACAATAAACCCTTTAGGTGTAATGTTTGTGATTATCGTTGTAGTCGAATGGATCACTTGAAAACCCACATGTACAAACACTCTAGAGAAAAGCCTTTTAGCTGTGGTAAATGCGACTTCAAGTGTTACACAAAAAGTAGTTTGACTGAACACAATAAAACACACACTCGAAAAACCCTTTAGATGTAATGTTTGTGATTATCGCTGTAGTCGAACGAGGAACTTGAAAGTCCACATGTACCAACACTCTGGAGAGAAACCTTTTAGTTGTGTTAAATGCGACTACAAGTGTTACCAAAAAGGTGCTTTGATTCAACATAATAGAACACACACTCAAGAAAAACCATTTACGTGTAATGTTTGTGATTATCGGTGTAGTCAATCGGGACGCTTGAAAACCCATATGTACAAACATTCTGGAGAAAAGCCTTTTAGCTGTAATAACTGTGACTATAAGTGTCGCAACAAAAGTGATTTAACTCTGCACAATAGAACACACACTCAAGAAAAACCCTTTAGATGTAATGTTTGTGATTATAGCTGCAATCAAGCGAGACACTTGAAAATCCATATGTTCAAACACTCTGGAGAAAAACCTTTCAGCTGTGATAAATGCGACTTCAAGTGTTACGTAAAAGGTATTTTGACTCAACACAATAGAACACACACTCTCGAAAAACCTTTTAGGTGTAATGTTTGTGATTATCGCTGTAGTCGACCGGGAATTTTGAAAATGCACATGTACCAACACTCCGGAGAGAAACCCTTTCGCTGTGATAAATGTGACTATAAGTGTCGCAGCAAAAGTGGTTTGACTTACCACAATAGAACACACACTCAAGAAAAATCTTTTAGGTGTAATGTTTGTGATTATCGCTGTAGTCAAGCGGGATCCTTGAAAATGCACATGTACAAACACTCTGGAGAGAAACCTTTTAGTTGTGTTAAATGCGACTACAGGTGTTACCAAAAAGTGCTTTGACTCTGCATAATAGAACACACACTCAAGAAAAACCATTTAGGTGTAATATTTGTGATTATTGCAGTATCCAATCAGTAAACTTGAAAAGACACATGAGGAAACACTAGTGACTTTTCATTCTAGAGGGACGCTGTTTAGCTGTGATAAATGCAACTATAAGTGTCTCAACAAGAGCACGTTGATTTAGCACATTAGAACGCATACTTTGACTTGGCACAAAAAAAAAATGTTTAGTATAATTTTTGTGATTTTTGCAGTAATCAAGCAGAAAACCCATATAATAATAATAGTAATTTATCGAGAATAAAATTAATTCATTGTATTAACAAATAAAAACAAAACATAAAATTGTGTATTAAGTATTCTAACTAATATACCTAAACATAAAGTGACATTGCGTTTTAAGTTTCTTGACTTACGAGGTTTGTATTTAATTTTTAATTTAAATGACTTGGGTGATAAATCTAGCCATGAGTTCTCAATACTATTGCAGCAATTTGCTATTAAATATGAAAAAGAGGACTTCAATAGAGATGTTGTAAAAGGTGGCACGTATATCCAGTTTTTATTTCTCAAGTTCAGATGATGTATGTCAGTTCGATAAGTAATTTTGTTGTACAAGTAAGGTGGCGACTTGTAGTAAAGTATTCTATGAAAGAAATCATAACTATGTAAATGAACTCGATTTCTCATATTTAACCAAACAGCTTGCTGTAGTGTGTGAGACACTCTCTGAAATTTTCTTATTCCAAATATGAATCTCGAACAATTATTTTGAACTTTTTGTATTCTATTGAAATCTTGTTTTGTCATAAAAGTTTTTTACTAGAATATAATGTCTTGAGTTTACCATAGGATTTAGAGTTTAGTTGTTGTTTAAACTTAATATTAGAATCGATTGTTAGACCTAGATTACTAGTTGACTCGGTGGGCATAAGTGAATTACCGTTTAACTTAACAGAGATTTTATTTGACACTAATTTTTTTGTTTTTTCTCTACCAAACAACATTAAAAACGATTTTGAACAATTTATTTCTAGAGAATGATCTACAGGCCAATTGTATAGTCGTGTAAGGTCCTCATTAATATGAGAAATAGCATCTTCAATTTCATGTGGCAGAAAGGATAAATAAAGTTGAGTGTCATCGGCATACATATGATATTTACAATGATATATTACAGAAGGCTGGTGTAAATTGAAAACAGTAACGGACGCAATATGGATCCTTAAGGCATTCCACGTTGTAATCGTAACTCTTTTGATATTTCGTTGCCTAGTTTAACGCATTGCGTAAAAATGCATCTCGTAAATTATTAGCCATTCGCACGGAAGCAGTGTTGTTAAAACCTATATGAGTTATAATTTGGAGAAACGAATCATGATCAACTCTATGAAGGGCTTTAGAGAAATCTAATAGAATCAGGATAGTTAACTCATTCGAATCTGTAGCGCGTATAATGTCATCCATAAGTAAAGTTAAAGCAGTTGTACAGCTAAATTTTTCTCTAAAGCCTGATTCCATGGCCGGTAGGATGTTATTAGTTTTTAAGTGATACATAATTTATTGCTTAGCCATAATCTTTTCTAATATCTTAGAAAGAACCGATAAAATGCTTAGGTATAGGTATTTACATGGATTTTTTTTATTTATTGGTATTATTAGTGCTTCTTTCCATTAAGTTGAAAAAACTTTTTCAAGGCAGTAGTTGATAAGATGCGTTAAGTAAGGTATTAAAGTGGACCCACATAATCGTACGATATTGAGATCAATTTATCCCTACCACAAGAGTTAGATGTAATTGTATTAATAACGGTACTAACTAGTTCCTGAAATACTATATTAAAACGAAATAATGAATCTAATTCAGAAAATTTGTGGTCGCAATTATAATCCGTTAATATTACAGTTTTAGAATTAATAAAGTGACTATTTAATTTATTAACGTCTTTCAAGTGTGAAGGTATTTTAGTCGGTTTCGCAGTACTATCCCACTAAATATGGAACATAATAATAATGTTTTTAAACATTTCCAATTAGTTACTTTTATAACGTTTAAATCAAACGTTTATTTTATCTACAATAGAACGTTAACTGTGACGGGAAGTACTACTACCATGTTACAAATGTTAACATTATATTGACATTGGAAAATTACTTAGTTTCAACATTTTTTTAACGTTAAATTTTACCTTTTTTTAAATGATTTACTCTAGGTAGGTGACATATAACCCATATTTATTCTGAGACGTTATATTATATTATTATCTGTGTTATTATTATATTATACACCACAACCCAAGTAATTATATGCAACTCTAAAATTGGGCAACTATGGATAATTTGGAAAGTAAAAGAGTAAGTAAAATAATTGTATAATTTTATACTTTGTATGTACAACTACCATTTATCTGTGAAGCAGCAGTAGCGTTAGCTTCCATATTTGTAAAACATGTAGAATCTATAATGTCCTGAATGAAAGTATTTTATTTTACTTTGGTTGTAGCGTAAAACTAGTTACTTTTAAAAACGTTAAACTGGAATGCAAAATCGTACACATGCAAGTATTTCCAACGTAAATGTAGAATCGTCAAACTAAATAAATGCTTATTGGTGTAGTGTCCCCATTCCATATTGCGTACATAAAAAAATCTATTTTCTTTACTTCTTCGGTTTTGTTCAAAAAGTGTACTTTACTCTGGTAGTGGTATATAATGTTACGTCACTCCTATATAAGAGTTCTAATGAAATAACTTTCTTTTAGATTAAAAATAAACAGTATTCTGTGCGTCATTTAAGACGATTAATTAAAAGTCAAGTTGGTACGCATAGTACTTTAGGTACAGGTATTTTACCACAACCACAAAACTCTGAAAACACAGTTGTAGAAAATCCTTCTTAGTGGAGAACAGGGGAAATAAAACTACTTCAAGTGATTATCTTGCGACGTTTCGGAAACGTTATATTTAAATAATTAAACAAAGTGTTTCCTTCCTCAGGCGCTAATGAAGACACAAAATACAAGTATAAGTTACAAAAATAACAACAGAGCCTATGTAATAAATTTAACAATTTGATCATTTTAGGATCAATTCCAAGAACAACAATATAAGATGTACATAAAGTTGATAAAATTGATAAAATACTTACTTCGATATCAAAAATTGAAGTCGTTTGTCATTAAAATTAAAATTAATAATATGATTATTTGTCATACTATAAAACTATAATAAATATTTATAAAAAGACAAAATTAACGAATAATTAACACTACCAAACTAACAAACATTAAATTAAATTAACATTAAAACGGTACATTGATATTAACGGCACTATTGTAAATGTGAGATATATATTTGAAATATGATATAAAATGACAAAAAAACAACAATTGTACGTGTATGTAAATGATAAGGTAAAATTACGACCTAGTAATAAATTCGCGAAAAATACAAATTGCAAATATACCTTATAGATATGCAGCCCAAATTACGCTTAAATAACATTATGGGGATGGATAGCACCAATTATTAAACTAAAACTTAATCTTACTAATTATGTTGTTATAACAAGTATTTAGATTATTCGTGTCTGTTTTGAAGTTAATATTACTTTTATGGACATTAATGTAAATCATTTCAGAGATAATTCTTTTATAATAATTGGATTCAACATCTACAATTATAGGTTCTTCGAAATTGAATATATGTCCTGTCTGGTTATGGTGTAATGAAAGTGCAGTACTATCCATCTTTTTGAGCAATCATATTTGTGATTTCTGATTCTATTTTTTAATTTTTGTTTTGTTTGGCCTAAATAACAACTATTGCATCCCTTGCAATCTATCCTATACACAAGACAAGATTTCTCAATGGAGGGCGTTTTGTCTTTCAATTTGGTATAGCATGTGTTGTATATTGTATTATTGTTGTACAGAATGATTTTAATTTTTTCTTTTTTAGAATACTGATTAATTTATGACTTAGGTTAGGAATATTAATTAGTTTTTTGTAGTGGGAATTTGTATTAGTAGTAACGGTGGTGGTATTATTAGTATTAGTAGTTGTAGTATTAGTAATGGAGGAGGTATTATAATAAATAAGTTTTTAGTCAATTTTTAGGATAGTTATTTTTAATTAGAGTAGTCATTAATATTGTTAAATTTTTTTCCGTAATTCTTCACTACATAGTGTGATTAATTTGTTTTTAATAGAATTAATAATGTTGAGCTTTTGATGGAAAGGATGTTTAGAAAAGTAATTAATGATTCTATTTGAAGCAATAGGTTTCGTGTAATGATCTATTAGTAATGTATTTGTGTTAGTATTTCTTATAAGTTCTAAATCTAAAAATGGTAATTTTTATCAACTTCTAGCTCTACTGTGAATTTTATGTATTGATCATAGTTGTTCAAAATTCTTAATGTTTCATTGACACTATCATGAGGTATACATGCTATAATGTCATCTACATACACGTATAATAAAAATGGGGTATAATGTAACAATTTAGTGGACTCCGTCAAAATATCGTGCATTATTAAATTCGCCATTATAGGTGAGACTGGCGATCCCATAGCTGTACCAAAAATTTGTAAATTGAAATTATTGTTGTATTGGAAAAACTAGAATCAAAAATAAAGTTGATAATAAATAGAAATTCATGAATATTTAGTGTAGTGTAATCTTTTAGTTTTTCCCAATATTTTTTAATTACATTAATCGTTACATTTTTAGTTATGTTGGTGAACAGAGAGGTAACATCAAACGAAATGAGTATATAATTATGATGTATCTGTTTTTGATTAGCTTTTTTAATATGATCTACTAACTCATAAGAATTTTTTATGTTATAATCAAAAATAGGGGAAAGATTTGACATAATATTAGACATGAACTTAGATAAATTGTAAGTCGGACTACCAATACATGACACTATGGGTCTCATAGGGTTATTATTTTTATGGATTTTAATTAGACCATAAAATTTAGATGGAATACTGGTATAAGTCATTAATTTTTTGTACATATTAACATCTATGTGACCTTTAGTGTATAACGATTTTATGATGGAATTATTTTTATTTTGAAAAGAAATAGTTGGATTGAAAGTCAGTTTTTGTATATTTCTTCATTATCTAATAATTTTGTAATTTTCGATTGATATTCCTGTCTGTTTAACAAAACAGTAGCATTCCCTTTGTCGGATCTACAGATGATAATGTCATTATTTTCTTTTTAAATTTTACAGTATTATAAATAAGTTTTTTAATAAAAAAAAAAAAAACATAAAATTCACAGTAGAGCTAGAAGTTGATAAAAAATTACCATTTTTAGATTTAGAACTTATAAGAAATACTAACACAAATACATTACTAATAGATCATTACACGAAACCTATTGCTTCAAATAGAATCATTAATTACTTTTCTAAACATCCTTTCCATCAAAAGCTCAACATTATTAATTCTATTAAAAACAAATTAATCACACTATGTAGTGAAGAATTACGGGAACAAAATTTAGCAATATTAATGACTACTCTAATTAAAAATAACTATCCTAAAAATTGACTAAAAACTTATTTATTATAATACCTCCTCCATTACTAATACTACAACTACTAATACTAATAATACCACCACCGTTACTACTAATACAAATTCTCACTACAAAAACTAATTAATATTCCTAACCTAAGTCATAAATTAATCAGTATTCTAAAAAAGAAAAATTAAAATCATTCTGTACAACAATAATACAATATACAACACATGCTATACCAAATTGAAAGACAAAACGCCCTCCATTGAGAAATCTTGTCTTGTGTATAGGATAGATTGCAAGGGATGCAATAGTTGTTATTTAGGCCAAACAAAACAAAAATTAAAAAATAGAATCAGAAATCACAAATATGATTGCTCAAAAAGATGGATAGTACTGCACTTTCATTACACCATAACCAGACAGGACATATATTTAATTTCGAAGAACCTATAATTGTAGATGTTGAATCCAATTATTATAAAAGAATTATCTCTGAAATGATTTACATTAATGTCCATAAAAGTAATATTAACTTCAAAACAGACACGAATAATCTAAATGCTTGTTATAACAACATAATTAGTAAGATTAAGTTTTAGTTTAATAATTGGTGCTATCCATCCCCATAATGTTATTTAAGCGTAATTTGGGCTGCATATCTATAAGGTATATTTGCAATTTGTATTTTTCGCGAATTTATTACTAGGTCGTAATTTTACCTTATCATTTACATACACGTACAATTGTTGTTTTGTCATTTTATATCATATTTCAAATATATATCTCACATTTACAATAGTGCCGTTAATATCAATGTACCGTTTTAATGTTAATTTAATTTAATGTTTGTTAGTTTGGTAGTGTTAATTATTCGTTAATTTTGTCTTTTTATACATATTTATTATAGTTTTATAGTATGACAAATAATCATATTATTAATTTTAATTTTAATGACAAACGGCTTCAATTTTTGATATCGAAGTAAGTATTTTATCAATTTTATCAACTTTATGTACATCTTATATTGTTGTTCTTGGAATTGATCCTAAAATGATCAAATTGTTAAATTTATTACATAGGCTCTGTTGTTATCTTTGTAACTTATACTTGTATTTTGTGTCTTCATTAGCGCCTGAGGAAGGAAACACTTTGTTTAATTATTTAAATATAACGTTTCCGAAACGTCGCAAGATAATCACTTGAAGTAGTTTTATTTCCCTGTTCTCCACTAAGAAGGATTTTCTACAACTGTGTTAACATTATTAGTAGAAATTATCATCACTCGCAAAACTCTGAAAATGCACTTAGTCTATCTTGATCTACTGCAGGACACAGGGTCCCTGATTATTCAGAAATGGCATCTGATATGTTGTCTAATTCTTATGATTTAACAGAAACTGTTCAAGAAACAGGAACATTCGATGTATCTGAATGCATTTTAAGTGATACTTCCGGTAAAAATGTGAAGTTACGACATTTGCCACTGAAGCTGAAAGAGTGGTGGATTAATTTAAAAATATCTCAAAATGCGTTTTCCAAACTTCTGCATATATTAAAAACAGATTTAGATTTAGATTTACCTGAAGATGCAAGAACTGTCATAAAAACATATACTATTCGTGATGTAATTGCAGATTTGGCTCCTGGGTCGTATTTAGCTATTATTATTAAGCTCTTTTAAAAAAATAAAGTTTTCAAGTACATGGTTATGCAAAAGTGATTTTAAATTTAGAAGTAAATATAGATGGACTCCCTTTAGCAAAAAGTAGTGGGAGCCAATTTTGGCCAATTTTACTTTAAGTATTTGGAAAATATTAAACATAGCTGCCCGTTTCCAGTTGGTGAATATCATGGTTACAAAAAACCTAACAGTTCTAACGATTATTTAAAAAGATTTGCAGATAAAAGCAAACTGTTATTAGACAACGGTTTAATTTATAATGGTGAAGCATTGCAAATAAAATTTTCTAAAGTTTTGTGTGACGTACCTACCTGCTAAAGCTTTTGTTTTAAATATTGTTAATTTTAATTCATATTTTTCTTGTACAAAATGTCAAACAGAAGGACATTTTTATAAAAATAGGATGACATTTCCAGAAATTGATGCTCGCTTACGTTTAGATGAGGAATTTGTTAATTATATTTATGAATTTTGGAGAAACTTAATATAGGTTTAGTCAGTCAAGTACCTATTGACTACATGCACTTAATTTGTCTAGGTGTTATGAAAAAATTATTATTATTTTGGTTGAGGGGCAATAAGGAAGTTCGTCTTTTTAAAGAAAGTGTTGAGGGTATAGATTTGAAGTTACATTAGTTGCGATGTTGCATACCACATGAATTTTCTAGAAAACCTAGAACATTAAGGGGGATTTCGCACTTTTCTTTAACTCAAATTTAAACGGGTGGTCACTGACGACTGCAGATATGAAAGTAAAGACACACGTTTTCAGAGTTCGTGTTTCTGATGAGAAAGTCACACAAAGAACAATATCGTTGAATTGCTTCACCCAGTAAATTTTCTAATTTATTGGCTAATAGTTGTATGCAATTGGATGAATGTTATGACTATACTAGGCAGAGACGCCTCCCAGGTAGCAATCAGTCATCATTATGACATCATAAACTAGTCAGTATCCGCTAATTATGACGTCGGTACTTGACTACTAAATGACAACATATTGATTGTCACATAAAGTGTGCTACGCCACTGGCATCCCTACGCGCATGACCAGAAGTGCATGGTCATCATTAGAAGTTAAACTACAGTAGTGGTGGCGTAACGGCGCAGTTGTATTTTTAATAATTAATAAATTATTTCATTATTACGTGTTTACTTAAATTAACTAAATTATTAAACGTAACACGTGACATGGCGCAGTCTAGTAAGAACGAAACTCCAAATTAAATAAATAAAGACTTCGAAGTTATAAATGATGCACATGCACACATACAATTAAATAATTCACTTGTTAAGTGATGACGTCAGTTTGTAACATTGCAACGCCGCTATTGTTTCCAAACAACCTGTTGTCAGTAAAATTTAACCTCTTTTATAAGAAGATTACAATTATATATTTGTGAGATCTGGTTAAGAAAATGGTTATGTGTTTTGTCTGCAACCACTATAGTGAAAAAAAAACATGTCAATTTTATAGATTTCCAAAAAACCCGGTTGAACGAGAACAATGGATTAAGTCATTAGGGTACGTGTTTAACTTCGATCTTGTCTGACTAAATAATTTTTTTTATATTACAATCGAAAAATTGAGAAACATTGATTTACAGGAGAAGTGATCGACTACCATCATGTTGGTCATTAGTATGTAGCTGTCATTTTAAACTAGTTGAGAATAAATTAATTGTCAAAGACATTAAAGAATCAAAAGAAATGGATCTGAAAAAATAGTGGATAAAATAAACGTTAATGTTACTCAACATCAGTAAGCATTCTTTTAATTGAAAACTAATTAATTACTTATCACTTATTTAATAGGTGTCAAAGAATCGAAGAACCGTTACCATCTACTTCAAAAGAAGTTTTTGAAGTTAAAACTTCATCTTCGCCTGTTTCTGAAAGTAGTAAATCAACTGAAAGGAATCAATTTGAATGTCTTTCTTTATATGAAGCAGACAACTACTTTCTTAAACGAGATATTGAAAGTTTACAAAAAAAATAGCTAATTCTCAGTCAAGATTTTCATTTCAACATATTTCAGACAACGATTCTTTAATAATGTGTTACACGGGTATACCAAATCAATATTTATTTAACACCATGTTTGAACTGTTTGACAATATCGAAATTAAATATTACAATGGTTGGACTGTGGCAAGTATTCCAAAAAAAGACCTTAATGAAACTTAGATTGAATTTGCTGTATAAAGATCTAGCTTTCCGTTTTAATATTAGTGTTGCGATTGTTTCAAACATCTTTATAACGTGGATACATGTCTTACATGAGACTTTGTATTTACAATTTATGGCAAAAATACCTTCAAGAAGTAAATATCAATCGTGCTTGCCTTCATCTTTTCAACATTCACAAATTGTAGAATTATTTTAGATTGCACTGAAATCGCAACAATAAAACCCCGGTCAATGGATATCCAAAAAAATGTTCAGCCATTACAAACACCACAACACATTGAAAGCCTTAATAGGCGTAGCACCAAATGGAGTGGTCACATTTGTGAGTGATTTGTATCCAGGCAGTTTGTCTGATAAAAAGATTGTTTCCGACTCCAATATTATATCCCAGCTAGTACCAGGAGACTTAATCCTTGCAGATAAAGGGTTTTGATTCAAGATTTATTGCCACAAGGAGTTAATTTAAATATTCCTCCGTTTTTGAACACCACACAGTTTACTCCTATGCAAGTAATGCAGACAAAAGCAATAGCATCTGCAAGAATTCATGTAGAGCGAGTAATTCGTAGGATAAAATGCTACCGAATTCTAACAGGGTTGTCACATAAGTTACTTCCACAGGCTACTGTAATTTTCCAAGTCATCTCTGCACCGACGAATATGCAGTTTCCACTAATTAAAATAACGGATGAAGAATTATGAATTATTATATTATTTACACATAAAATAAGATTAACAATTTACATTTTCCTTATTCTCGCTACATAAAAACTGTAAATAATGATTAATATAAAATGTTTGTAAAATATTTATTTTAGAATTAAAATCTTCTGCCTCAATTTTTGTTATTAAAACGTCAATAGGAGTCCATATAACTAAATAACACAAACTTCTTTTTGTGATAGACAGCATTCCTTGTATTTGTATATAATAAATGTGTTCCTTGTTAATTTCAACACTTCCATCTTCATTAACATACACAATGTAGGTTTTGCTATTCGTAATATCTTGTAGTATTGAAGTGGATCGATACTTGAATGGACATTTAATTTCAACCAGTGCATCTTCATTGATAAGTCCATCTGGGCTAGCTCCTAAGAACCCGCACTCATGCAACCAAATTCCAGTTTTTTCAATTTTTTATTAAAAGTCCTTTCAAACGCTTCAATACCATCTTGTTCGTGGTCTCGGCCCCATTGTATGCTTTTAACGTTGTCTAAGTTGTAAGCATTTGTCTAAAAAGCATGATACATTTATAATAATTTAAAATTTTTTTACTGTTCTGAACTAATTCACAATGACCAGTTAGGTATAAATAATTGTAAAACATTTTGACTATTTCTTTAGTTCTCCGTATTTTTCACTTAAGTTTATTGAAAATTAGTTAAAATGACTTACCAAGGTTTTAAATAAGGATGGTGGAAATCTATTCCTGGCACAAGCTTTAAGCACAATTCCAAAATTACTAGCTGTTAACCGGTTTTTCCGCCACATCAACCACCTATAATTACTACTTTGGCCTATTGTCGCTTCTGCTATTAATAAGATTTGTTGTTGTGTTAGAGTAACCCTCTCTTTGAAATAAGTTACATCACGTTTAGCAAATTCGTCTGAGAAAATAATATCTTTGATATTTATAATCTCTTCATTCAAGTCACTGCTATCAGATAACAACCACCCAAATCCAACTGATTCCTCAAAAACACTTAATTTGTTTTTAAATTGTTCCACAACAGAATCTGTTAAATTAGATGTAGTGGCTTTATAAGGTTTCGGAGGTGGGTATAAATCGGACATGGTTTTAGTATCATCATGTTTATTACCTTTTGGTGCTGACCACTTGCAACTTGTATCTGTTGCAGAATAATTGTAATGGGCAAATAGTAGCAAAGTTGCCATATGATGACATCGAACTAGGCCTCTGGGTCATTCACAAAATGCACTAGTTATATGCCACATGTCATCAAAGGCTACCTGAAATTTATAATATATGCATTTTAATCACTTACTTATATTAAATCTTTTCACTTACCTCAACTTTGTAAGTGTTCTTCTTCATACTAGCGAGAATGGTACCTTTAATCATTTTAATTCCTTATCAAATATTGCAGTAAAAACGTGGTTTGACTCTAACGCATTTTCTCCTCGCTGTATTAATTTTGGGTCATCATTAAAAAATAATGTTATTTCTGATATTTTTACTATATGATTCATATTCGAAGGCTCCTTTGTATTCTTAATGTAGTTGAATAAAAATTCGTATAACCTATACGTATAACTCAGGGATAAATGAGGTTATGTTTATTTGTTTTGTTTGGAAACACAGCATTGTTGCAATTTAATCGATTGACGTCACACTTAACAAGTCTATTAATTTTAAATAAAACAACAGTGAAATATCTTAAACTAAAGTTCAAGTGAACTACTAAATAAACAATTAAAAATGGAAAATCTACGACAGCCACCACCGATGGTAATGGATGGAGATTTGGGTAAAGAATTCAAAAATGTATTAAAGCTTTTGAATTGTATTTAATTGCTACCGGCACCAAAGATCGTCATACAAGTGAAGTACATACAGCATGTTTACTACATTGTATTGGAGAAGAAGCCAGAGAAATTTTCGAAAACTTCGACATCAGAGAACAGGATCAAACAAATTATACGGTAGTAAAAGAAAAATTTGAAGAATGGTTCAGCCTCACAAGTAATAAAAGTGTTGAACGACATAAATTTAACACAAGAATTCAAATGCCTACTGAAACGACTTAAGAAAATTGCCTAATAACTGAATTTGGAAATATATAGAATGAACTGATTAAAGAGAAATTAGTGTGTGGAGTAAAGAATTCAAGAGTTCGTGACAGAATGTTACGAGAAAGTAAATTAACCTTGAAACAAGCAATAGACATTTGCAAGATGGCGGAGCGAACGGAGGTCCACATTAAAGAAATTATCAGTCACAATGTTGTGACTGAATGGTTTGTTTCTTCTTGTGATTCACATTAATTGAAAAGTCTGGATGTTTTATCGTTTTATTAAGTTAAACACAATGTGAATTTGACAACCAAAAAAACTGCGTAATGCAGCCATTATCTATTATATTTATATTCTACTCCTAGCTGGCGCTGCTTCCTTATACAGAGCCGTACTTAATAATAATGTCCCCCACTAATTTGGGTTATTTTAGAAAAACAATCAACATAAAAAAAGTATAAAATTCTACCTTAGTAATTATAATGTATAATCTCTTAAGTAAGCTGGAGGTTGAAGGCTTCTTTCTGAACGACCCAGCGGCAGCGGTTGTGGTTCACAACTTTCTTCCATTGGTGGTACGTCATCCGCTGTTGATGGTTCTTGTGATCTTGCAATTCTGGGTACGTCAAAAATTACACATGGTTGTCTGGAGACATTGCCATTCTTCTCTGTTGTACTTATTCGGGATTTTGGCAAAAACACTCTTGTTGAATTTAACTGGTTTATGTGACGTTTGATAATTCGCCCGTGGTCTAATTTTATAAGATAATGCCGAGAACCCAAACGTCGTGTTACTATCCCGAACTGCCAAATTTCTGCGTTGTTAACATACATACGAGCTTGAATTATCTCCCTCACTGATAAGGAACGTATGTGGGAAATGTTAACATTAGATTTCTTCGAATTTGGAAAAATTGCATCTAATCTGGTTTGGATTTTTCTATTTAAGTAAAGTTCTGCCGGAGTTTTATCAAAAGCAAGTGGAGTGGCACGATATCAAAATTAAATTTTTTGCACTTTTTCGGTGAGTGTTCCTTCTTCATTTGTAATTGCTTTTAATCGGTGTTTAAAAGTTTGAACGTTCCGTTCTGCCAAACCATTGGTTGCGGGGTCCCGGGGTAATGAATTTCTGTGTAATTCCACATGTTATGCAATACTGTTTAAAGTCAGTACTTGTAAAAATTGTTACATTGTCAGAGACGAGAGTATTTGGATAACCGTGCACTGAGAAAACATCCTTCAAAAGCTGGATAGTCGAATTTGTTGTAGGTGCGTTTCTAAGGATACCTATTTCTATCCACTTTGATTTTGCATCGTTACATATCAAAAACTGATGTCCTTCAAAAGGTCCAGCGTAGTCTACATGTATACGTTCCCAATTTTTACTTGGTTTGTATAGCAACCTTTGGCGGATTCTTACGAAGATTTGCACATTCTTCACAACTTTTTACTAGGTTTTCTATGTCTCCATCTATGTTTTCCCAATATACATAACGTCTGGCTAGTTGCTTCATCTTGGTTATTCCTATATGGGTGACATGTAGTTCATTTAGAATCACGTTTCTAAGAATTGTTGGTATTACTACTCTATCTTTTCTAAATAGTATATTATCTAAGATAGTATATGGTGTATCTTCCGAGTTAGATTTAAGGTTTTTCATAAATTTTGCAATTCGATGTCTTTTGAAGTTTCTTGAGCAATAGTGTCAGCAGTAATATGTAAGTTTGAAATTTGAAATAGTGACTCACAATATAGGTTTTGGACTTCCTCGTTAATAAGTATATCAAATGTTTTACACTTTTGCACGATAGGTACACGTGACAAGCAATCAACATTACTATTTTCTTCTCCTGTTTTATATTTGACTGTGTAATCGAATCCTGATAGAAAAGAGGCATAACGGAGTAAGCGAGCGGAAGTCATCTGTGGCAATGCTCGATTATGTCCGAAGATTCTTGCAAGCGGTTCGTTATCTGTGACCAATAAAAATTCTTCCCATATACATGGTTGTAAAATCTATTAACTGCAAACACAATCGCCAAGGCTTCCCGATCTAACTGACTGTAATTCATTTCGGAAGTTGTTAAAGCTCTTGATGCGTAAGCGATTGGTTTTCTTCTCCATCAATAATGTGACTAAGGATTGCGGCTATGCCTACTGGACTTGCATCTGAAGTGAGTACGGTAGGTAATGTTGGATCATATGGTACTAATATACGATCGCTGCACAATTCAGTTTTTAATTTTAAAAATGATGATTCACAGGAAGATGACCAATAGAAACGTTGCTGTTTTTTCAATAATTTTCGCAGTGGGTATGTTATTGATGAGAAGTCAGGAATAAAACTTAAATAATATGTTACCATACCGCGGCATTTCCGACACTGCTTTTACTTTTTCTGGTGATTTCTTAATTGCATTCATTTCAATAATGTAGCCTAAGTATTCAATTTGAGTTCTAAAAATGAGCATTTTTCTTTGTTTAAATGTAAATTATACTGAGAAAGTCTTTGTAAACATAGTCTGAGATTTGTAGCACATTCTTCTTTTGTGGCACCGTGCACGATGATATCGTCAAAATATGTATCACACTTGGGAAGGCCTTGCAGGATTTGACTATTCTATTGAATTCAGAATACCAAAGCTTAGTCTGTTCATTCGATAAGTTCCTCTGTGCGTCGAGATAGTTTGAATTATACTACTTTGTTCATCAACTCGAAAATGCAAATATGCCTTAAATAAATCTAATTTGCAAAAATATTCTGAGATTACTTAATATCTTCAATGCGTTTAATTGGAAAATTTGCTGATTCTAGTCTGTCATTTACACCGCACTTATAGTCCACACAAAGTCGAATACCTCCATCTGGTTTGGTAATAATAACCAATGGAGAACCCCAATCACTTGTGGCTACGGGAGTTATTATCCCTGCTTGTTCCAAGGTATTTAGCTCTTTGTCGACACGATCTCTGAGTGCATATGGTACATTTCTTTCTTTCGTAAATGTAGGTTTTGCGTTTTTTCTGAGAACTAAAGATATTTGAAAATTCGAAGCACAATCTATTTTTCCTTCAAAAATTACTGAAAATTTTTGTATAATATCTTCCACGGCTACTACGAATATATCTATTATTACTTGTTGATTCTGGATACTTTGTGACATTTCTTTGTCTATTTGCTTTAATTCGAGATCAAGTTTCCTAATCCAATCACGACCAATTAAAGAGTGATGACCTTTTGAAACTACATATAGATCTGCGATAACCGTTCTATCTTTGTAACTTAAGTTTACGGTAGCCTGCCCCTTGCATGGTACAGTATTATTCGAAAATGTGCGAAAATGTATATTAGAGAGTTCTAGTGTTACATTTAATTTTAAATCGGCAAATTTATCTTCTGGTAGGATTGAATACCTTGCTCCTGAGTCAGCTTCCATTTCTTGTGATTGTCCATTAATTGAAACAGTGATCATGTAATTTTCGGAACTTGATTGAATTTCGAATAAATCAGTAATATCTCTTTGATCTACAACCGGTCTTATTTGATTTACTCCGAATGAAGAAATTGTTTCACTGTGCTCTGGGAAACTATTTGAGATATGGTGGACTTGTCTCCTTTCTGCGTTTTTCTTGTATAGAGTTGTGATGCAAACTTTTGCGACATGGCCTTCTTTTTTGCACGATTAACATCTTAGTTTTTTCCTATCGCAGCGACATTCATTTGATTTATGGTTATCTTTTTCACAATTAAAACACAAATTATCTATTCTAAGTGCACTATAGTCAATTTTATATTTACGTGACTGCGAATAATTTGGTGACTGAGAACGTAACTGAGAGCGCGACTGAGAACGATACTTTGAATATTTTTGGTAATGTGGGCTTTTCCCACGGTGACGATAAGAATTTTCATTTTTGAAATATTCATGACGAGATCGGTTGAATTGTGACACTTTGTTTACGTTAGTTTGCTCATTTTCGGAAAAAATCGTCATTGATGAACTCGGTTTGCTCATTAGTTCTTTACTTTGTATGCGTGAGGCTTCTAACGCGGTAGCTTTTGCTAAGATTTCTTCGAACTTTATGGTATCTGATTGGAGTAATTGTTCTCGGATCCAATTGTCGCGAATTCCGCGGATAAATTGAGCCCTTAAAAACACTTCAACGATTGAAACATTTTTTTGACATTCGCACGTAACAAATAGATCACATTCTGATAAATTTCTTTGCAGTGTAGCGACATATTCTGCAATTGTTTGTTTTTCATCTTGATGGCATGAAAGAAAATAATGTTGTGACACTACGATATTTTTCTTGAGAGTCAACATTTGCGAAAAAAATTTTACAATATCCGCATAATTGAGATCCTTTACCGGCTTTTCCGGTCCCATAAATGCTGATAAATTATTGTAATATAGAGAACCGATTGAAGTGCATAAGAGTTCTATGTAACAAGAAAACTTTTCTTTTTTTGCATCGTAATTTTCGAAGGGTGTAATATTTGAAACTGGATCTATTGCAATTTGACGTACTTATAATTGTTCAACTAATTTTTGTTGATTCTGCGACAATGTTTCTGCGAAAGACGCCAGTAATTGCTTTAATACATCAGCATCCATATTTTACAGTTGAAGAGAAAAAAAAAAGAATGGGAATCAAGTACGCAATTACTTTTGTACTTTCGCCATTGTTACATCTAAAAATCTTGCGTTGCACCAAAAACACGAAAAATTCACAGCCTCGTCGCCAATCTGTTGTGACTGAATGGTTTGTTTCTTCTTGTGATTCACATTAATTGAAAAGTCTGGATGTTTTATCGTTTTATTAACTTAAACCGTTGATTGAAATATTGGTAAAGATAGTCAACCTTACGGGATTATGCGACCCCGAAATTTGTTCTAAACATCAGAGGTCGGTAGTATCGCTTTGTGCTAAGAAAATACGTCAATTGTATTGTAGAATTTACAGAACAGTATTGCCGATAAATGTGAAATAGAAAACTGTAATTTTGCTGATAGTTTATGCTAAGGCACGACATTGTTGCCAATGCATCATGCCGTTGATTGAAATATTGGTGCATTGAGTCAATGTTGACAAACAAACAAAAACATGCGTTCTACAATATACAAGAATTTATTGATTTTTGTCGACGTACTAATTAAATGTGTGTCCTTTGTTATATATTTTTTTTCTATTGTCTGTTAATTGTTCAATGTAATAATATTTATTTGTATCTTTCTTACGTAAGGTTATAACAATGGTTATACCATCATGACAAACACATATATGTACAAAGATTGTATACATACACATGTGAATAAAGTTTATTATTATGAAAAAAACCTGCAGATTTAAAAGTATTAATTTCGTAAAGAAATCGTTGAAAAACGTTCTCCCAAAAAAAACAATTTCTTTAAATACTTTTAAAATTCCATACTCATATATTTATTACATTAACATCGTTTATCCGTTGAAAATGTTTTAAAATCTATTAGGCTTACGCAAGTAAATTTCTAAATTTTGGTCATTGAAATTAAAATTTTTAACATAGAAACGCTATCCCTTTTTATGTTGGAACGAATGTTGAATTTTCTTATATTACAATCTAACGTACTCAACTGTTTGCATCTAAACAATATTATAACAAGCCTACTCATTTACTAAAGGTGTTGCTAAAAGTATGCAATTGTAGAATTTCTGACTAAGCCGATAAGGAATGTGACTCATAAACGATAATCCGAAGACTCCTCGTAATACATTTGTTTCAATATCAACTTTAGGTGTACTTATATTTTAAGATATGATAAACGCATTAAAGAAGCATCTATGCAAAGCTTAATGATTATCTGTTTATTTGTTACAATGAAAATATTACAGTCAAGATTGGTTTTTAAGTATGTTTGTAAATTATTACTATTATTTTAGATCAGTTGGAATTGTAATTTTTGAAACAATGTTTATAATTAATGAGCTATTTTACTTTAATTAAACTATTTTAATTCGAAACCATGATATTTTGATACAGTTTCAAAGAGTAAAATCCTAACTTTTTATCTCTACTAACAGATAACAAAGTGTCACTTTTCGTAAATTATTTTTTCCCTCGGGAAAAAGTGAGTACTATTTTTAACACCAAATTTCCCTCAATAATTTTCTAATTCTATTGTAATATGATTTTTCAATATTAAATCGTCATTTATTTCGTCACAGAAAAGAATAGTGTATTATACACGTATTATCCGCACCGCGTCGGGAGACAACACACCTCAAGCTAAAATCTAGTACTTTTATTTTAGAAGTAATAGGAATAGGTTTTATTACCAAGTGAATTTAAATTTGAAGGTCTAGTGGAACCCACTTTCCTAAAAACACGGTAACTTGTTGCCTTTTGAATTGAAAAATTTGAAAACCAATTTTTATTTAAAATCCTTTTCAACTGAACACGTAAAACAAGTAGATACAAAAACCAATAATTTTGCGTTTTTGAACTCTAGTGGTATTTCTCCCAGTATGTTCTACTTTATTCCTAACGAAGTTATTAAATGACAAACAAATGTCAACACTATTATTTGCAAGTTAAAAAATAAAGTGCAAGCATAATTTGTAAAATAATTGTTTCTTATTTATCTAACACCGACCAAACCAAACTGTTTTAACAAATAACGCTTCGCATGTATTTTAGTAAATTATTAAAAAAACATTGTCATTAAAATCCAAGATATGTATCATCAATGGTATTATTCATAAATGAAAAATTCGTCACTTTTAATTACTAGTTAATACGTTTACTAAATATTTGAAAACGTTGCAACATTGTATTGACAAAAGTAAATTTTACGGATTGTATGTTGCGCCATTTTTACAACGGTGGAATAAATTGAACTATTCTATTTCAAGAATCGTACACATTATAACTTAGCGCTTCAGTACAGGTGAAAAAAGTAAACAAAAACGCAACCCAACATGCATATGTGAATTGCATCCGTGATACAAGCAAATACAAGCGGTTGACTATCTTTACCAATATTTCAATCAACGCTTAAACACAATATGAATTTGACAACAAAAACACTGTGTAATGCAGCCATTGTCTATTATATTTATATTCTACTCCTAGCTGGCGCTGCTTCCTTACACAGTGCCGTACTTAATAATAATGTTAGAAGCAACAGCTGATGACTACGTTTTAAGCACATTAGTGTTAAGCGAAATTAATTCGAATGATACAGAGGAAGACTGGTTTATAACTTTGACACGGGTGCTAGAATTAATGTAATCCCAGAATTTATATACATATAATCAAATTAAAAATTCAAAGATAAAATTGAACAACACTAATAACATTAAAGTACAAAATTTTGAAGGTAGGAATTTGACAGTTATAGGTTCTTGCATGTTAGATGTTAAGATTAATGATGAAAATTATGAATTACAGTTTGTTATCATTGAAACTGATGGAAGTGCATGTTTATTGATAGGTTTGCAAACAATACAGATTTGAAATATTTTAAAAAGGAATAAAATTAATGAAATCTGTGAGATCAAAAATATTGTTGATGATAGCACAAAAATAATTAAAAAGTATGATGCTTTATTTGAAGGTATGGGCAAAATAGAATCTCAACCGTATGAATTTTATTTAAAAGAAAATTATAAACCTCAAATTATGCCAAGTAGGAAAATTCCATTTAGTCTAATGGACAAATTAAAAGTCTAATTGCAACGTATGATAAATGATGAAATTATAAGTAAAGTAACAGAACTCACAGAATTTGTCATTCCAATAGTAATAGTAAAAAACCTAACTCTGATAAAATTAGATTTGCCTTGATCCCCAAAATTTGAATCAATGTCTAAAAAGAGAACATTTTAAATTACCAACGTTTGAAGAAATAACAAGTGATATCAGTAATGCAAAATATTTCACAACTTTAGATACCAATAAAGGCTTCTGGCAAATTAAATTGTCAGAAAAAGCATACAACATTCGCAACACCATACGGCAGGTTCAAATTTAATAGGTTACGTTTCGGGCTAACAAATGCTCTAGAAATATTCCATCGTACATTTAGTGGAATACACGGTGTGAAAATTTATTTAAACGATTTAATAATTTTTCCGTCTACAATTAATGAACATAATAAAATATTAGAATCAGTTTTAAAAATTGCTACAAATAAAGGAATAAAATTTAATAAAGAAAAATTGTAAATTATTAGTAAATGAAGTAAAATTCATTGGTCACATATTAAGTGCAGATGGAATTAGAATTGATCCAGATAAAACTGAGGTCATCAATCAAATTAAAAATCCCAAAAGTAAAACTGAATTAACAAAATTCTTAGGTATGATAACGTACATATCAAAATTTATTCCAAATTTATCAAAAAAAACTGTCAATTTAAGAGATTTACTTAAAAAAGATGTGGAATGGTTATGGCAACCACATCATAATACTGAATTCAATAACCTTAAAGCTTCATTAACTACATGTCCAATTTTAAAGTTTTATGATGAAAGTAAAGACATTGTGTTGTCAGTAGATAGCTCAAAAGATGGGCTAGGAGCAGTTATTCTACAAGACAATTTACCAATCGCGTACGCTTCGAAAAGTTTAAATAACAAGGGTATGCTCAAATAGAGAAAGAAATGTTATCAATCACATTTGGGTGCCAGAGATTTTATCAATATTTGTTTGGTAAACATTTTTTAGTAGAGTCAGATCATACACCGCTAGAAAGCATATTTTTGAAACCATTAGATAAATGTCCTCTAAGACTACAAAGAATGAGAATCACTTTACAACAGTATAACTTAACCGTCAAATATAAATTTGGTAAACAATTATATTTAGCAGATGCTTTATCTCGATCTAGCTATGATGATAAAGATTTCAAAATTATAGAAAACCAAATTGAATCCCAAATTAGTTTAATACAAGAAAGCAAAACAATAAGTAGTATAATATTAGAAAGATTGCAAAAAGAAACAAAAAATGATGAAGAATTAAATGAAATTAAAAAGCTAATTAAAGAAGGATGGCCTAAGAACAACAATAACTTAAATAATTTAACCAAACCCTATTACAAACACAGATGAGAATTAAATATTAAAGATGATTGTATAATGTTAGGACCAGGATGGAAATGGCAACAGAGAAGAGAAAGTATAGATTAAGAAAACAAGAATTAGGGAAAAGAAAAGATTGGTGGAACGGAGAATGCGAGAAGAGGAAAAAGAATTAAGAAAAGGAAGAAGAAAATGGAAAAAAGGAAAGATAGAGATAGATGAATACAAAAGGTTAAAAGTAAATTTTAAGGGAATATGTGCAAAAAATTAAGAAGAGCATAAAAAACAAAACGAAATAAAGATTAGAGAAATTAAAAATGACGGTATGGGAATTGATTAATAAAAAGAGGAAAAAGGAGGAAAGATGGAAGCAAATATAGATGAGGAAAAATGGGAAGAACACTGTAAGAAGTTAGTAGGAGAGAGTGAAAAAAACAAGAAATGAAGAAGTTGGAAAAAAAAGGATAAGACACAGAGAGGGTGGAATAGGAAAAGAAGAAATGGAGAGAGCAATAAATAAATTAAAAAAGAAAAAGCAGTAGGGACGGATGGAATACAAGGAGAACAATGGAGGTACATCGGAAAAGGAATGAGAGAAAACGTAAGAGAAGTATTCGAGAGAATATGGCAAGGAGAAGGGTTTCCAGAAAAATGGAGAGAGGCAATAATATGCCCAACTTACAAGGGGGAGATAGGAAGAAAGCGAACAACTATAGAGGAGTGAGTATAATGAATGTGGGCTATAAGATATATGCGGGAATAGTTAGAAAAAATTGGAAAAAGAAATAGAAGAAAAGAATATAATACCGGATTGGCAAGCAGGATTTAGGAAAGGAAGAGGAACGATAGACAATATATACATATTAAAGCACATAATCAATAAAGAGTTAGCAAAGAAAGGAGGAAAGATGTACGCAATATTCCTAGACATTAAAGCGGCATTTGATAATCTGGAAAGAGGGGGATTATGGAAAAGGATGGAGGAGGTAGGAATAAACAGAGATATAAAAAATGCAATAGAGGAAATATACGAAGAAACAAGGTGTAGAACGAGGGTAGGGAGGAAGCTAGGTAGAGAATTTAGGACGGAAAAAGGACTAAAACAGGGATATCCGCTAAGTCCAATCTTATTCTCGATATACATTAGTGATCTTGAGAAAGAAATGGAAAAAAATCAAGTAGGAGGAATAGTAGTAGGAAGGAAAAGATATGGGTTTTAGCATACGCGGATGACATTGTGGCAATAGCGAGAAATGAAGAAGAGATGAGAGGAGTAGTTAAATTTATGAAGAAATACATGGAAAAGAAAAACTAGCAGCAAATGTCGGTAAAACAAAAATTATGGAATTTAAAAAGAAAAGGAAGAAGAAAGGAAGTGAAATGGTAGTGGGGAGGAGGAGGTAGAGAGAGTAGACAAGTATAGATACTTAGGTTACAACATCAGATACGATAACAAAGATGGAGACCATATAAAAGAGATGAAAATGAAAGGAAATAGAATAGTAGGACAAGTATGGGGGTTAGGGGAAAGGATATTTGGTAATATATAGAGAGAAAAGGAGATGAAAAGTTGGTAAGAAGTGTGGTACTGTATGGAGCGGAGATTTGGGGTTTGAGGGAATGGCAAGAGCTGAGAGAAGATACAGGAGAAATACTGGAGGTGGACGTTAGGACTAGAGAAGGAGACACCGGGGTATATAGTGGAAGAAGAGCTAGAAATAGAAAAAATAAGGATACAAGCAGGAAGAATTGCAGTAAGGTATGAAGAAAAATGGAAAGTAGGAAGGAAAATGAAATACTATATGAATGTTGGAAAGAGATCAAGGCACAGAAGGTAAAATATGGGGAAGAAGAAAGAAGAAAATACTATGAAAGAGTGGGATACGCGAGAGAAGAGATAAAGAGATTAAGAGTGGGGGATAAAGATGGAAGAGGAAATAATTGCAAGAGATAAAGATACTCAGAAGCAGGAAAGAAGGGCAAAAATAAAGGAAGGAAAATATAACGAGAAATACATAAAAATAATGACAGACAAGACACCAAAGTACATAACAGAAGGAAAAGGAATGAATGAAATAAGAATGATTGCAAGGTTCAGAATGGGTAATGAAGAAAATGAAAATAAATATTCGATGAGTGATGAGGAGAGATTATGCAGGTTGTGTGGGGATGAATGGGAAAATATAATACATATGAAAGAGGGATGCAAGGAAACAAGACACGAGGAAAAGGAATGGAAGTTACTACTAGGAGAGAAAGGGAAGGAAGTGATGGAGAGAGGAGAAGAAAAGAAAAATACTGAAAACTTAGAGAAGAGAGGGATGGGAGGTTGAAGAGGGAAACAGGAATTACTTATTCAAAGTGGTGAACTTTAAGATTAGATAATAAAAGACCAGGATACCTAATAATTCGAACAGGAAATAGAGCATTGAAACTGAAGGAAAAGATGAAAAACAGAAAAGAGAATAAAATGCTGTACATATGTTAGAAAGAGATAGAGGAACAAAAAGTGAAATAAGGTAAAGAAGATAGGAAAGCATATTATCAAAGAGGAGGATACGCAAGAAGAGAGAAAGATGAAAGAAGAGATAGTAAAAAAAAGACAAACATAACCAGGTGCAGGAGAGAAGAACGAAGATTAGACAAGGATGATATACCGACAAATACAACGATTTAATAATGGATGGAATCAAATATGGATAAAAAGAAAATGATTGTTAAGTTTTTTTTAGTTAAATTTCGTATTTAGTTTTAAGTTTAAAAAGTTTGTGAAAGAACCGAATCACTTTGTTATTTTAAAAAGACAAATAAATTTGATTTGATTTTGATAATGTTAGGAGACAGGTTTGTAATACCGAAAAGTATGAAATTATAAACGAAACGTTAGACAAAGTTTGAATGATTATTCTAAAAAGAGGAGATAAATATAAACAATGATGTTGAACTAGATGTAAGTAATGAGCATGTCGTGCATAAAGATACTAATGAAACAATAGTAAACACTCATGAAAGCGACATAGTCATTGCACCAAGGGTTTATGGTTACAGTTTTTAACGAGACTTAAGACGTCTTATTTGTGTCCTAATCTGCATGTACAAATATAAATAAACAAAATATATATATTTAATTTTTTATTATTGAATGTTATTCTTAAAAAGTTAATGTAAAAGTAGTAAGAATATAAAAGAACTAATCATATATCTATCTACATCGTTTGTAACTTTGTTCTATACTTACTTAAAAAATACACATTGGTTTTGAAATCTAATACAATTTTTTAATTCTAGTTTTATTATTTAAACGCTTTTAATTTTATATACTTATCAAATAGTAACTTGTGAAAAAATAATTCTTATAATCCACAAAACATAAAACTACAAAAAGTAAAATGTGCGTCTTGCGACATCTACAAATTGCTTATTTAATTCCAACCCATACAGCACACAAAGTTTCTGACATGTTTCGGACATATTTCAAAGTTTCATTTATATTACGGTTTCACAGATACATTTCTGAGATGTACCTGACAGTTGAGAAAGAAATATTTCAGTGCATTCTGTCTGAGGGCATTCAGAAATAAAACAATACGCATCAAGGTTAATAATCAAAGTGGTTGTAGATTTATAAAATGATATCTACATAGACATCTTTCTAACATGAGGCATTGTATTTTAGAATAAAATCGCAAAATTAATTAACATTTTTTTTTCAAAATTAAATATATGAATATAAATGAGAAGAAAATTAAATATTTTTGTGATAAAATTCGTCGATTCCCAACACTTTTTTTTTCTTAGCATTGGCATGTTAGTAGGTTTCCAATAGAAGCGTAAAATCAATAATCTGCAAATGCATACAAAAACAAATCTCTTTAAACAAAAGAATTCATCGCGGGAATTGTTGAGTCACGTTTATCGTCTTCACAGAATGTCTTTCTCAATTGCTTTGTCCTACTCTTTGTGTTTCATCTAACTCTTGTGGTAGGGATAAATTGAATATCAATATCATACAATTATGTGGGTCCACTTTAATACATTACTTAACGCATCTTATCAACTACTGCCTTGAGAATAGTTATTTTCCTAACAAGTGTGGAAAGTAGTAAATATCGTGCGAGTGCTAGATAGCTTCACGAGTGCGAAGCACAGTGAAGATAAGCACGAGCACTGATATGTTACTTTCCAACGAGTTAGGAACACTATTTTAGACGACTGCTTACATTTTTTGTGAATAAAGGTTGTAAATGCCAATGTAATCATGACGGTTTTGATTTGGAGAGAAAATAGAAAATGTAAATCTTATTTTGATTATAAAACAGAAAATAATCAGCTTTGCAAACCTTCAAGCAGATGTGTTTGCTGGCTTGCATACCCAACTTACTCTTATAGTTTCCCCTGCAAGTACAACTGATCCATAGATAAACGCAGAGGTTTAGATAGGAAACTCATATGGATGTATTGGGAATCGAATTATAATGATTGTGGACTTTTTCCTGCAACTGTTGTATCATAACTTGTAAATCAATACCAAAATAAATGGACGTGAATCGCGCTAAATGCACCACATTCCCCTAGTTTACTTTGCAGCGTTTGGTATTTCTGATTGTGCTATTGTTTGCTGACCTGTTATTTGAGCGTTAAAATAGAAATCCGATTTTTATATTGTTGTTAATTGTTCATCGTTATTTGTTGCTGTTATTTGTTAATTGTTATTGTTTTTCGTTATTAGCTTATTACTGACACTTACTGATAGGTACGTACATTTTTCTAACATTTTATTGTGGAACACTATTGTAAACATTAATTGTAATATTATTATTGTTACAGTTGTAAAATTTACAGGATGCTGGGCCTGGACATATCGTTCTGAGACTGTCATAGTATTATTACCCGTCGACTTTTCTATTTCGATGCAGGAAGATGTAGAAACCACAGGTTCGGGAACTGTCGATGATGAAGGTCTTGCTAATGTTGACCCCGATGCTTCGTTGATAGATCTTACAATTGTATTGGCAACTTTTATTTTATTTTGTACCGACTCATTAATGTATTCCTCAGCCACGAAGTCGACTGCCATCCACCATGACGTTTGAGTGCGGTAATATCACCACCCGCATCGACTAATATGGTGGCTGAGGAACGCCGATAACAGTGGCCCGTGTAAGATTCAGGATTTTTGAGATTAAGGTAAGTTGCAATTAACTTAGGTGTACCCCCAATTTTATTTATTCCCACAGGTTGGATCGTGCACTTTCTATTTCGATAATTCAAGAAAAATCTGTTGTGGCTTAAATTGAATGGTCTTAGGGCAGCATATTTACAATAATATTCGTAAAATTCTCCAGTGACAGTAAATGTGCGTATCTTATGTGTTTTTGTATCTGGTATTTTAATAAGTACAGCTGAGTTCAAGTTTTCAATATTTTCCATTTTTAAATTAACTAATTCTTGTTTTCTACAAGCTCCGCTAATTCCTATTATCAAAATCACCTATAATAATAAAAATAATGTATGAATATAGAATACTGTTATTTATTTGTGGTGCCCACCTTTTGTAATAAATACAGATCATCCGATTGCTTCATTAATAAATTTTTGATTTCATCTGGTGTTAAAGTGTTTGATTTTGTAGGTTTGTAACCCACGGACTTCCGTTTTAAAAAAGCTTTTAGTTTAGCATAATTGGCGATGTTTATATTTTTATTTATAGCTAGAGTCGTTCGCAACATTGAATATTGCGTCCACAGTGAATTTGGTGCAATTTTATCGGCCAGTTGTCCAAAGTATGCTAACACCGTGTTTTCAGAAAAGAGGATATAACTCCTGCCTTCTTGCGCCAATCCATAAATCTCTCAAAAGCTTTCATGTATCTCTCTCTAGATTTTTCGGGTAATAAACCAAATTCTGACTCTTTTGCCGCTTCTAAAACTGCTGGTGGGGTACATTGAACATCATCATCGCTACTTATCATTTTAATTATAATTCAAACAAACTGAACCTGACTGAATTTAATATTTAAAATGTCAAAGTATAAATACCTACTTGATTTTTGTAAAAATGGGCCGTTGCTAGGGGTATCTAAGAAGTTAAAAGTTACTAATATGTTAAGAAATAACTAATATGTTAGGAAGTAACTAACACGTTATTTGAAATTTTCTCGTATAAGGTAGCGTTGCGATATAGTCAGTTTCTACAGCAGTCGTCTAAAAAAGTATTTTTCCAACTAAATGGAAAGAAGCACAAATAATACCAATAGCTAAAAAATAATCCACGTCAATATAAATGACCTCAGACCTATAAGCGTTTTATCGGTTCTTTCTAAGATATTAGAAAATATTATGGCTAATCAAATTATGTATCACTTAAAAACTAATAACATCCTACCGGCAATGAAATCAGGCTTTAGAGAAAAATTTAGCTGTACAACTGCTTTAACTTTAGTTATGGATGACATTATACGCGCTACAGATTCGAATGAGTTAACTATCTTGATTCTATTAGATTTCTCTAAAGCCTTTGATAGAGTTAATCATGATTTGTTTCTTCAAATCCTAACTCATATAGGTTTTGACAACACTGCTTCCGTGCTAATGGCTAATTATTTACGGGATAGAACCCAATGCGTTAAACTAGGCAAGAAAATATCAAAAAAGTTACGATTACAACGGGAGTGCCTCAAGGATCCATACTGGGTCCGTTATTGTTTTCAATTTACACTTGCCATCTACCATTATCATTGTAAATATCATATCTATGCTAATGACACTCAACTTTATTTATCTTTTTTGCCACATGAAAATATTAATGAGGACATAAGTAAAATGTATGTCTAACGACGCCTCGTGTAATATGGACACGTATAAATAGTATAAATTAAGAAATGCCAATGAGGACCTTACACGACTATACAATTGGTCTGTAGATCATTCTCTAGAAATAAATTGTTCAAAATCGTTTTTAATGTTGTTTGGTAGAGAAAAAACACAAAAATTAGTGTCAAATAAAATATTTGTTAAGTTAAACGGTAATTCACTTACGCCCACCGAGTCAACTAGTAATCTAGGTCTGACAATCGATTCTAATCTTAAGTTTAAACAACATCTAAACTCTCTAATCTCTAAATCCTATGGTAAACTCAAAACATTATATACTAGTCGAAAACTTTTAAGAGTTGATATCAAAAAAATGCTGTGAGATTCATTAGTTCTTTGTAACTTTTCCTGCTGTGATGTAATTTATGCCCAATTTCTGACAAAACAAGATTTTAATAGAATACAAAAAGTTCAAAATAATTGTTTTGAGATTCATATTTGGAATAAGAAAATTTCAGAGAGTGTCTCACACACTACAGCAAACTGATTGGTTAAACATGAGAAATCGAGTTCATTTACATAGTTATTGTTTTTTTCATAGAATACTTTACTACAAGTCGCCACCTTACTTGTACAACAAATTTACTTATCGAACTGACATACATCATCCGAACTTGAGAAATAAAAACTGGATATACGTGCTACCTTTTACAACATCTCTATTGAAGTCCTCTTTTTCATATTTAATAGCAAATTGCTGCAATAGTATTGAGAACTCATGGCTAGATTTATCACCCAAGTCATTTAAATTAAAAATTAAATACAAACTTCGTAAAAATCAAGAAACTTAATACGCAATGTCATTTTATGTTTAGATATATTAGAATACTTAATACACAATTATATGTTATGTTTTTATTTGTGAATACAATGAATTAATGTTGTTCTCGATAAATTACTATTATTAATATATGGGTTTTCTGCTTGATTACTGCAAAAATCACAAAAATTATACTAAACAGTTTTTTTTTTGTGCCGAGTCAAAGCGCTTTTTCCAGAGCGTCGGCACACGTACATTTTCAAGTTTCCCGCTTGACTACAGCGATAACCACAAACATATCTAAAGAATTTTTTTTTAAGTATGCGCTCTAATGTGCTAAATCAAAGTGCTCTTGTTGAGACACTTATAGTTGCATTTATCACAGCTAAACAGCGTCCCTCTAGAATGAAAAGTCACTAGTGTCTCCTGATGTGTCTTTTCAAGTTTACTGATTCGCTACAGCATTAATTACAAATATTACACATAAAAGTGATTTCTGAGTGTGCCTCCTATTGTGCCGAGTCAAATTACCTTTCTCGCCACACTTACAGTCACATTTATCACAGCCAAAAAGTTTCTCTCCGGAGTGTTGGTACATGTGCATTTTCCAGGATCCCGCTCGACTACAGCGATAATCACAAACTTTACACCTAAAAATTTTTTCGTGAGTGTGTGTTCTATTGTGCTGAATCAAAACACTTTTTACGTGACACTTAAAGTCGCATTTATCACAGCTAAAAGGCTTTTCTCTTGAATGTTTGTACATGTGGGTTTTCAAGTGTATCTCTCGATTACAACGATAATCGCAAACATTACATCTAAAGAGTTTTTCTTGAGTGTGTGTTCTATTGTGCAGAGTTAAATCACTTTTGTTGCGACACTTATAGTCACAGTTATTACAGCTAAAAGGCTTTTCTCCAGAATGTTTGTACATATGGGTTTTCAAGCATCCCGATTGACTACACCGATAATCACAAACATTACACCTAAAGGGTTTTTCTTGAGTGTGTGTTCTATTATGCTGAGTCAAAGCACTTTTTTGGTAACACCTGTAGTCGCATTTAACACAACTAAAAAGTTTCTCTCCAGAGTGTTGGTACATGTGGATTTTCAAGTTCCCCGCTTGATTACAGCGATAATCACAAACAGTACACCTAAAGGGTTTTTCGTGAGTGTGTGTTGTATTGTGGCAAGTCAAAACACTTTTGTGTAACACTTGAAGTCGCATTTATCACAGCTAAAAGGCTTTTCTCTAGATTGTTTGAACATATGGGTTTTCAAGTGTTCCATTCGACTACAATGATAATCACAAACACTACACCTAAAGGGTTTATCTCGAGTGTGTGTTCTATGGTGCAGAGTCAAAGAATTTTTGTTGTCACACTTATAGTCACATTTATTACAACTAAAAGGCTTTTCTCCAATGTGTTTATACATATGGGTTTTCAAGTGTTCCGCTTTACTACACCGATAATCACAAACATTACACCTAAAGAGTTTTATTTGAGTGTGTGTTCTATTGTGCCGAGTCAAAACACTTTTTATGTAACACTTGAAGTCGCATTTATCACAGCTAAAAGGCTTTTCTCCAGAGTGTTTGAATATATGGGTTTTCAATTGTCTCGCTTGAGTGCAGCTATAATCACAAACATTACACCTAAAAAGGTTTTTTTAGTGTGCGTCCTATGATGCTTAGTCAAAGCATTTATGTTGTGCCACCTGTAGTCACATTTATCACATACAAAAAGCTTCCTTTGACACTGTTTTTAAATTTATCCTTACAGCGGTTGCAATTAAACAATTTTTATGAGTAAACTCTGAAATTGTATTGCTTTTAGTCTGATAAACGCAATCATAACATTCAACTACATTCTCTTCAGATACAATATGAAAGTGAACTGCTTTGTGCTTCTCTAATGTGAAATTATCAAACGTAGCATATGTGCAAAGATTGCATTTAAATAGGTGAGTAGATAGGTGAATGGTTAACTTCTGTTTATCATCTGTACCATAATTACATTGATTGCAGTAGTACAAAATATCCGATGATATAGATTTGTCCATGCAGAGGGAGACGTCAGTATTAAATAACACACATTCGTCTTTAATAATCTCTTCATTTTAATTCTCGAAGGCAACTTCGACAAACTCTTCTTTGATTTTTTCTAAGCAATACTCTTCATTACCAATTGAAGAGCAGCTTGTCGAAAATGAATGTGGTAGATTGTCAGATTTTAAAATGTTTTCATTTTGTAAAAAGGGTTGTTATTCTTCTTCAATTTTGAGCTTGCATTCGTTGCACGCAAGTGGGTTTTCATCGATGCTCGAACCCTTCAATGCAAGTCAAATTATTAAATAATTCAGAATGTACTAGTTATACTTACTGCTTTCATATGTAAGGTCGACAATTTAGGATGTAAAATTGAATCCTTACTTAGAGAATGAAATAGGGTTTCTTCATTTATTTCTTTTAAACAAAATTGACAAAATATCAAGACTGAATATACATGAGTATTTTATGGGGTTTTATGAAACGACCTCAACGACTTCAGCCGCATTATTTAATATAGTTAAAGACATTTTAATTAGATTAGATTTAGACGTTAATCATTGTAGAAGTCAGTGTTATGACGGTGTTAGAAATATGAATGGTCACAACAGCGGACTTCAAACGAAAATTCAGGAAGAAGAACCACGAGCCCTATATGTGCATTGTTTAGCGTATAATTTGAACTTGGTTGTGCAGGATTCCATGCGAGAAAACAGCAAAGTTCCAAGTTTTTACTAATGTTAAAGATCTAATTAATTTGATTCGTAAATCACCTAAACGTTTAAGTTGGTTCGAATCATTCCAGAAGGTTACGGAATCGGACGATGGTAATTTTAACACCACGGCTCTTAAACCATTTTGTCCAACCAGATGGTGTGTTCGAGTAAAATTCTTAAAAACAGTGATGACCAATTATGCTGTTCTACTGAAGTTTTTGGAGGATCTCAATAGCAAATCAACGAACGATGTTGGTGCTAAAGCAAATGCATATTTAAAATACCTTATGCAATTTGAGACCGTATTTTTAATTAAAACGCTTATAATTATTTTCGAAAAATAGAAATTTTAAACGCTTGTTTGCAAAAGGTTTCCTTGCAGTTTGGCAAAGCTGCTACACTTCTAGATATCGTAATTAGCGTTTTAAAAAACAAAAGAGGAAGCGAGTTCCCTATGCTTTGGAAATTCATTCTCAAAACGAGCATTAGTTTGGGAATTGAAGAACCTGTTTTACCACGACCAAAGAAAGTTCCAAAGCGTTATGATCAAGGAAGTTTACCACATCTCCACGAAACACCGGAAGACATGTATCGTACACTGTTTTTAGAAATTCTTGATCGGGCAATACATCGTTTAGAAGAGAGGTTTGATACAACTTCAATGAATCACCGACAAGAAGTAGAGATGTTCATTTTAGGAAAATGTGATGGACAAGCTATAATTGATTTTTACAAAACTGACTTTGAGAAGGATCATCTGATATTGCATCGCAATATGTTTTTGGATTTCTGTAAACAGAAAAACTTGATATGTAATTGTTTTAGTTATGCAGTGAACATTATGAAAATAAATACATATTTAATAGAACTAATTCCAGAATTTCATAAGTTCATAAAAATTGTAATGACAATCCCAGTAAGTTAGTGTACTGCAGAAAGGTCATTTTCGGCATTGCAAAGGCTGCATACATACCTTAGGGCAAATATGTCACAAAAACGGTTAAATGATACTGCAATGCTACACATTCATAAAGATTTTAATGACGAAATTGATAACTACACGCCGAAACACATTCTCAGTTATTAATATGTAAATTGACCAACATTTTGTAATTTGTAAGATTTCATATATGTATAACATGTTTTAGTATACATTTGTTTTGTACATAAATTTATACTAATTAGTAAATTCTATTCATTCATTTTTGAAAGAAGTTAAAATATTAATTGCTCATACAAAATCGTACACATATATACATAAGAAAAGTTTGTGTACCCAATGGTAATACCAGAACTCGCCGCCCCTGGTGTATGATGTTTTTTTTACACAATGCAAGTTACCTAGTGATTGTTGTATTTGCAAATAAATCCGTTGCTTGCATGTATACATGGTGCTTCAGAAACTATATACCACCTATTCGTTAACTGTTGACGAATATGGACGTGCAAAATTACTCTACTTTTAAACTAATCTAAACCAATTTATTATATTTAATAAAATACCAAAATAACGTGTGTTTAGTACAAAATGCCTACAATTAATGATTTAAAAAACCAAATCGAGGTTGCGGTTCACAACTTCTTCTATAGGGTGATCCAACGCCACAACCTCAAACAACACAATATGGCATCTGTAGAACATACAGTCATTTACTCTACATTCAATTTTATTGAAAACATGTTTTAAAAATTGTTCATGTACCTATTAATAAAAGTGTACATACACAAAAGCTACGAAATTATGTGCTGTGAAACTACAGATAGCAGTAGTTGCATAAATACGCATAATTTATGAAATCCAGAACATCGTCCATACATCGTGTAGATCCAAGCACACGTTATTGTGATTAATAATGGTTCTCAGCTGGTTTCGCGCCCATTCACAAAATTTTTAGCAACGAAAACGCACTGTTAAATGATACTAATGCCGATGTGCCACAAGTGTCACACATTCAAGTTAACGTTAAAGTATAAAGTCAGATCAAGACTGGATGTACAATCTAAAAAAAAGTGATAGATTTTAAGTTAACAATAAGTGACGTTGACAGAAAAGAGAGATTTACTGTAGGTGAAATAGTATATTATAGATTTATATGTATTCGTATGTTACATTTTAAATATTGTATTGTGATATAAGTGTTATGTATGGTGCCCCAGAAGATCAGTATAAACCTGCATAGTATGATGACGAAACCGTGTACAATAGTGGATTGGTTCGTCTTGGCAATGCATTTGCTTCAAGGTTTTAGAAAACCACTAAAACCTAAACATGCCAACACTTGCCCACCTTAGTATTCATATGTAATAATATTAATTAAGTCTGTAGAGATTATCGTAACCCTAATCAAAAGAAGTGGGTTGAGAGTGCGTCTGATTAAATATTGGGAAATAGAATATATGGTGCAGAGTGGTAGGAGGAGCCAAAAAGAAACCCATAATTAAACCACTGTTCAAGCTACATTTGTGAGGGAAGAGTATTTTTGTAACATTGTAACAAATAAAAAGATTTTAATTTCCATTTTTAGTATAATTTAATTTAATTTCCATAGGGCGATCCAACGCCACAACCTCAAACAACACAATATGGCATCTGTAGGACATACAGTCAACTACTCTACATTCAATTTTATTGAAAACAGGTGTTAAAAATGTTTCATGTAGGGGAAGGGAGGGTAAGATGACGATAGTAAGCTTATTTATTTATTTTCTTTTTGGTATTTTTGATCTAAAACTTTGATTCATAGTTTAGAACATTCAGTATTAGTTCTATTTGAAATATTATTTTTGTGATGTCAATATTATTAATGTGAATGTTTTTTTTTCCAACTTTATAACTTGATGTCAAGTTCGCCATCTTACCCGCATGTGCGGCGGGTAAGATGACTTTAGCAGGAGGGTAAGATGACGATAAATAACAAATAAAAGAAAAATAATATTTGTAGAAAAATATATTACTAAGTTTGACAAAAAGCACAAATATATGCCTTGTGTTTTGCCTCTGCTGATGTTAGCCCAGAACAGGCTGCTTGAACCCACTTTCGGCAGAGGGAACAAGCATACCAAATTTCATTTTTACCCGTGTCACTACAAATTAAACAAATGTCCTCCTTTTCTTCCAAATAGAAACTATCTTCATCTTCTTCCATATAATTGACTGATATAGATCAATCTGAAGATTCTTTATCATCATCAGGAAACTTTAATTTTCTCAGATGTTTCTGTTTTTCAATCCTTTATTTTCTTTATCTCTTCAGACTTTTTTCTTTTGCTTCTGTTCTCTCTTCTTTCGATTTTTTTCTTTGGTCTCCTCTTTAATTCTTTTGTCAATTTCTTTTTCTTCTAGTGCATTTTTAACTGGAGTGCCGGTGATAAACAGTGATGGTAGTTTTTTCCTCTGCTTTCTTTCTTTGTAAGAAGCAATAGGTAAAGGGGGTAGAGAAACACATGGTTTTGTTTTGAACGGTCCCGCTACTGCCTCATAAACACATGGTTCCGAATTGGAGGGTCCTGCTATTGCAACATCTGCTGAAACAGCATTCATCTCATGAGAGGATGCTGACGCTGCAGCATCCATACTCGTAGGAAGATCTTTACACGTATGCAATGATCCTAATATTTCTTTGTCCACATTATTTGAAGGTTCAAGTGGCTTTTCCGTGGTCATTGACGGCTCGAAATCAGAATCATTAAATATTTGTGAATTCAGTGGAACTACGCCAGTTGCTCTGAAACCTTGTACAGCATTTTTATTGTAGCAACCTTGTCGTAAGCCACATTAAATAATCGTGCCACATCTTTGATTGTGATAACTTGTCCTGGATGTTGCGCTAGATAGTTGTTACATGCCCGACTATAAGCGGTTTTAAAAGGTCCATAAAAAGCTACATCGAGTGGTTGCATACGATGACTCGTATGAGGAGGAAACCCAAAACCGTAATATAATTTTCACGACATAAATTTACTGCTTGTAGAGTAACGTGCGACGAATGATTGTCCATTAGAAGAAGAATAGGATTCTCCTTAGAAGGTCTTACATTTTTTATAAAATGATTCAACCATTCGATAAAAGCATCTGCATTCATCCACCCTGATTCATTACACACCGCCGAAGATCCTGATGGTGCACCATTTAAGAAATGGTGTTGCGTTCTTACCCTTGGAAAAATGAAGAATGGGGGTATGTAATGGCCTACGACGCTAAAACAGCATGCTGCAGTGACATTTTTGCTCTTTTTGGCCAAAGATATTTTGATCACTCTGCGGGTTCCTGTTGGGCTTAATATGTTAGGAGTCTTAGTAGGCACAGTAGGGCAGCCAGTTTCGTCAACATTAAATATCTGATGTTCAGCGTATTTTGTTTTTGCTAAAATCTCCTCATAAAGTTTAAAAATGACTCGACATTTACCCTATTAAAAGCCGCCAACCTAGCCCCTGACGTTGCTTCTGGCTTCCTCAAAAAAAAGTTAAATCGTGTAATGAAACTTTGTATGAAATCTTTTCCAGCCTTTTACTTTCTTTATTGAAGCGATGTTGAATCTTTAATGTCTCGGCATAGTCAAAACTATTTTCGCAAACTGTTCGCGTTTAATCCCAAATGCCCTTTTACTTAGATACTCTACATATTTTCTTAGATTATCTAGCTATTCATTAGTAAATGTACATTTGAATCTACCAGCGCCAGTTGGATAAGCTTCCACAGAATATTTCTTGGCATAGCGGCGTAAAGTTGCTTCTGAGATGTTACATTTCTTTGCAATGGCATTCACAGCCGCACCTGCCATCACCTCTTGCACAGCCGCTGTCATTGTTTCCTTTGGCCAACTTTGCCTATTTGTCTTTCTTTTGATAATTTTAACCATCTTTGTTACCTATAAATAAAACAAAAATACTTTAAAGATTTTCAAACAAGTCGGGTAAGATGACGAATTCGTTATATTGCCCTCTTAGTGAATTCGTCATCTTAGCCGCCTCAACCATTTTAAATTAAGTTTAATTTTAACCAGTAAAAAATATATATTTTAAAGAATCTTTATGAGGTATACATCTACAACAACCTAACATTAAGAAAAATACTTACTGCTAAGCTTATTTCGTTTGTTACAAATCTTACAACAGCACAAGCACAGAACACAAATGGCGAAATACTGTCATCAAGGCAAGTAATATTTTCACGGTTCCTATATAGACAGGTAAGAAACTTTATCACTGCGCTAAAGAAACCAACCAACTAGCTCCATCTAATAACAATCGTCCGAAATTATGAATTCGTCATCTTACCCGATTCGCCGTCTTACCCTCCTTTCCCCTATCTATTAATAAAAGTGTACATACACAAAAGCTACGCAATTATGTGCTCTGAAACTGCAGATAGGAGTAGTAGCATAAATACGTATAATTTGTGAAATCCAGCACATTCTCCATACATCGTGTAGATCCAAGTTACTTAATTTATGAGATTTCGTTTTATGTTAAAAAGTCTAAATGTAAATTTTAATCAGAAAAATTCAAACCATGCACTTATGTAATAATAGAAGTAACAAAATTATTAATTTGTTTGTGCCAACTGATATTGGAACAGAATCGGATAAAACTGCTAGTAGGGGAGAATGGTCGAATTCCGCGCACTTAAGAGAAAAACATTATATTTCTGTTACTTGCTAATCTAACAAGCTAAAATACATGGTACCCACTTTCCACCTTGTTTCCTTAACATAAGATACAAAAATGCATAAATTCAAGTTTTAAGTAGATTTAATTCAATATTAAAAAAAAGTGCATTTGCGCGAAATTACCTCCGAAGGGGCAATTCCGTTAATGGAAAAATAATGTGAAAAAAGTTATTATAAAACGTATGTACCTAATTTGTAAACAATATAGGTACCTACTATAATTCTCATTCATACTAATTAAACACAAAAATCACAAATATAATTTGTGGGTGAATTGCGACCACTACACTCGGCATGTGTCCATTCTGAGCACTTAACGCAACGATACCACAGTTCATTATCTCTGCCAAACTCCCCACAGATACTGCATATATCTTTTGGATTTAACGGATCGATATCGTCGAGTTCATCGTCATCACACAACAGATTTTGATCAACCTCGTTTTCACTACTAGAGTCTCCAGAATCAATAAGCTTCCTAACAACGTGCATTCTTGCAGATGTGTTTTTAGACTTCTTCACCTTTCCTTTCTGCAATCTTTCAGCTTTTTGTCTGCAAAAATCTTTTCTTACGTTCGTTTTCTTCTAGTACAGTCTTCATGGGGCTACTTGTAATAATTTCAGAATGCTTCTTTCTGGTACTTTTGGAAGCTTTTGAAGTCGCTGGCTGAGGGATTGTTGACAGAGCTTCAAAAGTGATCATTTTATCAGGTATTTTTGTGATTGGTTTTCGAATGAATTAGGAGGTACTAAAGTTTTTGAACAACTAGGTTGAGGTTGAGAGTGTGATGAAGAGCTGAAAGGATTCGTTATCGCCGCTGAACCATGAGCTATATCTTTTCCTGAAATGTGTTGTTGAATTATCGGATCTTGATTTGGTTGAACATTCTCAGCATCTTCTATTGGCCTAAAATGTTGAGCTGGAGCAAAATCTTCTTTACTAAACTTATCAGGATTATAGGGCATATTCCAGCCGTCTTAAATCCCGATACAGCCTTTTCTATAGTAGCAGTTTGGATATAAGCCATATTAAACAATTCAGCCAATTCGTAATGGGTGATTTTTATGAACATTGGATCTTAGATACATATCGCATTGTTTATTGTATGCCAATTTTAACGGTCCATAAAACGTTAAATCTAATGGTTGTAGTTTATGTGATGTGTGCGGGGAATGGACACCATCACTATACCATGATCTTTGCAATAATTGTACACATTGAGAGAAATATGGAAAACATGATTGTCAAGCACTAATAAAACGGGATCTTCTTTTGATGATTTGATGCGCTGCTGAAAATGCTTAATCCAATCTAAGAATAAATCGCCGTTAATCCACCCATTTTTGAACATGAATATATGGCACCTGCAGGTCCACCTTTTCTAACTGAGGTGAATGTCTTTGTCTCGGAAATATAAACATGGGTGGAATATATGTTCCTGAGGCGCTAAATGCACAAACTATAGTGACGTTTTTGCCACGTTCCCATGAAATGACCGACCCCACTTGTTTTTGTCCTTTAGGACTCAAAATTTTGGTAGGTTTTTGTACTGTGCTGATGCCGGTCTCGTCCACATTATAAATGTTATTTTCGGAAAAACGGTATTTTTCTAGAACATCTCCCAAATTTTTAAAATATCTTTGAACTTCTTCTTCATTAAAGGCAACAATCCTGCTCACACTTGTTCCTTCTGGTTTTCTCAGAGATATTACGGGGTTTCGTTTTATAAACAATTGAAACCAATCTTTTCCGGCAGCTTTCTTATCTTCGTTGAAACGATGTGTGATATTATTTTGAGATGCATATTTGAAAACCACTTCACGTAAGGTTGTTGGGGTTATTCCATAAAACATATTTGATAATTTGATAATATGGTTTGCCAATTGCTTTTCTATTGCAGGCGGAAAAGTAGGTTTGCGTCCGAAATTTGGGAAAAAGGCTTGCACTTTCTTTTAATTTATCCCTCAAAGTGGATTCAGGAATATCATAAACTCTTGCTGTGCTTCTGATGGGATGTCCTCGTCCAATTTCAGCAATTGCCGCTTCTAGTTGATCCACAGTCCACCTCCGCTTATTAGTTTTTCGCTTGTACACTTTAGGCATCTCTACAAGAAAAATTAGTGGAAAATATTATGGGGGTAATTTCGCGCAGCGCGGAATTACCGTCCTAATCTGCGCGGAATTACACCTCGCGCATGATTACTTATTGTTTTTAAGAATTATATTTTATTTTGAAATTTTGAATAATTCAAAAACAAGGAATGATAGATCAAACCACACGCTATCACATACATACAATGGAAATTACTGTATTTTATTAGGTAATTATCTTACCGATAACAGGTTATTTCACTATGTAGTAACAAAACATGTGCATTCTGCCCTACGTACTCACATTATATATAAGTAGTACTACACATTAAAAGTTGTTTATTGTAGTCATGCCTTTGATGATATGCTTTACATTAAAATCAACCCAAAATTTGTAGTATACTCACTATTAACTTTGCTTTTAACCCTACGTTGAAAAAAGTATTACACATAAATGTCGTTTTTTAAATGTATCATCAGCCTCTGAATTAGAATACTTCGGTTTACGTTCAATTGTAATATTTTTATTTTGTTTTTTACCACGCATCTTATGAAATAAGATGAGGAGTTATGTGACGGTTTCCAAATCGAAAATTTTAACACCCCTTTTTTTCATTTTTTCCGAGGAATCACTGTTAGTATATTATAATGAAGCAACACGGCTTCGTGCCGGGAAGATCTGTGATTTCAAACCTATTAACATGTCTGAATAACTGGACCATTGCCTTGGATAATAAATGCTCTATTGACGTTATTTACGTCGATTACGCCAAGGCTTTTGATAGACTACCAAAAATCCGCCTACTACACAAATTAGAAAATTTGGGCATTTGTGGAAACTTACTTGCCTGGATTAAAGCATTTTTTTTTAGTGTAACAATATCTCCACCAATATCAATTTTACAAAAAAAGTTGAAGGAAAAAAGTTGTTGGAAATTCTATTGTCTATAGATTTTGTTTAAACCATTTTTTTCTAAAACGCAATATGATTTTCGCTTAAAAGCGCGATGTGGAGTTCTGCGGTAAACGCTTGTTTAGTCATTTGCTTGTTTTTTATGGGTTTTCTCGGTATGTTTCCTTTGATATTTCTTATTTTCACTTATTTTTGGTATAGGACTTTGCAATATCTTTTGCCCGCGCTGTGTCCATATTGGTTACACAATGGGCAATAGTTTTCTTCGGTGCAGTTTTGTATGGCGTGATCTGCTTTTCCACATTTATAGCAGTTTTTTGATCTATCTATTCCCGTACAATAATTGGCGTTGTGATTAAGCTCCCAACATCGATAGCATCTTTGTATTTTCATTCCTATTTTGATTTTATTGTTTTTGTAAATTCTTCCGCGTCTTGTTTTATAAATTTTATTGTCACTATTCTTGTATGGTTTTTGTTCGGTCTAAATTCTCCTATTTGTATGTAAGTAAGTAATATATTTCGGTGTCGGTAGCGTTGAACATAAAATATAAAAATAACATTAGGACAATTACAATATACAATAGTATATAACAATACAAATAACACATATGTGTATATAATAAATATTAAAATAAAACTTATTTATCTATACATAAATTCGTCGATTGTGTAAAAGAGCAACTACTAAAATATTCTTTTAAAACTATTTTAAATTTTGTTGTTTATTATTCCATGGTTTTCAAGTGCTTTTGATATATGTTCTTTTTATTTGTCGCTGCATCCATTCCTCTTACTATTACATTCTTTGTTGTACTTTTTTCTCTTTTTTTCTATTATTGTGTCGCTATTGCTTTCTTATTATATTTTAGTGTCGTTAAACCTGATTCATCTTTTTCAGTTTTAATTAATAGCTTTCCATCTTTTGTGCTTCTTATGGTTTGTATTTTGTTAATTATTTAGTTTCCATTTAGTTTGTTTCTAATATGATGTAGTGTATCTATGAGTGCATATGTTTCTCTTTGTCTATATATTTGCGAATTTGCATCTTTCTTATCTTATCTTATTTCCACGCCTTTCGGAGATAGTATCCAAATTTCTTTGTTCTGGTTTTCGTCAATTGTATCCTTTGTTCTTTTCATAAATGCATATATTAATTTTTCTTTGTTCTCAATTTCATCTTCTATGTACAGCGCTGTTACGTTCCTTTTTTTCTTTATTTTCCGTTCTCTGTCCAGTATGTAGATGTTTGTTCTATAATTGTGCAGTGCCCATCTTTGTGGAGAACTTTGATTCATTCCATTAGTTCCGGGCATCTTTCCATCATTTTTTTATCCCATTTTGTATTTTCTTCATTACATTTGGTAATGAATATAATGCTGTCTCCGGTTATTTCTTCGCTGGATACCATTTTCGTCTTCGCATAACTTTCTTCTATCCAATCCCTTTCGCTAATTTTGTAAGTTTTTTCTAACTTTCCACTCATTGATTTTGGATATATTCTTGTAGATTTAGTTTCCCTATTGTTTTACATTCTTTGCATATTTTTCATTATATCTTCTTTTTCTTTTATTGATGTCTTGTATCTTACTTCCATTTGTTTATATTTGCCTTCTAATATTCTTAGTTTTCTTTTAAATTTTTATTATTTTTTCTCCTTCTTCGTCTTTTTCGTTAATTATTAAAGATTTTTCTGCGTCTGTTAATTTAATTTCTATTAAGTTTTTTTGTTCCTTGTCGCGTACATTTTCTGCCATCGCTCTTCTAATCATGCTGAATAATAGTGTTTTCTTTGACTGTTGTTGTTTACAGGCATTTTATTTTTATGGTTCGTTTCCCTTGGAGATGTGACTAACTTCCAGTTAGATGCCTCTTCGTTTTTTCTTCTTGCTTCTTTTTTTGGTGGCGTTCTATTAATTGAGTATCTCCTACCAAAAACCTTTCCTTCTCATCCCTTCTTCTCTGTTCTGCATCTCTTCTTTTTTGTTCTTCATTTCTACTCTTCGTATTTCTCTTCTTTGGTGGTTTTTCAAAATTCTTTGTTTTTGGAATCTTCGGTTTTCTAAAATTTTGCTCATCTCTTTTTATCCAGTAGTAGTAAAAGTCGCCGTGACTTGGTCCTCCACCACAACCGTCCCGCGGTCTCTTAATGACGACCCTGAGGAAACCCGCTTAACAACCTCACCCAGTGCCGGCACTGAGTATCTCCTTCCTGTGCAGTAAACTTTCCATAACTACGGTATAAATCCTATTTTTCCAATTCAAGTCAGTGCATTTTATACCTCCTGTCAGGTTTGTTGTCGTCATCGGTATATCAATCCTAGAAGAAGCCTCGAAATCCTAATAACGTTGGGAGTGGAAAAAACAACAGTCAAGAATTTTGGCCAAGAAAGGTAAGTAAAAAAAAGATCATTTAGACTAGTTGAAGCAAGATCAAAACTCAGGCTGTGAAAAAACTCTGGGAGTCAGATGTCAGCTCTTGGAGTCCCGTAATCGTCAGCCGTCGGTATCCAGGTGAGTATCGGTGTCGAGCAAAGAAGCTAGACTTGGATTGACTTGACTCGGATTGACTTGTACTCGGATTTAAATTGCACTCGGATTGACTTGGACTCGGATTGACTTGGATTCGGATTGACTTGACTCAGATTGATTTGGACCCGGATTGACTTGGACTCGGATTGAGTTGAACTCGAATTGACTTGGACTTGGATTGACTTGACTAGGATTGACTTGGACTCGAAGTTTATTTATTTATTTAATCGTATGGTACATTTTAAATATTGTATTGTAATGTAAGTGTTATGTATGGTGCCCCAGAACATCAGTATAAACCTGTACAGTGTGGTGACGAAACCGTGTGCAATTGTGGATTGGTTCGTTTTGGCAAAGCATTTACTTCAAGGTTTAGAAAAACCACTAAAACCTAAACATACCAACCCTTACCCACCCTAGTATTCACATGTAATAATATTAATTAAGTGTGTAATGTGATTGTGTTTTGTGAAATCGTGTTGTACATTTTTTCCTAATTATCCGGGAGGGTCTTGATGACCAGGTCTGAAAACCAAAGTGGTGATTCTCAGGAACACAACAACAAATCTAAACATAAGTCCAAAGATTTTATGAATATGGTCAATCTGAATTTAACAGAAATAAACCGTTCTTTTTATTGTATTTGAGTAAACTACAAAAACTAAATTTATAAATGTAACTTTAGCAGTCAATATACAGTATACCCACTTGAAAGCGGGACACTCTTATAAACTTATATTTATTGTAAGATTGAGACCAACTTATTTTCGATGAACAAAAGTTCATCTTATGAATTCACAAAGTCTATCTGTCTGGATGTCCGTAGCTTTTTTCCTGTTGACATTTTTGAAAATTTTCTTTCGGATTCCTATAGAACATCAAAATCTAAGACATTTTTGCTTCGATCATTTTTTGTCTATCTCATCGGCAAAGTGGTCAAATAGGCTCCCGAAAAAATTTTAAAAAATTTTACAAATCAGTCAAATTTTCGAAAAATTTTAAGCTAAATAAGCAGTTCTTTTGTTCATCTCGGCAATGCAAGCTTGCGCATTCCCAACTGGTTTTAATTATAAAAGCGTTTAAAACTAATTTTTCTTACTTTCGCTTGATCAAAAAAATAAATTCATAAGAATAATGTGATTTATAGTTCAACCAAAGAATTGTTAATGATTAATGAAACTTGGTAAATATTTATTTAAGGGAATTGCCCAATCCAGTAAAGTACTCAGATTTAAAAAAAGTTAATAAAATTTCTTTAATTTTCATAGATAAAAAATGACGAAGTCGGGTTTGGTGACAGTTAGTCCAAAGTATACTTTTAAATGCTCTACAATTAAAGAAACTTGTATGGGAATGTTCTTCTTTCAAGTGCTTCACACTGTATATTTTTCTATTTTTTCCTTGTTATGTATTAATTGTCTAAAATAAATACTATTTACGGTTACCTATATTAAATAAAACACTAAGAAATGCTCACAAATAATTACACAGTTTTTAAACAGTTTTTCTGAGTGTGTTCTGTTGATCAACTTACTTCTCCTGTAACACCCATAGTAGCATTTTTAAAAATAAAAGCTCTCCTATATTTTTTCGAATATAAGCGTGTGTGTATACCTCGCTCGTGTGCCAAATATTGATTCCTGCACATCAAATAATATCTAGTAAAATGGATAAACTAAATACTCAACTGGAATGTCTACAGCAGAAGCTAGAAAAGATAGAGGTTGAAAAAAGCAGATTACAGGCGGATATACAATTACTGGAATACAATTTGGATAACTTGGAACAGTCTAATCGTAGAAATAGCATTAGAATCTTTGGGGTACAAGAAGTAGAAGCCGAAAATATACAAAATGTCGTGTTGCAAATTTTCAATACGCATATGAAATCGAATTTTACTATGTAAAACATTGATTGACGTCATTGAATTGGTGTTAAACAACCTAATAAAACTAGACCTATTGTGGTAAAGTTATATCAGTTCAAAGCTACTGCATTTAATCAAAACAAAAGCCCAAAGGTTCTAAAATTGTATTGCGTAAAAAATTTAACGTATTCTAGGCAAAAACTTCTTAGACAAGTGGTGAATAAATTAAAAAATGCTTAGACTTACGATGGTAGAATATTTGTAAAAGTCAACAATAAGAAAAATGCCAACAGTTAACTATAACGACATGTGTGTGTTAAAGTGCATAGCGCTATCTAAGCGATAGCTTTAATGCTTGAAACACAAGTTGTCGATAAAGCCAAGTATAACTTGTACAGAAGCACACACGCAACGAAAGAACACCTGATGCAGCATTTTGCTCTTATTATGAGCTCATCAGAGGTGTATACTAAAGTGCGGTATACGACTGTACAAGACGGCGGTTGGTCCTTTAAGCTCTCGTGGATCAATGAACATAAGCACTTTAACACACACACATGTCGTTACAGTTAACTGTTGGCATTTTTCTTAGTTTATACTAGTCACACGTGTTAATGTTTAAGCGAGATGTTGCAAGACACACATTTTACTTATGTCAACAATTAGAAAATATGTATACAAAAAATAAACGACATTGAAAGAATACAACGGTCCTAAGAATCATGCAGGAAGATATCGTATTTACCAAAATTCAGTTCATGGAGCGTAGGATAACGCTATCACATCTACTTTAGTCAAACCAACAGAAAAACACCAAAAACTTGACTCGGACACGTGTGTCAACAGCTAAGCTGTTATCATCAGCGATACCGATACTAAAAATAAAAAACAACGGGAAGCTATATATACTATCTGCTTATCACGCATCGTTAACTTAATTGATTCTTAGATAAGCTTAAATAATTCCGAAAATCCTAATGGACCGTTATCATCATAATTCATAAGCAAATTTCTGTTTTTAAAAATTTCTAAACTTTCATAAGAATCAAGTTCGTCTCTCCTCTTAATTAATTCAATGTCGCCTACTCTATGGCCATTTTCAAGCATATGCATGGCAACACTGGACCTATCTGTGCGATGATATTTGACATGAGCAAAGTGCTCTTTAAAACGAGTTTTAATAGGTCTCTTGGTTTGCCCTATATATACTTGGTTACAGTCTTTACAATTAATTTTATATATTCCCGATTTATCACACATTTCTATTGGGTCTTTCGGATTGCCTAAGAGATTTTGCAAGTTGTTACTACTAGAGGTTACTGTTTTATAATCAAATTTTGAAAATATTTTTTGAAGACCTTTTGTGTATTTGGGATAATTTGGTAATTTGACATATTTCTTAAGTTTTGGCCACAAGAGATAGATTTTCAACAACTCGATCAATTTCAAATGATTGGATGAGAGGTACAGGACTTAGGATGTCAATGTCATCTGTTTATCGCCGGATAAGATCTTATGGGTTGCGTTCATATCGTCAATTTTTATTTCTTCCTCTTACACCACTTCACCGTCTACGCAGACTAGAGTGGAGCAACGAAAGGGTTAATTGGGCGCAAGAATGCCATCAAATTGTGTTTAGTGACGAGTCCCGATTTTGCTTGTGGGCCCACGATGGTCGTAGGAGTCAGACGGATGCGTGGAGAACGTAAAATCAACATTTTTTGTGGAACGCAACACAGCACTCACTCAAAGAGTTATGATATGGGGTGCAATATGTTATGGTAGCAGATCACCTTTAGTCTTTATTGACGGCAACCTTAACGCCGCTGGTTACATTGCTAATTTGCTACAACCAGTTGGCCTTCCATATCTTCAGGGGCTGCAAAATCTCATTTTCCAGCAGGATAATGCGCACTCTCATACGGCAAAAGCTACAACACGGTTTTGGAAGAATCTAACATTGCCGTCCTCCCATGGCCTGCTTGGTCGCCAATTGAACATGTATGGGATATGATTGGTAGGCGACTGGGTAATTTACCGCACTCTCCAGATAATTTACACGATCTTCAGCAACGGATTCAAGAAGCTTGGGATGATATACCACAAGCAGATATAGATCACTAGATAAGTGCATTACAAATAGTGGCCGAGCAACTCATTATTGAAAAAACTTTTAAGCTTTTGTTCTTTTGTTTTTAAATTTTAATCATCACTTTGTTTAATGAAAATAACGTTTCCTGAAAATTTCATTAAAATCGTTCAACAACTTCTAGGTGTTGCAATTTTTTGAAAATCAGTATATATAGTACTACGCAACCGACTGTAAATACCTTCACACTTGCAAGACGTTAACAAATTAAATAGTCAATACACAATTATATGTTTTGTTTTTATTTTTAATACATCGTATTAATTTTGTTCTCGATAAATTACTATTATTATTATTATATGGGTTTTATGCTTGATTACTGCAAAAATCACAAAAATTATACTAAACTGTTTTTTTGTGCCGAGTCGACGCGCTTCTTCCCGTAGGGTCGGCACACATGTATTTTCAAATTTCCCGCTTGACTACAGCGATAACCACCAACATTATATCTAAAGAGTTTATAGTTGCATTTATCACAGCTAAACAGCGTCCCTCTAGAATGAAAAGTCACTAGTGTTTTCCCATGTGTCTTTTCAAGTTTCCTGATTTGCTACTGCAATAATTACAAATATTACACATAAAAGGTTATTCCTGAGTGTGCCTCCTATTGTGCCGAGTCAAATTACCTTTCTCGCGACACTTACAGTCACATTTTCAAGGATCCCGCTCGACTACAGCGATAATCACAAACTTTACACCTAAAAGGTTTTTCGTGAGTGTGTTCTATTGTGCTGAATCAAACCACTTTTTACGTAACACTTGAAGTCGCATTTATCACAGCTAAAAGGCTTTTCTCTTGAATGTTTGTACATGTGGGTTTTCAAGTGTATCCCTCGATTACAACGATAATCGCAAACATTACATCTAAAGGGTTTTTCTTGAGTGTGTGTTCTATTGTGCAGAGTTAAATCACTTTTGTTGCGACACTTATAGTCACAGTTATTACAGCTAAAAGGCTTTTCTCCAGAATGTTTGTACATATGGGTTTTCAAGCATCCCGATTGACTACACCGATAATCACAAACATTACACCTAAAGGGTTTTTCTTGAGTGTGTGTTCTATTATGCTGAGCCAAAGCACTTTTTGGTAACATCTGTAGTCGCATTTAACACAACTAAAAGTTTCTCTCCAGAGTGTTGGTACATGTGGATTTTCAAGTTCCCCGCTTGATTACAGCGATAATCACAAACGTTACACCTAAAAGGTTTTTCGTGAGTGTGTGTTTTATTGTGTCGAGTCAAAACACTTTTATGTAACACTTGAAGTCGCATTTATCACAGCTAAAAGGCTTTTCTCTAGAGTGTTTGTACATGTGGGTTTTCAAGTGTTGCATTCGACTACAACGATAATCACAAACATTACACCTAAAGGGTTTATCGTGAGTGTATAAGTGAGTTTTCAAATTTCCCGCGTGATTACAGCGATAATCACAAACACTACACCTAAAAGGTTTATTTTTAGTGTGTGTTCTATGGTGCAGAGTCAAAGAACTTTTGTTGTCACACATATAGTCACATTTATTACAACTAAAAGGCTTTTCTCCACGGTGTTTATACATATGGGTTTTCAAGTGTCCCGCTTTACTACACCGATAATCACAAACATTACACCTAAAGCGTTTATCGTGAGCGTGTGTTCTATTGTGCCGAGTCAAAACACTTTTTATGTAACACTTGAAGTCGCATTTATCACAGCTAAAAGGCTTTTCTCCAGAGTGTTTGAACATATGGGTTTTCAAGTGTTCCATTCGACTACAACGATAATCACAAACATTACACCTAAAGGGTTTATCGTGAGTGTATATGTGAGTTTTCAAATTTCCCGCGTGATTACAGCGATAATCACAAACACTACACCTAAAAGGTTTATCTTTAGTGTGTGTTCTATTGTGCCGAGTCAAAACACTTTTCATGTAACACTTGAAGTCGCATTTATCACAGCTAAAAGGCTCTTCTCCAGAGTGTTTGAACATATGGGTTTCCAATTGTCTCGCTTGACCGCAGCTATAATCACAAACATTACACCTAAAAGGTTTTTCTTGAGTGTGCGTCCTATGATGCTTAGTCAAAGCATTTATGTTGTGACACCTGTAGTCACATGTATCACATACAAAAAGCTTCCTTTGACACTGTTTTTTGAATTTATCCTTACAGCGGTTGCAATTAAACAATTTTTTATGAGTAAACTTTGAAATTGTATTGCTTTTAGTCTGATAAACGCAATCATAACATTCAACTACATTCTCTTCAGATACAATATTAAAGTGAACTGCTTTGTGCTTCTCTAATGAGAAATTATCAAACGTAGCATATGTGCAAAGATTGCATTTAAATAGGTGAGTAGATAGGTGAATGGTTAACTTCTGTTTATCATTGGTCCCATAATTACATTGATTGCAGTAGTACAAAATATCCGATGATATAGATTCGTCCATGCAGAGAGAGACGTCAGTATTAAATAACACACATTCTTCTTTAATAATCTCTTCATTTTCATTCTCGATGGCAACTTCGACAAACTCATCTTTGATTTTTTCTAAGCAATACTCTTCATTTCCAAGTGAAGTGCAGCTTGTCGAAAATGAATGTGGTAGGTTCTCAGATTTTAAAATGTTTTCATTTTGTAAAAAAGGTTGGTATTCTTCTTCAATTTTGAACTTGCATTCCTTGCACGCAAGTGGGTTTTCTTCGATGCTGGAACCCTTCAATGCAAGTCAAATTATTAAATAATTCAGAATGTACTAGTTATACTTACTGCTTTCATATGTAAGGTCGACAATTTAGGGTGTAAAATTGAATCATTAGTTAGGGAATGAAATAGGGTTTCTTCCTTTATTTCTTTTAAACAAATTTGACAAGATATTATGGTTTCTGCCATTATTAATGAACGGTGTATGATGTTTTTTTACATAATGCAAATTTCGTAGTGATTGTTGTATCTGCAAATAAAAACCTTTGCTTACATGTATACATGGTGCTTCAGAAACTATATAATATACCACCTATTATTCGTTAACTATTGCCGAATATGGTCGTGTAAAATTACTTCACTTTTAAACTAATCTAAACAAGTTTATTTATACTTAATAAAATACCAAAATAACGTGTGTTTAGTGCAAAACGCATACAATTAATGGTTTAAAAACCAAATCACGGTTGTAGTTCACAACTTCTTCCATCCTCAACAACACAATATGGCATCTGTAGGACATACAGTCATTTACTCTACATTCAATTTTATTGAAAACAGGTGTTAACAATTTTTCATGTAGCTATTAATAAAATTGTACATACACAAAAGCTACGCAATTATGTGCTCTGAAACTGCAGATAGGAGTAGTTGCGTAAATACGTATTATTTATGAAATCCAGCACATTGTCCATACATCTTGTAGATCTAAGTTACTTAATTTATGGGATTACTTTGTGTTAAAGAAATCTAAATGTAAATTTTTAATCAGAAAAATACAAACCTTTCACTTATGTAGTAAAAGAATAACAAAATTTTTAATTTGTTTCAGCCAACTGACAACGGAACAGAATCGGATAAAACTGCTTGTACGTACTCTCATTATATACAAGTAGTACTACACATTAAAGTTGTTTATTGTAGTCATGCCTTTGATGATATGCTTTTCATTTACAATCAACCCAAAATTTGTAGTATACTCACTATTAACTTTGCTTTTAACCCTACGTTGAAAAATGTAGTACACATAAATGTAGTTTTTATCTGATTATTATGTTTTGCCGCAAACAAACTAAACATAAATCAACCTCAACTATAGTAGTAATTGACCATGCAAGTGTGACGTCAATTCGCCATTTTTGTTGCGGCACGTCAAGGGCTTGGTTCCAAATAAAATCAGCTGTTTATAATAATTTCCATAACCGATTTATTAAAGTAGTTTAGTAGTTCATATTTCATCAATTTTTATCAGGTGAATAAAGTAATTAACAAATAAGACATAATTTAACAGTTTTAAAAATAAATTGGCGAGATAATTACTTTTATACAGTTAAAAATATTTATGAAACAAAGTGAGGTTATGTTTAGGATTGTTTTTAAGCAATTTCAGTTATTCTACGGCAATTTATTATTAAAATGCTTAGTTTTACACAGGTCCAACAATGGTAATGTGCTTTGCACCAACCTGTAAACATTACAGCGAAAAAAATGCTTGTAAATTTTTTTCGTTTTCCCAAAAGAAGAAAGCGTTTTAAAAAAATGGCTCCAATTCATTAGGTAGATTTTTGTTAATTATAAAAAATTACAATTAATAATGTTACATTTAAGGCGAAAAGACCGACATCCCAGTGTGCACTCTCGCATTTGTGCTTGCCATTTTGTTGATGGTAAGACGGAGAATGGACCAACAATATTTAACATCAAACATCAAAAAAGCAGGACACACGAATTCCTTAACAAATGCGGTTTTAAGTTCCATGTTAAAGAAATTTTTGTCTACAAAAAATACCAGAGCACCACTTTTAAGATGAGTTGTCCTTTAAGACACCGAGTACTTGGTGGTAAACGTAAAACAGTTCTCGAACCCTAGAACCGCAGTTTTACCGAAAACAATTGAGTACGATCACCAGCACCAGTAGTGCTTTAGATTTAAATCCTGTGTTTCTTCTACGCTGCACTAAGAAAAACATCGATATCTGCTTTTATTATGTGCTGCTGTGCCATTTACCCTTTGTAAGTAATAGTATATAATTTGCATGAGGACGTTAGATCCTTCTTCATTCTATTAACATTAAACTATTATATCATAATAAGTTATTTTATTGCAAGAAAATACAACGAAATAACAAATCTATACATAACCTCACTTTAACTATGTTGCTGTTAAAAATGAATGAACTGACTAATTTTCTTATGTAATTAGTTAAAAGACATGCGGGTTATTCATACCACTTACCTTCACAAATAGAACAGCCAATTATAATATTTGTTACACAAAATTAAACTAATAAAGTAAAGACATAAATATGTAAACATAAGTGTATTTGGAACCAAGCTCTTTAACTACCCTAACCAAAATGGCGACCATGACAACACTTGCATGGTCAATTATCGTCATGTCATTACAACTGCCACCAGCATATTAACTTTGCCCTGCATTTTCATCCTGGAAAGTCTATGTCATGCCAGAACAAATACGTCGTCTTACCACCAACAAATTTTTATGAATACAGCACTCGGAACAAAGACCATTCTGTAGAATTAATAAATCCCTCAACGGTCCTAAAATTATTAGCCAAAAATTTTTAACTGTTTACTGTAGAAGTTAAACTTTACGTTCTTCAGCATTTAAAACAAAAATTAAAAAATTTTTGTTGCGACATTCTTTTATAATTATCAAGAATTTTTAAATTTTAATTTCGCTAATTTTAATTTAATTATTATTTCTCGGTATCATCGGCCTCCAGAATTAGAATAGTTCTATTTACGTTCCAATGTAATACTTTTGTTTTATTTTTTACTCCACATCTTATGAAATAAGATGAGGAATTATGTGACGGTTTCCAAACCGAAAATTTCAACACTCTTTTTTTCACTTTTTTCAAGGAATCACTGTTAGTATATTATAATGAAGCAACACGGCCTCGTGCCGGGCAGATCTGTGATTTCAAACCTATTAACATGTCTGAATAACTAGACCATTGCCTTGGATATCAAATGCTCTATTGACGTTATTTACCTTGATTACGCCAAGGCTTTAGATAGACTACCAAAAATCCGCCTACTACACAAATTAGAAAATTTGGGCATTTGTGGAAACTTACTTGCCTGGATTAAAGAATTTTTTTCAAACCGAAGATTCTGTGTTAGAGTTGATAACCAACACTCGTCGTTTTGTCTTGTGGAATATCTCAGAAATCCGTAAAGGACGCATATATATTGGATATTTTTGCGGTTGTGTCATCTTCCTGTTCAGCCTATGCGGACGACATCAAAATGTACGGTAATACCTCAACCAACTACCAAGGAATACAGCAGGACCTAGATGCTATTGACAAATGGAGTGATGACTGGTTATAACCGTTAAATGTCGACAAGCGTGTTGTACTGCATCTTGGTAACAATAACCCACGCTTACCTTACTCTATCAACGGATGCCCTCTAGCACCTGTCAGCTTTCACTGTGATATTGGAGTAATTGTATAAGCAAATTTGTCATCGCCCGACCACATATCTACAATTCGCAGAAAAGCAAACAGTGCTATTTACCTCCCTAAATAAATCGTTTCAGAAAGTTTCGTTGCAAACTTTTGTGTATGTGGGTCCGGTATGGAACGTAGATCTGGTGCGGGACAAAATATTACTTGCATCGGTGCAACGTCGAGCAACACGTTTGTCGTTTGGTCAACTCAGACCTTCTTATAAAGAATGATTTTATTTGTGCAACCTCACAACTATTGCTGATCGTAAAACGCTGGGTGATGTAATAGTGACGTACCGTTGTTTTGAATCTCTTTTCGGTTGTGACTTATCATTCCTGTTTGTGCCTAATACTGATCTACGCCTTAGAGGTCATGAACGTAAACTTAAAAAAGAAAACTTTGAAATTAGTGTCCGCCAAAATTTTTTAACTAACATAATATTTTTACCTTGGAATAATCTACCTGCTTCTGTTGCCTGTTGCCTGTGCACCTTTCTTAAAGACATTTAAAAATAGATACCGTGATTGGCTTTCTGCATTATTTTAATTATCTAATTCTTTACACGCCATTTAATTAATTAAATTTGGTTGTGTTGTTTCTTTCATCTTTACTTTTTCATGTTTTATTATTGAATTTAAGTTATTCTGTTTAGACGTATAATGTTTTTGATTTATGTTATATTTAAGTTCATATTAATATAAACAACAACACCAAAAAACTGCACGAAAAACTTTACTCGAATGCAGCCACAGCGATGATGATAGCTTAGCTATTGAAACACGTTTCTGAGTAAAGTTGTTGGTGCAGTTTTTGTGTGTTTTCTGTTGTTAAATACACGCTGCAGTTAGTGTTCCTTTCCTTTGTTCATTTGATTTATGTTATATTTAAGTTCATATTAATATGTTATGACTTGTGCGAGCGCACACCCGAATACTCGATTCATTTTACGAATTCCATGTAATCTGCATTCATATTGATTAGTCAACTGATGAATGTTAATGTAAGTGCAAAGGCCAATTATTGTTCATGATTGTCTGGTCTTTAGGAGCTAATTCATTTTTAGTGACTTAACGCATGCGTAGATGCTGGCTTTGTCTAGTTTAAGTTCATATTAGAATAAGAATTAATTCAATTATTTTTGCAGTTGTGCTCGTCATTATATTTAATTTTATAGGCTTACATAGGCTTTGTGCCTCAGCTTTTATTTTTGTATATTAATAATAATAATAATAAAATTTTAAGTCAGACGGCCGACCGGAAGTCTGTTCGTATGTAAACAAGATTCTAAGAAAAGCAGCATGAAAGACTTTATTTATATTTTATAAACAAAGTGGAGATCCATATCTCAAAGTATTGGTTTACTTAATTAATTAAAAAATATAGAAAGAAACGTTTTTCTAAAATAAAAATAAAAATAATATCAGTATTCCAATTGACAAATGCTTCTCTTTATTTCTATATTTTTAATTAACTTTATTTATAATTCTAAAGATTTGATTAGATTTTGGGCACAATCTATCTAGCCAAAAGGGCCGTTAACCTACACAGATTTTTGAATTTTTAAATTATTTAAAAAAACATTCATTTTACACATTTTTGTTTCAAATAAAAATTGTTTGTAATTTAATTATACACAACTTTTGTTTAAATTATTTTTTGATTCGATAAGTAATTACTGAGATAACAATCACGTGACACTACTTATTGTAACAATATCTCCACTAACATGAATTTTACAAAAAAAGTTGAGGAAAAAAGTTGTTGAAAATTCTATTGTCTATAGAATTTGTTTGAACCATTTTTTTCTAAAACGCAATAAAGGTGCGATGTGGAGTTCTGCGGTAAACGCTTGTTTAGTCATTTGCTTGTTTTTTATGGGTTTCCTCGGTATATGTTTCCTTTGATATTTCTTATTTTCATTTATTTTTTAGTATAGGACTTTGCAATATCTTTTGCCCGCGCTGTGTTCATATTGGTTACACAATGGGCAATAGTTTTCTTCGTTGCAGTTTTGTATGGCGTGACCTGCTTTTCCACATTTATAGCAGTTTTTTGATCTATCTATTCCCGTACAATCTTTGCCGTTGTGATCAAGCTCCCAACATCGATAGCATCTTTGTATGTGCTATTGTTGCTCGACGTAGCATTGAGACATTCCTATTTTGATTTTATTCTTTTTGTTAATTCTTCCGCGTCTTGTTTTATAAATTTTATTGTTACTATTCTTGTATGATTTTTGTTAAGGTCTGAATTCTCCTATCTGTATTTAAGTAAGTAAGTAAGTAATATATTTCGGTGCCAGTAGCGTTGAATATAAAATATAATTAAGACATTAGGACAATTACAATTTTTTTTTTATTTGTGTTAGTCTTGGATCAGTCATCCTTTAACCACAGATTGTTTGTAACTGTTTTATTTAAAGTGGTATATTAGTATTTTCCATGGTTTAACCTGAGCCTAGCAAAGAATCTAGAAATGTGTGAACCTGTTAAAATATCGTTTTCTGTGGGCAAGGTAGGATTTAACAGTGCGTAGCTATCCTTACTACTAGTGGTGTAGCTTTTCCACTTTTCTTGCTACTCACGGAGAGCCTGAGTTCTTAAGGTACGATAAAGGTCTGTATAGGATAAATAATTGTCTAGTATGGCAAGAGATGTCGCTTCCTAGCCATTATATCAGCTGTATTATTATCCTTGATACCCGCGTGGGATTTGACCCAAATATAAACACTTTGGCCACCTTTTTGGTTTATTTGGTATTCATACGACATAATATCACAAATTAATTTATTATTTAATTGTTTCAAAGAAAATTTGTTTAACGACATCAATACAGATTTGGAGTCTGATAAAATTAGGGTATTAGTAAAGTAGTTATTTATTTGAATCCATTGCAAAGCTTTTTTTAATTACATACGCTTCAGCTGTATATATCGAGCAGTTTGAATTTAGGTTATATTTAAAGGATAGATTGGCATTTGGAATGTAAAACGCTGCGCCGGTTCCTTTTTTATTTTTCGAACTATCCGTATATATTCTTAGGAAATTGTTGTGTTTCGCATTTTAAAATGATGTTATTCAGGTTAACGTTATCAGTAAACTCCGGAATTAGTTCAGCCACTTTATAATCGAGAGAGAAGTATGGCAGCTTTTTGTGTTGTGTTAATGAAAATTGCAAAATGTCCTTATATGCGTCTACCAATGGGGGGTTGTTTTTAGTCCTCCAATATTTATTTGTTAAGATTTTTAAAAATAAGGAGTGAATAGTATTTAATATATTATGATCGTATGCTGTAATTTTAATAGCTAATTTTTTCGTTAGATAGGGGAGCGTGGGGGAATGACGACCATCTAAGCAAAATTGTTCGTAATTTCAAAATCTTTTTTACTTTTACTTTGCATGACATGCATTTAATTCGTTGTTAAGTTTTTTTTCTATATTTGCCTACAAATCTCATAAAAAGGTTTACGCTTTTAAGAAAAAAATTCAGACTTTATATATGCCTTTGGTTGTGATTACCCGCTTGTATGGGGTAATTACGACCAAGGTGTATGTAGTTACAAACACAATACAAATTTACTTAAAATACTTTTTATTAATAGGTAACATGAAACCAAAATAAACAAATTATCAAAATTAAAATTTAAACGTCGAACATTTGGTTTTGGCCATGAGCAGAAGTCACAGCAGTAGTTTGTTGGTGAGTTAGCACCACTACATTCGCGATGAGCCCAACGACCGCAACTTCTGCATCGGTACCATGTTTCAGTTTTGCCATATTCTTCACACACTAAGCATGGTACCTCATCATTATCTTCCATGTCATCAAGGCTATCATCATCAACAAGTTGGTTTTCGTCAAAATCTTCTGATTCTGATGAATCAAAGGATTCTCTTCTGACTTTCTTCGGTTTGGTGTATGCCTTCGTTTTAGTTTCTTTCGCAGTTCTTTTGGATTGTCTCTTTGTCTTTCTATCTTCTTTATCAAGTAATACTTGCTTCATGGGAGTTGCAGTTAGAATTTCTGAATGCTGTTTTCGACGAAGAATTTTTGCAGAGTTTTGGACGTTGACGGTGTTGGTAGTGGAGAGATATCTTGAAATGAGGCCGACGTGGAAGGTACTGCTGGGTCTTCAACTGGTATGGGTGCTGTTGTATTTAAATGAATGTCATTAATGTTATTTTTGTTAGGATTTTCTTGATCCTGTTCCAGCAACACATCAGCTGGAAGGAAGTCTTCTTCACCAAACACACCAGGTTTTATTGGATGGATACCTGTTGCCTTAAATCCCGAAACAGCCTTTTCAATTGTTGCCACATTGGAGTAGGCCCGATTAAATAATAATGCCATGTCGTAGTGTGTAATTTTTTGAAACTTATTAGATTTAAGAAATAAATCGCATTCCTTTTTGAATGCTTTTTTAAAAGGTCCAAAAAATGTTACGTCTAAAGGTTGGACCCTGTGGGACGTATTAGGAGGAATTGATAACATTATGATGCCATTAGTTTTGCAATAATCATATATCTGAATTGAGATATGGCTACAGTGATTGTCAAGAATCAGCAAAACTGGTTCTTCAGCAGTAGGCTTCACTTGGCTGCTAAAATGTTGAAGCCATCGTAGAAAGAGGGTTTCATTACTCCAACCATTCTTTGAGACGCCGTAAATAGCATCTGCTGGACCATCTTTCTGCAAATGTGGTGACATTCGCTGTCTGGGGAAAACAAACATAGGGGATATACCTCCCTGATGCTGACATAGCACAAATTATGGTAACAGTTTTCCCCTTTCTCCACTTGTTACCGCACCAATTCTTTTTGACCTCTTTCTGCTAATATATTTTCAGGTTGCTGCACATTGGAGATTCCGGTCTCATCAACATTAAAAATTTTTCCGGGTTGAAATTTCCATTTTGCCATTAATATTTCAAGGCGTTCAAAAAAAGGCTCACCTCTAACCTATTAAAAGCAGTCACTCTATTAAGACTAGTTCCTTCAGGTTTGCGTTTACTAATGGTAGGATTTCTGGTCATAAAATTATAATACCATTCTCTTCCCGCAATCTGAGAGGTTCTATTGAAGTTATGGCTAATCTTATTTTTTCTGCGTATTGAAATGCTGCCTGACGCAGTTCTCTAGAAGTTAACCCATAAAACAGTTTAGCTAACATCTTTAGATGATCAGCGATTTCGCCCCATTCTTGGCTTTGCTGTATTATTTTCTCTTTTCCGCAATCTGGTTTGTAAAGAGCCATAAGGTATGCCAAACCTTCTAGCTGCAGAACGGATTTGTGTGCCAGATTGTACAGCAGCAATAGCCTGTTCTAGATTCTCTTGAGTCCATTGCGCTTTTTGGGTCTTACGCGTGTAGTGACGGGGCATCCTGGAAATCAAAAATGAAAAACAAACCTAGTGATAATAGTACTATGATGCTAATGCTGTAAGGGTAATTGCGACCAATACGGTCGCCATTGCCTAACGCATTTAGTTGCAATTACCCGCAGTCACATGTAAACTATTTCTTGTAGTTAGAATTTTCCATTAAAAGAATTGAAAAGTTTTATTCTATAATTCGTAAAATACATTGTTTACATACCTTTAATATAACTTCTCATCAATAAAACACTTGTATTTTTGTTTCAATGCCTTCGGCGATTCAGTAAGAAAATTAGAAGCACTAACATCAACACACCAACCGATTTTTTTTTTAGTAGTATTACAGTTACCAATACAAACACTATTGTAATTATATTACATATCCGTCCACTAGAGGGTGATCATATCACTAATTTGAGATTCAAGCCGGAAAGTTAAAAAATTGTGTGGTTGCAATTACCCGCTGGTCGTCATTCCCCACGCTCCCCTACTGTCTCCTTATTTCCAGAGGGGGTTCTTGTGCTTCTGCTAGAATTGCCCACGTCGAGGATGATCTCATAGCATCGATGGCTAATCTTAAAGCATGATACTGAATTCTGTCAATCGTTAGCAAGTTTGTTTTGGACGTTGAACCGTAAACTACACATCCGTAATCAAGTATGGAGCGGATGTATCGTTTGTAAAACTAAATGCATAATTTTAGGTCAGCACCCCACTTTGTTTTTGAGAAATATCTCAAAAATATTAATACCCTTATCACATTTGCTTTTAACTAACTCTATGTGTTTAGTCCACAATAATTTGTTATCTAGGAAAACCCCTAGATATTTATACGACTTTTGTAGGGTGATACGTGTATCACCTACTTGTTTGTAGTAATTGCTTTTTATTCTGTGACGGGTGAATATTACGACGGCAGTTTTCTCGAGCGCTATTGTGAATCCATGGTGAAGCATCCAAGGTTCAACAGTGTTTATAATGCTATTCAAGTTTTGTTTACATTCCTCATACGTGTCACAGATGGAGTACAAACACACATCGTCTGCAAATTGCACGGTATGTACGGTATCATCCCACAGCGTATGCAAACTAGCAGTATATATATATATATATATATTAGCAACTTTGCCGACAGGTATGTAAAGCAGTTACACATAGTCGATTCTTCAATAATTATAGCCAACCTTACAGTTGGCAAGTATAAAAATTTCGAATCGCCTGCAGTAAAGTACGCAAGAGGTTGTACAATAGCAAACAAACACTGAGAATCACCCGACAGCTGTTTCGTCCTTTTGGGACTCATCGGGAGTGAGAGAATTCGAGTGTAAGTTCACAGTTGTCGGGTGATTTTCAGTGTTTGTTTGCTATTATACAACCTCTTGCGTACTTTACAGGCGATTCGAAATTTTCTACTCTGCCAACTGTTAGGTTGAAACTATTATCAAAGAATCGACTATGTGTAACTGCTTTACATACCTGTCGGCAAAGTTGCTAACATTTACGTACGTGAACGCTTTCACGAGTCGACACTAGATGTCGAAAAACTTATCGTTTAAATATATATATATATATATATATATATATATATATATATATATATATATATATATATATTGAAAAGTAAGGGGTTTAATGCTAAACCTTGTGGTATACCTTGACTAACGACCCTTGGTCCTGCAATAGTATATTAAAGAATTAGTTTCAGAAGTACGAGTCGCTAAAATGCCTTCTGAAACGAATTCTTTATACTATTTTTTCTATTTTGAGCTTTTCAGATTGATTTTAAAATAAAATTTCGCGAGTTTTTAAATTTAGGGAATTTTGAAGTATAATTGCTAAGGTGGCAATATTTTCATTAAACTTTGGTTTAAATGCTAGTTTAAGTTTAATTAGTACAGTATCATATGTTTCATTCAAAAAAATTGGTGGAAATAAAAATAAGTAGATAAATAAATCTACTGAACATTAATTACGATTTAAATTAATGAACACCGAAGGTAATGACATCTTGGACGTTATCAGTGTTACCACCGTTCGGAATAAAAAATGTTCTATTTCTATAAAAGAACTCATTTGGGTGCTTTTATAGGCTCTGTAAACGACCTAAAATAGAAAAAGTACATTATTGTAATCTTTAATGAATATTTTTCAGGACAATTACAATTACAATACTATATAAAAAAACTTACTTATCTATACATAAAATCGTCGATTATGTAAAACAAGCAACTATTAAAATATTCTTTTAAAACTATTTTAAATTTTGTTGTTTATTATTCCATGGTTTTCAAGTATGCTTTTCATATATGTTCTTTTTATTTGTTGCTGCATTCATTCCTCTTACTATTACATTCTTTGTTGTACTTTTTGTCTATTATTGTGTCACTATTGTTTTTTTATTATATTTTTAGTGTCGGTAAAGCTGATTCATCTTTTACAGTTTTAATTAATAGCTACCCATCTTTTGTGCTTCTTATTGTTTGTATTTTGTTAATTATTTAATTTCCATTTAGTTTGTTTCTAATATCATGTAGTGTATCCTCATATTTCTTTCTTTTCTGTTCCATTATAAGTGCATATGTTTTTCTTTGTCTTGTTTAATTATCTTCTTCTATTTCTTTTATGTTTACTTTGTCTATATTTGCGAATTTGCCATCTTTCTTATCTTACTTATTTCTACTCCTTTCGGAGGTAGTATCAAAATTTCTTTGTTCTGGTTTTTGTTCATTTTGTTCTCAATTTCATCTTGTATGTAGAGCGCTGTTATGTTCTTTTTTCTTTTTCTTCCGTTCTCTGTCCAGTATGTAGATATTTGTTCTATAGTTGTATAGTGTCCATCTTCGTGGAGAACTTTGATTTCTTCCATTAGTTCCGGGCATCTTTCCATCATTTCCTTATCCCATTTTGTTTTTCTTTCATTACATTTGGTAATGAATATAATGCTGTCTCCGGTTATTTCTTCGCTCGATACCATTTTTGTCTTCTCATAACTTTCTTCTATCCAATCCTTTTCGCTAATTTCTGTAAGTTTTTCCTAACTTTCCACTCATTGATTTTGGATACATTTTGTAGATTTAGTTTCCCTTTTATTTTACATTCTTTGCATATTTTTCATTATATCTTCCTTTTCTTTTAATGATGTCTTGTATCTTACTTCCATTTGTTTATATTTTCCTTCTAATATTCTTAATTTTTCTTTTAAATTTTTATTATTTTTTTCTCCTCTTTCGTCTTTTTCGTTAATTATTAACGATTTTTCTGCGTCTGATAATTATATTTCCATTAAGTTTTTGTTCCTTGTCGCGTACATTTTCTACTATCGCTCTTCTAATCATGCTGAATAATAGTGTTATCTTTGACTGTTATTGTTTACAGACATTTCATTTTTTATGGTTCGTTTTCCTTGGAGATGTGACTAACTTCCAATTAGCTGCCTCTTTTTTTTTTCTTCTTGCTTCCCTTTTTTTTTGGTGGCGTTCTATTAATAGAGTATCTCCTACCAAAAACCGTTCCTTCTTCATCCCTCCTTCTTTGTTCTGCATATCTTCTTTTTTGTTCTTTTTTTCTACTCTTCATAATTCTCTTCTTTGGTGGTTTTTTAAACTTCTTTGTTTTTGGAATCTTCGGTCTTCTAAAATTTTGCTTATCTCTTTTTATCCAGTAGTAGTAAAAGTCGCCGTGACTTGGTCCTCCACCACAAGCGTCCCGCGGTCTCTTAATGACGACCCTAAGAAAACCCGCTTAACAACCTCACCCAGTGCCGGCACTGGAGTATCTCCTTCCTGTGCAGTAAACTTTCCATGACTACGGTATAAATCCTATTTTTCAAATTCAAGTCAGTGCATTTTATACCTTCTGTCAGATTTGTTGTAGTCATCGGTATATCAGTCCTAGAAGAAGCCTCGAAATCCTAATAACGTCGGGAGTGGAAAAAACAACAGTCAAGAATTTTGGCCAAGAAAGGTAAGTAAAAAAAAGATTTTTTAGACTAGTTGAAGCAAGATCAAAACTGAGGCTGTGAAAAAACTCTGGGAGTCAGATGTCAGCTCTTCGAGTCCCGTAATCGTCAGCCGTCGATATCCAGGTGAGTATCGGTGTCGAGCAAAGAAGCTAGACTTGGATTGACTTGACTCGGATTGACTTGTACTCGGATTGACTTGCACTCGGATTGACTTAGACTCGGATTGACTTGGACTCGGATTGACTTGGATTCGGATTGACTTGACTCAGATTGATTTGGACCCGGATTGACTTGGACTCGGATTGAGTTGAACTCGGATTGACTTGGACTTAGATTGACTTGACTCGGATTGACTTGGACTCGAAGTTTATTTATTTATTTAATTGTATGGTACATTTTAAATATTGTATTGTGATATAAGTGTTATGTATGGTGCCCCAGAACATCAGTATAAACCTGTACAGTTTGGTGACGAAACCATGTGCAATTGTTGATTGGTTCGTTTTGGCAAAGCATTTACTTTAAGGTTTAGGAAAACACTAAAACCTAAACATACCAACCCCTACCCACCCTAGTATTCACATGTAATAATATTAATTAAGTGTGTAATGTGATTGTGTTTTGTGAAATTGTGTTGTACATTTTTTCCTAATTATCCGGGAGGGTCTTGATGACCAGGTCCGGAAACCAAAGTGGTGATTCTCGGAAACAACATGTTTTTCTTGTTGACCATGGAGTACTGTAAGGTACTGATCACCTTGCATATTTTATATTTGCATCAAAACCCCTAAAAAACACACACCGGAGTGACTTGGACATAGTAAGGTAGGGATATAGAGAGAAGATACCAAGCAGTTTACAGGATTGCATAACATGCATGCGGGCATAGTAAAAATAAAATCGTCGGCAAAGGCATAATTATTTTTGATGACTTTCGTTAAACAGAGAGATAGACAATGAGGTAAATGGGTGTAAAGTTTGGTTTACGTGTTAAGGTTCTACAAAACAAAGCAAAAGACGCTAATAACTGAAATCTTAAGTTAGTTTTATTTCATTCTCCAATAGAATTAAGAGTATTTAGTGGAAATTTAAAATTACTACAGGTTAACCACACCAACAAATCTAAACCTAAGTCCAAAGATTTTATGAATATGGTTAACAGAAATAAACCCTTCTTTTATTGTATTTGAGTAAACTACAAAACTAAATTTATAAATGTAACTTTAACAGTCAATATACAGTATACCCACTTGAAAGGGACACTCTCATAAACTTATATTTATTGTAAGATTGAGAAAAACTTATTTTTTTAATTATAAAAGCGTTTAAAACTAATTTTTCTTACTTTTGCTTTATCAAAAAAATAAATTCATAAAAATAATATGATTTATAGTTCAACCAAAGAATTGTTAATAATTAATTAGTCCAAAGTATACTTTTAAATGCTCTACAATTAAAAAAAACTTTTATGGGAATGTTCTTTTTCAAGTGGTTCACACTGTGTATTTTTTCTATTTTTTCCTTGTTATATATTAATTGTCTAAAATAAATACTATTTACGGTTACCTAATACATACGATTATTCAAAATTCCTGATCCAAAACTAATGTTACTAAAGAATTAGTGAAAAAAGCGGGATCCAATTTATTTGATAATGACTGGTTCAACCACTTTGTATCATCAATCACAAAAACTGTGATAAAGAAAATATCTAGTAAAATGGAAAAACTAAATACTCAACTGGAATGTCTGCAGCAGAAGCTAGAAAAGATAGAGGTTGAAAAAAGCAGATTACAGGCGGATAAACAATTACTGGAATACAATTTGGATAACTTGGAACACTATACTCGTAGAAATAGCATTAGAATCTTTGGGGTACAAGAAGTAGAAGCCGAAAATATACAAAATGTCGTGTTGCAAATTTTCAATACGCATATGAAATTGAATTTTACTATAGAAAACATTGATTGATGTCATCGAATTGGTGTTAAACAACCTCATAAAACTAGACCTATTGTTGGAAAGTTTATTTCTTATCAGTTCAAAGCTACTGCATTTAATCAAAAAAAAAAAAAGCTCAAAGGTTTTAAAATTGTATTCCGTGAAGATTTAACGTATTCTAGGCAAAAACAAGAGGTGAATAAATTTAAAAATGCTTGGACTTACGATGGTAGAATATTTGTAAAAGTCAACAATAAGAAAATATGTACACAAACAATAAAACGACCTCGTAAGATTACAACTGACCTAAGAATCATGCGGGAAGTTAGGGTATCGTATTTACCAAAAAGTTAGTATTATGAAGCGTAGGATAATGCTATCACATCTACTTTAGTGGTTTATTACATTATACTTTTAATTTTTTGTTTTATTCTGTTGCGTATTAGATACTAATAATTATTACTTTTTAATTTTTATCAGTTATTGCGTTTTATTAATAAATAATTAATTAATTTCATATACCTATATTATAACAATTACTTGACATTTGTATAAGTTACACATTTCTTATTATTGGTGTATTTTTCTCCTTAAATTATCTAATTATTTTGTATAAACATTTATTTAATTTTAACTTTATTTTAGACATTACATTATGTGACTGCACGATTTTTATATAATTATAAAGTCATTCTGATTACAATGAGTTCGAATGGTTTCACATTAGCACATCTTAATATCAGATCAATTATTGGTAAAATAACGGATGTTGTGATTGGGGGTAAGTTTGATGTTTTTGCGGTCACTGAAACTTGGTTACATGACAATATTGATAATAACTACATTAATATTACCGGATATAATATAACCCGCGTTGATAGCAGCACTCGAGGTGGTGGATTGTTGTTTTATATTGATTGATAAACGGTATACATTTTCTATAATAAGATCTGAAGCATTTGATTTTATTGAATCATTATGGATCTCAATAAAAGTAGGTAAGAGCACAATCATTTATGGAACTGTATATACCCAGACAGCACGGGATGTCTTATGGACCTCCATTATATGTCCAAAACATGTTACCACATCCATGGACGTTTATCGGAGATATCGATATTGGATCTCTTATGGATGTCCTTTTGACGTTCGCGTCAGCTAGGTAAATGTTTAAAAATGTTGTAAAATGTAGTTTTTTAAATGAACTCTAAGTATAGTGCATGGTTGGCAAACGAAATTCTTACAAAATTTTCTTGGGGTATGGGAGGTGAAAGTCCAACTTTATAGAAATAATTATATGAATACTTTTAGTTATATCTTTTCTGTAGGTGCAAAAAATACTAAACCAATCAACTACCTCTTCTCACACAAATAAGTTATACTTTTCATGCGTTTTCTAAATAATGACCATTCAACAACGACTTTGAATTTTTGCGCGAAATTATGCGGACTACCGAATTATAACCGGCACCTTTCGTAAATCGTTGAGGTTTACCGCTTTTTTTCTGAGGTTATGTTTAACGCTTGATTGTGTGTAGTGAACAGTCATTGACAAAGTGTTTATCTTATGTTTGTTATAAAAGGTATGTGTTTAAAGGATTTATATAGATTCTAGTGCTTTATTTAATTCATACAAAATTTATTTCTTGATAACGGGAATGTAACGGATTTACCTTTTGTGCTTGTGAAAGTTTCTGATTTTGCATCATAATCATATAATTTTCTAAATTTGATTTATTAAAGTGATTTAAATTATAGTCATGCCTAAAATTTCTAGAAAAACGTATAGAGCTGCGAAAATTGCGTCCGATTTATCAATAGACATAGCCAGTAGTAGTTCCTTAGATTCGGCTACAATAAGTAACCGTTATTTAGATTTGACCCGATTATGTGTGTCACTCGAAAACTTAATACCAACCACTTCATTACATTTAGACAATTGTGTTAGTGACGGTCCAGATCAGCTTTCTTCTGATGTGGATTTGTTGTCAGATATCCCCGAAGATATCCCACTTGACACAGAAGAAGTTTCTTCGCCAATTCTAAATGATGAACATATTTTTGAACTTAACACTGAAGAAGGTGAAATTATTTCGAATAAATTGTGCCAATGGGCAGTGAAACATAAAATTACACATGCAGCTGTTAACGATTTTTAAATATACTCAAATCATGTTTTCCCAACTTACCATCTGTTTGTAGGACATTATTAAGTACGCCGAGAAAGGTTTCTTTAGAAACAGTTGAACCTGGATTATATTACCATTTCGATTTCAAAAATTGTGTTGAAAAACTTATTTCAAAGTACGAACTATTTTAAATTTGCAGTGTATTGAAGTGTGCATTAATATTGACGGACTACCTCTAGAATGATACCTCAGAAAATAATAATGATAGTGTAGAGGCGGTACCATCTTTCTGGATAGTAGGTGATGATTGCTTATGGCCTTCATTTACCGGCCAACAGCTACAAAGAGCCAATAAAACCAGGAATCACCACAGGATAATTGGAAACCATACAAAATTTCGAATTTTAAAAGAAGCACCTCGGGTAAGATCATTTTGTAACACCACTATCAACTGAATTAATTTTTTCTTCTAGCAAATTACGCAATCGCTAGACTTAAAGCTTCTAAAGCGGTAAATTATTTAGACCTTAGTTCTGACGAGAACGAAATAAGAAAAAAAAAGAAAAATCATACGCAAAAATGTTACTAAAAGTATTAAAGCTCCTTAAAATTCAATGTGAACGAGATTCCCAATAATTTTGGGCCTTCTTATAGGAGTTGAGGAACAATAGGGTCGTCAATGATACACCATGTTCTTAATAGCCGACGTTTCGATTGGCGATGGCCAATCTTTCTCAAGGCAATCTATTTGAAGATAACGGTAGATTACAATTTATGGTAATTAAATGAGCATTATACAAATTCTATTTTAGATGAGTTACAAACACAATTATAAATACAAGATTTACTAAAAACTAGACGTACGTTACCTAAGAGTTGGTGACATCAAGGACTCCATCGTCAAAAAATTCAAAAATTGTTTAATTATTAAAATAAAATTCAAAACCAACTGGTTTACGTTAAAAATTACTTGGACAAGTGTCAATAAGATAAACATGTAAAACAATACAAAATAAATTAACAAATAGTGTACAAAACAACCATACATGAAGACTAGTACACGAACAATGAATTAGAAATTTTTGAATGTCAGTATAGATAACATTTCACGTTTATATTCACAATAACAAGGTCAAAATTTTTGGTATAAAGATAAAATAAGTAATTATGCATGTTAGATAAGTTAATTTTAGGTAGTTTGTAAGGTAGTTAGTATTAGACTTAAGGTTAATGTTAATTGGTGGTGGTTAGTAGATTTTAATTTTAGATATAAGATTTTTGTACATATTACTTAGATTATAGGTATCACTTTTGAAATTAACATTATTGTTATAAGCATTGATAAAAATCATTTCTGAAATCAAACGCTTCTTAAAATTCGGTTCCATATCTAACACTACTACTGAATCAAAATCAAATTTATGTCCTTCTTTCAAATGATGAACTGACAAACCAGTAGCATCTGACTTTTTTACAATTGTATTGATGGTTCTTTATTCTATTGCCTAGCTTCTGTTTTGTTTGGCCAATATAAACCTTATTGCAATTGCTACATCCCACCTTATAGATAAGACCAGATTTATCTAAAATTCAAGATAGGAAACGTTGTAAAGTTATAAACACAATTACCAACTTTATTACTAAGAAACAAAATAATTGTATATTAGAAAATAAGCATGATCTCTTTATTACGAAATTAATCCAGAATACTAAAAAATTTTTAACGATCATAAAAATTATATGTCATTAAATCAGATAAAGGGTAATGCACCACTGTAATTGATAAAACAGAGTATCATAACAAAATTCTTGAATTACTTAATGATCAGAATGTTTATGTTAAAGTAAATAATGATCTAACATCAAATTTCCAAAGTAAAAATAATAAAATTAGTAAATGGTTATTAGAATACGGACACATAGACACCATTACATGAAAAAATTAATCACTTACTCTAGTATTCCTCCAAAATTTTATGGGTTAATAAAAATACACAAAATTAACCATCCTATTAGACCCATAGTATCATGTCTAGGATCTCCTACATATGAATTGTCTAAATTTATCACTAAGATCATGAATAATTTAACACCTTTATTCAATTTTAATATTAAAAATTCGTATGAGCTCGTGGATAACATTAAGAACATTATAATTCCTGATGATTATATATTAATTTCGTTTGATGTGACATCATTATTTACCAATATTACAAAAGAGTTGGTGATTACTTTAATTTTAAAATATTGGATTCACATTAGTAGTTTCACTACGTTAGATTCTACAGAATTTATTAACATGATTGAGTTTTGTTTGAGTCTAGTTATTTTAATTACAATGACTGTCAGTATAGACAAATTTTTGGTACCGCGATGGGGAGTCCTTCGTCACCCATAATTGCTAATCTTGTTATGCATGATTTATTACAGTATGTTAATGGACAATTAAACTACCAACCATTATTTTTGTATGTATACGTTGATGATATTATTTCTTGCATACCCAGAACAGACGTTGAAAACACTTTGAATGTGTTTAATAGTTATAACCAGCACCTTAAGTTCACCTATGAATTAGAAAATAATAGACAAATTCCATTTTTAGATGTGATGTTAATTAATGAAGGTCATAGGAAACCCCTTTTAACTAATTGGTTCACTAAAACCATAGCTTCAAATAGAATCATTAACTACTATTCGAAACACCCTCATAAGCAAAAAATTAATATCATCAAAAGTATCCATGAAAAATCGTTAAACTCAGTAGCCCATGTTACTTAAAAAGCAATAATAGTAAATTAATGTCCATTCTTACAAATAATAATTACCCCGAAAAATTAATTAAAATGATATTAACAACTAATAATAAGAAACCTAACAATATTAATAATCTAACACAAACTAACCCTCCACTCAAAATAAATACATTAAATTAATTAATATACCAGGTTTATCTAATAATTTAATTAGTTGCCTTAAACACAGTGATTTAAAGATCGTACTTTATAATCATAACACGATTTATAATAATATTTACACTAAATTGAAGGACAAAACTAAAATTTTAGATAAATCTGGTCTTATCTATAAGGTGGGATGTAGCAATTGCAATAAGGTTTATATTGGCCAAACAAAACAGAAGCTAGGCAATAGAATAAAGAACCATCAATACAATTGTAAAAAAGTCAGATGCTACTGGTTTGTCAGTTCATCATTTGAAAGAAGGACATAAATTTGATTTTGATTCAGTAGTAGTGTTAGATATGGAACCGAATTTTAAGAAGCGTTTGATTTCAGAAATGATTTTTATCAATGCTTATAACAATAATGTTAATTTCAAAAGTGATACCTATAATCTAAGTAATATGTACAAAGTCTTATATCTAAAATTAAAATCTACTAACCACCACCAATTAACATTAACCTTAAGTCTAATACTAACTACCTTACAAACTATCTAAAATTAACTTATCTAACATGCATAATTACTTATTTTATCTTTATGCCAAAAATTTTGACCTTGTTATTGTGAATATAAACGTGAAATGTTATCTATACTGACATTCTAAAATTTCTAATTCATTGTTCGTGTACTAGTCTTCATGTATGGTTGTTTTGTACACTATTTGTTAATTTATTTTGTATTGTTTTTACATGTTTATCTTATTGACACTTGTCCAAGTAATTTTAACGTAAACCAGTTGGTTTTGAATTTTATTTTAATAATTAAACAATTTTTTGAATTTTTTGACGATGGAGTCCTTGATGTCACCAACTCTTAGGTAACGTACGTCTAGTTTTTAGTAAATCTTGTATTTATAATTGTGTTTGTAACTCATCTAAAATAGAATTTGTATAATGCTCATTTAATTACCATAAATTGTAATCTACAGTTATCTTCAAATAGATTGCCTTGAGAAAGATTGGCCATCGCCAATCGAAACGTCGGCTATTAAGAACATGGTGTATCATTGACGACCCTATTGTTCCTCAACTCCTATAAGAAGGCCCAAAATTATTGAAAATGTTACTAGTTTGCTTGTTCTTTCTTAGTAAAACAAACTTCCAGTTTGAGTAATAAAGACGTTACAACAAGACCAGGTATACTCATAATTTTAATTAGTTAAAACTTTACTACTCTTTGAGTACGTAAAATTTTCTAATAATTTATTTGCCGACACTTATTATTCCAAATATTTAAAACAATGCCGATGTAGTTTTATGCCATCAGAGATTTTTTCAAATTTGAGTAATAAGCGCGTAATTATTGGTCGCATAATGCTGCACATGTTGTCAAATCCATAGAACAGAATGCAATGGTAATATTAAATAGTCACCTCTAAGTGTCTTTATCTAATCGATTATTATTCTACAGAGTACTATAAGCAATTGATTAGGAACAAAAGTGTGTTGCAAGGGATGGTTTCACAACTAATGGAGGATATTCGCACTTTAAAAGAAACACGTAATTACCACTCAGCTGTAGACGAAGGACCATCAATCTTTCAAAAATTCAATTTTCCCTTACAGAACATGCAAGATTTGAACAAATTTGAGCAATATCTTGATGATGCAAATTATTTTGCTAAAGCGGTAAATATATGACACTCTTACTGAATTTGAAATTAAAAAACTTAAAATTACAGGTTGATGAATTATCTCGCATTGGTGGTGCCAATGCAAATGACTTCAACAAGAGGACAATGTCCAAATTATTATCTAATAAACTGGCATCTGAATTTAGTTGGTTAGGGTTGAAAAAAAAACAAATATTTGGGAAATTGCGAATTAATCAGTTGATTGTTGGTAAGTTGTACGGTATTAATATAATAAATATATAATTTACTTGTAGATGTCGGAATTAAGCAACAAAATTGCAGCTCTAAAGAAATTGAAGAAGCAATTAAAACTGGCTGCGACGTGCTAAAGAGCGCTACAATATCGAATTGAAGAAGAAATAATGCACCCATATTACATTAATATTATTTTATGTATTATGCATGAACTGTTTATTATTATAATCACTTTTCAATTACTTAGTTATTTTCATCCGACGGTTATTAACAGTAAACAAATTTGCTGTTAAAAGTTACATCCATAAGATGTCCAAAAGATATTTAATGAACATCCGGAGGACATCCGCAATATCCTCGAAGGACATCCATGAGATGTTTTATGTACATCCTTGTGCTATCTGGGTAGGCCTTCTAACTTGTCATTCACAAACTTTCGATCAACCTTTGAGGATTACATCAAAGAGTATTCAATATTGACTATATAAATAATTCAAATTATCTTTGTTCTTTTCTCTTCTACACTCTCTTCAATTAAAACAAATTATTAATAAACCGACTCATATTACTCTATATAGTTGTACTCTTTTAGACTATACCTATAATTACAAACGGAAATCGAGACAAGCGATGTAGTTGATGTAGGTACATCAGACCATTCATTGATATTTTGTCGCACTATGTTTAAAGTTGGATATAAATTTATCATTAAAACTTTCAGAGATTTTCGATATTTTGATAATCATAAATTTCAATTGGAATTTAGAGTCCTTCCTTTATTTAATATTTACAAAAATTAGTGGCGTTGACTACAAGGTCGAGGTACTAACTGGCTTACAGATAACGTCAAATTCATGATGTTAAGAGATAAAGCACACATTTGGAAAAACTTTCAAAGAATGAATATAGGTATATAGTACTACGAAACCAACTGAAATACCTTCACACTTGCAAGACGTTAATAAATTAAATAGTTACTTTATTAATTCTAATACTGCTAATATTAACGGAAATAGTACACTAAACTATAATTGCGATCACAAATTTTCTGAATTAAATTCATTATTTCGTTTTAGTATAGTATCTCAGGAACTAGTTAGTACTGTTGTTAATACCATTACATCTAACTCTTGTGGTAGTGATAAATTGAATATCAATATCATACGATTATGTGGGTCCACTTTAATACCTTACTTAACTACTACTGCCTTGAGAAAAGTATTTTTCCAACTAAATGGAAAGAAGCACAACTAATACCTAGTAGCTAAAAAAATCCATGTCAATATAAATGACCTCAGACCTATTAAGCATTTTATCGGTTCTTTCTAAAAGTTATTAGAAAAGATTATGGCTAAGCAAATTATGTATCTCTTAGTTATGGGTGACATTATACGCTCTACAGATTCGAATGAGTTAACCTGATTCTATTAGATTTCTATTAGATTTCTTTAAAGCTTTTGATAGAGTTGATCATGATTTGTTTCTCCAAATCTTAACTCATATAGGTTTTGACAACACTGCTTCCGTGCTAATGCCTAATTATTTACGAGATAGAACCCAATGCGTTAAACTAGGCAAGAAAATATCAAAAGAGTTACGATTACAACGTGGAGTGTCTTAAGGATCCATATTGGGTCCGTTATTGTTTTCAATTTACACCTGCCATCTACCATCCGTAATATAACATTGTAAGTATCATATGTATGCCGATGACACTCAACTTTATTTATCCTTTTTGCCACATGAAAATATTAATGAGGACATAAGTAAAATGTGTATCTAACGACATCTTGTGTAATATGGACACGTATAAATAGTATAAATTAAGAAATGCCAATGAGGACCTTACACGATTATACAATTGGTCTGTAGATCATTCTCTAGAAATAAATTGTTCAAAATCGTTTTTAATGTTGTTTGGTAGAGAAAAAACACAAAAATTAGTGTCAAATAAAATCTCTGTTAAGTTAAACGGTAATTCACTTACGCCCACCGAGTTACTAGTAATCTGGGTCTAACAATGGATTCTAATCTTAAGTTTAAACAACATCTAGACTCTTGTAACGATTTGTTTTTAGTTTTAAGTTTAAAAAAAAAAAAAAAAAAAAAAATTTTTAGATAAGGCCGAGTTTGTATTTAACTGTTATTAATTTGTTACGTATTATAAATTGTGAACCCAAAGCAAAGTACGATAGCCCCCACTCTTAAGCTTTGTGCGCACGCAGTCCCTCCCGTAAGCCAGTTGCTCTACTTAAGCTAGGCCTTATAAAACCGTGAGCTCTTGCGTTAAACAGGCAGTTGGGCCGAATACCTGTTCCGCCTGGTTCTGCCATGAAAACTGAGTAAGTCTGCTTTCTTTTAATTTAAATCGCCAAAGATACCGCTTCCCGTAACTGTTCTTTTCCTATCCGTGTGTTGTATTTGGGGTGACGCATTTTCGCGCCTTGGTACACCACTCAAACAGTTGTCCAAGTTGGCATAGCGCATTTTCGTGTGTCAACTTGGCCATTACGCTTTATTGTTCCTATTCGTGTGATGTGTTTGGGGTGACGCATTTTCGCGCCTTGAATACACCACTCAAGAAATTGCCCGGGTCGACATAGTGCATTTTCGTGTGTCGACTCGGTCACTCACACTACCCACCGTATCACTTAACCGACCGCCGCTCTGCTACATTACCGAAACCCTCACCCCTATAACCGTCAAATCCACTGACTGGGTTGCATGGTTTGTGCTTGTACTTTGATACATGCTGTTTTCTTGTTCCGTAGTGTGTTCTCTTTATATTTCTCCGAACTGCTTCCCGAAGACGATCAGACCTCTGGAATTTTTAACCTTCACTGTAGCTGCCTGACGAGCACACGGAGAGTAAACTTCGTCATCAAATCTGGCGCCCGAGATCCGTCCGCTTTTATTATTTACAGGAACTAAACCCAATTGGGAAGCAAGCGTCACACTCTCTAATCTCTAAATGTTATTGTAAAACTCAAGACATTATGTTCTAGTAGAAAACTTTCAAGTGTTGATGTCAAAAAAATGTTGTGCGATTCATTAGTTCTTGCTAACTTTTCCTGCTGTGATGTAATTTATGCCCAATTTCTGACAAAACAAGATTTTAATAGAACACAAAAAGTTCAAAATAATTGATTGAGATTCATATTTGGAATAAGAAAATTTCAGAGAGTGTCTCACACACCACAGCAAACTGATTGGTTAAACATGAGAAATCGAGTTCATTTACATAGTTATTGTTTCTTTCATAGAATACTTTACTACTTGTAGCACCTTACTTGTACTGTACAACAAAATTACTTATCGAACTGACATACATCATCTGAACTTGAGAAATAAAAACTGGATATACGTGCTACATCTATATTCAAGTCCCCTTTTTCATATTTAATAGAAAATTGCTGCAATAGTATTGAGAACTCATGGCTAGATTTATCACCTGTCATTTAAATTAAAAATTAAATACAAACTTCGTAAAAGTCATGAAACTTAAAACGCAATGTCATTTTATGTTTAGAAATACGTTTAATTGTGCCAGATGGTAAAACGTCTGGACCCTTTTAGTGGAAGTGAAGAAATAAATCCACTAAAAAGGGTCCAGACGTTTTACCATCTGCCACAATTAAACGATAATACATATTGAAGATCCAACAACTGAAATGTTTAGATATATTAGTTAGAATACGTAATACACAATTTTGTTTTCTTTTTATTTTTTAATACATTGTATTAATTATTAATTTAACACAGTGTCCTGCTTCACTACAGCAATAACCACAAATATTATATCTAAAGAGTTTCTTTTAAGTATGCGTTCTAAATGTGCTGAATCAAAGTCACTGGTGTTTCCCCATGTGTCTTTTCAAGTTTGCTGATTGGCTACTGCAATAATCACAAATATTACACCTAAAGGTTTTTCTTGTGTGTGCGTCCTATTGTGCCGAGTCAATTTACCTTTCTCGCGACACTTATAGTCACATTTATCACAGCCAAAAGGTTTCTCTCCGAGTGTTGGTACATGTGCATTTTCAAGGATCCCGCTTGACTACAGCGATAATCACAAACATTACACCTAAAAGGTTTTTCGGAGTGTGAGTTCTATTGTGGAAAGTCAAACCTTTTTTGCTGCGATACTTATAGTCACATTTATCACAGCCAAAGAGTTTCTCTCCGGAGTGTTGGTACATGTGCATTTTCAAGGATCTCGCATGACTACAGCGATAATCACAAACATTACACCTAAAAGGTTTTTCTTGAGTGTGTGTTCCATTGTGGAAAGTCAAACCACTTTTGCTGCGACACTTATAGTCACATTTATCACAGCTAAAAGGCTTTTCTCCTGAGTGTTTGTACATGTGGGTTTTCAAACGTCCCACTTCACTACACCGATAATCACAAACTTTACACCTTAAGGGTTTTTCTTGAGTGTGTGTTCTATTGTGTTTACTCAAATTACTTTTGTCGTAACACCTGTAGTCGCACTTATCACAGTTGAAAGGTCTCTCTCCTGAGTGTTTGTACATGTGGGTTTTCAAGCGTCCCACTTGACTACACCGATAATCACAAACGTTACAACTTAAGGGTTTTTCTTGAGTGTGTGTTCTATTGTGCTTACTCAAATCACTTCTGTCGTAACACCTGTAGTCGCACTTATCACACTTGAAAGGTCTCTCTCCTGTGTGTTTGTACATATGGGTTTTCAAGCTTCTCGCTCGACTACAGCGATAATCACAAACATTACACCTAAAAGGTTTTTCTTGAGTATGTGTTCTCGTGTGCATAGTCAAATCACATTTCTTGCGAGACTTATAGTCACATTTATTACAGCTAAAAGGTTTTTCTCCAGAGTGTTGGTACATGTGGGTTTTCAAGTTTCCCGCACGATTACTACGATAATCACAAACGTTACACCTAAAGGGTTTTTCTTGAGTGTGCGAGAGAAGATTAAAGTGTACTGCTTTGTGTTTCTCTAATGACGAATTATCAAATGTAATATATGTACACAGATTGCATTTAAATAGATGAGTAGATATATGATTGGTTAATTTCTGTTTATCGCTAGTACCATAATTACATTGATTACAGTAGTACAAAACATCTGATGATATAGATTCGTCCATGCAGAGAGACAAGTCAGTATTAAATAACATATATTCGTTTTTAATAATCTCTTCACTTTCATTCTTGATCGCAACTTCGACAAACTCATCTTTGATTTGTTCTAAACAACGCTCTTCATTACCAAGTGAAGAACAGTTTGTCAAATGTGGTAGGTTTTCAGCTTTTACAATGTTTTCATTTTGTAAAAACGCTTGGTGTTCTTCGTTAATTTTGAGCATGCATAAGTTGCAAGCAAGTGGCTTTTCATCGATGCTCAAATCCTTCAATGCAATTCAATTAATAAAATAATTCAGAATAATGTGATACTTACCGCTTTTATATGTAAGGTCGACAATTTAGGGTGTAAGATTGAATCGTTGCTTAGGGGAAGAAGTAGGGTTTCTTCCTTTATCTCTTTTAAACAAATTTGACAAGATATTATGGTTTCTGCCATTATTAATGAATATTTATCTAATGATTGATGTTTATGTACACCTGATTCTGACTGCGTTTACTATACGTGTACATGGTGCTTCAGAATCACTTTACCACGATTGATACTACAACATAAGCAACCAGTGTAACTTTGGGTGGGTGAATCAGTGGCGTAACTTCAAATTGAGGGCCTGGGGCCCAAAAGCCAGAGGGCCTACCTTTATCAATTTAAATTATTACATAAGTATATTATATCATTTTATAATACAATGATTATTATTGATTATTAGGTATTTACGATATAAATACAAAAAGAACTGTGAAACAAAATAAATACATAATTATAGGTATCTTCTTGATTTTTTATTTGCAAGGGCCGTAACAATAGTCAAACTATTGAGATTTTTAACTCTACTTTTTTCAAATGAGATTATTGCCAAACTTGATAACCGGTACTGCAACATTGTGCTACGAAGGTATGAGTTAATAGAAAAAATTGACGGTAATTTGAGTAGGTGGAGGATGAAATGTTGAGATTTAAAAAAAAAAAAAAAAGAAATGTAAAGTAAAAAAGGTATAGGGTGAAAAAAAAAAAAAAAATTAAAAAAAAAAAAATAAAATTTGAAAAAAAAAATTTTTTATTTAATTTAAAAAAAAAAAAAAAAAAAAAATAAAAAAAAAAAAAAAAAGAAATAGAGGGATGGGGGGGATGGCTTTCACCCTTTTCTTTTTAATCGACTCTTTCTAGGGAACATCTTTACCCACCTCATTAGTTTAAATTTAGAAACTGATCTTTTCTGCGGATGCTACAGTAACGGGCATAGTTAATGCAAGTTGTACAAATATTCAAAAAATTTGATGAGAGTAGATGGTTTTCAATTATTAAAAATGTACTTAAATTATGTATAGATTCCAGTTCCGATAATTTATTTTGATAAGTCGCTTTTAATTGCAGGACTTCATTGACCAAGTCTAACGAAAAATCTTTCTCATATTTTTGAACAAGGTTAAAGGCAGCAAATTGTAACTGTTCTTCAGTTATTGAGAAAATATTTTTTGGCATAATAGGTGAAAACAAATTCGAAATTTCATATAAACCGTTAAAGCGTGTTTTAATTTGGAAAACACAATGTAAGGAAAATTTGTGTTTCAAAATATTTTTTTGTGTCTGATAACCGTTGGTCACTGCTCAATTAATTCATAAATTTAGGGACTTTACGAATTCTTTTTTTTTTAAACATTTTAAGCAATTTGGCAGCTTGGTCGAGATCGCATTCTCTCGTGCTTGCAGCAACAGAGACACTGTGTTTAATAAATTTAGAATGTTTGGCTTAAATACTATAATTATTATTACGTCAGAGGTTTGAAAATAATTTTGAAGTGCAGTTGCTTCATTTTGTTCTTTTTTATTGCGTCCTGCAAGAGATATGTATGCTAGAACTTTCATGCCGTCTGGGTATAATAGATTCAGCGCCGAAAGGCAATTGTTTCGCGATAACCACAATTTTTTTAAAGATACATTAACAAAAGACTGTGACAATCTCTTAATACTATTGCCAAAAAACACATAATTTGTCATAAAAGTTTCGAATTTCTACAGTATTTTTGACGGAATCATTAATCACCAAATTTAGATTATGAGCATATGTAGCCAGAGGTTGGACACGTTTTATTAAAGCTTGAAGCCCAGAATAAACACCACTCATGTTAGCTGCACCATGAAATTCAACGTCTTTGAGTTGGTTTATATCGACCTTATTTTGTTCAAAATTCATTTCTACATTACTTTGACCTTGCATTTCTTCAAACCCAACAAAGCTTTCATGAATTGATATATTTATAGATACTTCATTTTTGTCACACTCAATATTAACGTAGCAGAGTACACATGACTTTGCTGATCAATTCTTGATATATCCTGGGTTAAATCAGTAATATACTAACTAAAAATGGTGTCTTTCGGATATTCTCTAAAATATCACATTAAATTTTTTCTGCTAAGCGAAACAATTACATTTTGTATTTGCGGACTTAAATACTTACAGTGTGTTTAAGTTTTGAGTAATTCAGAAAATAGAGGATCATATCTGCTGAGCAGCTCTATAATTACGATAAATTTTCTTCTGTTTTCACTATTTTCGCCTTCTCTATGACCTCTTAAAGCAATGTTTTCTATTGACAAGGTTAAAATCACATTAATAACCCGATTCAAGGCCTGCCTCCAGTAACTTTCTTCTTGTCGTATTTGATTTTCGTGTTCTTCATTAACAGAATTTTGTTCTATAAACTGCTTAAATGCTAAGCAAGCTTTTTCATGAGATTTTGATTTCTCGCATCTTTTAATTCCACGTCCTGTATGTTTCCAGTCGTAAAAACCCGTTACTGACCATTCCTGATGTCGAAAATCTCTGTCGCCAAAAAGTCAGCATGGTTGGCATTTGTCGATTTTTGATCTTTCAATGTTTAATCCTGATTTAGTTGTTACAAAACAAAAAGCTGATGGAAAACAACGCCCAATAGTGTTTTTTGGACACGGACCATATTTTACGATGAAATGTTTGTCTTCGCTTGTTAATAAATTTCCGCGATAATTGGTTGGAACTGTTTAATTATTAACTTTTCAGTTTCAACAAATTCCACATTTTTTCAATAGAACTAATGGACGTAGAAGAAGAAGAAGTAGTTTCCTGAAGTTTCTGTCGACGAGGAACATCATCAAAATTATCAAATGACCCCTGTCCTTCTTTGTTTGATTCATGGGAATAACATAATACACTCAATGACGACTGAGAGGGCTGATCAGATTTTAAAAAATAACCACTCACTTTCGGTAATTTACTGATTTTTAATTTTAAGTCTTTTGCTTTTTACGTTTCTGCGCTCTGCTAGCTTTTTGTTTTGTATTCTGTTATGTGATGTACTGTTTTGTCTTTAGCAACTACAAGAAGAATTGTATCAGAGTAAAGAAAAATTTCCAAAAAATGTTACCATTTAATGCTGCTCAAGTACACAATCACTATAGTGTTATTAACTACGGACTAAAACACTAATTTAAATTATTGTAACTGATATTAATAATTACTTTGTCGTAAACACTTAAACTCCTAAATAGCACTACCAATGGCACTCCTAACGCAATTATTTAAAGTGTTAGGATCAGCCGAGTTTTTACTAGTCTTAAAATCCAACAGGCGAAATTAGCGTTTTGAACTCGATTTTTAACCACTTTTATGAAAAGTCCGTAACAAACTGGCTGAATGAATGAAGAAACCTTCAAGCAAGCAAAATCCGAGAATTCATCATGTTATGACTGCGGTGCGAGTGTGCATTGTTTATAATTCAAATCTGCGATTTCCAAACAAACACAAACTCCAGTGTTTCTGTCGTTCTGGGTTCATTTGAATTTCACCCGACTAATGTTTGCAATCATTAATTTTTACTTTCACATATTTTCCATATTGTTTTTTTTCAAATTAGGTATTATTAAAAATTGCAATTTTCATTTAGTCCAAGTTACAATAAGAGTGTACGGCCTGGGCCCCTTGCCATGGGCCGGGACTGCTCTTTGCCCCCTCGTTAGTTACGCCACTCGGGTGAATCGCATGCACATTATGAAAAACTTGCTCCATGAGATCATTTTTTTACCACAACCTAATAAATCTCGCGTAGCAAAGTATTGTATCAAAGTTTTTAGTAACCCCTTTGTTTACACAATTTTGTAATCTGCATTAATTAACACAGATCAACAAAAAAAATCATAGGGAGTGTAGTAACCGGTGTTGAATATTTTTAATAAATCCGCTAATAAGCATGAAATATTTCACGGAAATGTAGCCTAGTTGGTGATGGCGCGAGTAATACTTCTATATATTTCAATGTAACAAATGACGGGAGTGAATTTAAAATTTAGGAAAAATGACAACACTGTATAAGTTGAAGTAAACTGAAGTTAGCGTTCGTCATACTTTTAAATATTTTTTTAGAAGCAGTCGTGTCAGTTTTCTACAGAACTTTAGCATATTTATACAATTTAGGGAATTATCTAATGCGATCACGTTTGCAAATGGCATTAATGAGTGTGGTATCTTCACAGTTTTAAATTAAAAACATATCTGCGCAATACATTTCTTATGTATTTCGTTTAGTGCGATTGTAGCAACAAAAATAAGTTAAAATGCTCTTAAATATCTTGAAGAAATGCTATGAAATTTGGAAAATTAAAAATGCTGATAAATCTAAAGCAATAATTTTTCTAAAAAATTTACAAATAACAAAATATTTACGCCTCTTAATGATAATAATGAAGAAATCAAAATAAAAAATAAAATTAGTAAGAAACATATGCTTATTAAGTAGGAATTTCAATTTTCATCATTTTATAAACATTGATTAATTATAATTGCATTTATGTTATAATTGAAAAACGTATTGTTTATGAATTTTGTATTAAAATTGAGTTAAGTTGAGCAGGCGTGATGGTTCAAATCTAGTTGACGGCGAGAGATTCTATCGATCCAATTTAAAAGGCTTTTATTTCACCGCTTTTTTAACTTTTATTATTAACACTGTGTTTGCACTGTACTGCAATGACCAAAAATTGTTTAATCTAAGAACACATTTAAATTGCACCGGCTAAAGTTCAGATGGATGCTACTGAGACTCTAAGGGGTCATGGGAATGTTTGATTTTTGGTTTATGTTTTGTTGCTTACCTTTATAGAGATGCTTCTCAACTAAAAACGTAAAAATAACGAATAAATGGGCGCCAGCTTATTTATTAAGAGAAAACAAATTTCAACCAAAAACATAAATCTAATAATCAAATCAAATTCAGCATTAACTAATAATAAACAAAACACATTGACACTCATCTACTCTAGTAATGAATTGACTTATAAACTGCGATATCAAATGAAAGATTAAATTTCTTTCAATAAACTTAAACTATGAACATAAAACGCGAGAATCCTTTACAAGCGTTAAAAGCGTTACTAATTTAAAATAACTTATTAAAGATATTGAAATGTAAATTCACCGGCAACGCAAAAAGATAAATATAATGTAGTCGCTAACTGCATAACGTAAAGTAAAACTACTGCATTTAAGGTACGACACCGAATGCTAATTATTGCGTACAGACTAATGCAATAAAACAAAGATAACCACAACTGCGATTTAATTGCAAACAGTTTAGGCCGATTTTAGTTTGTCATAAAAATGCACGGAAAGTTTGAAGAATTGTTGATATTATTATAAAAGCACTTACTTGAAGTTCCTTGTGTTATGATAAGGGACGTTAAATTTGGCGAAAAACGAACAGGTAATTGGGCTGATCTTGATCGTTGTGTGAACGAAACTTCACTTAGAATGACGTAATGCATACGGAATTTTTCATGAAACGAATTTTCTTTCTCCCATAAATTAATAACGAACTGGATGGTCGAATTTTCATCGATAGAAATGTAGAAATCAAAGATAACGAATATTCTTCAATTTCGGAACGCACGTTTATTCTTCTGAATTGATAACTTTTCTTTTTAAAAGGAACGTACACAACACCAAAAACGTAGATAGATTCGCTATAAAGCTAATCTATTAATTCAAACTTCGTTGTACTCAAAACGAAACAGAAGAAAACGTAAAACGTACTTAAAGACGGCGTACTTCTACCACTCGGTGGCCATTCATTTTCTTCCTCGCGCGGAAAAAATTGCTAGTCATGATGCATTGAATGGAAACTAGCGGGGGAAATACGCGGGTTATTTAAATATAAGGTAACAATCATTTTGAACCGTTACAGTACACAACACAACACACTATATCCTTCAAAAAGGCAAATATTTTATCACAATTGTTAAATTCATTTTTTATTTTAAATTTAAAAATTATGAGTAAAGACAGTACTTTAAGGTTAGAGATACAAAATATTACTGAAAACAACTACACACACACTGAAAATTTAATAAAAGTTACCAAGTTAAGCAAATAGTGACGTCATTTTACGATGTTCGAAATACCGATCATTGTATGAATAACGAATAGATATTTGTAAGATAAAGAGAGAAGATGTACTATATGCGTTATGAATAAACTTACTCAATTGATTAATAAAATATATCATCATAGATATATTTTATTAATTAATAATTCAATACATTTAAATGGATCCATCATTCGTTTATAAAATTACTCAATTGACTTCAATTTTATTTAAGTTGACGTTCTGTCAAATGTCGGTAGGTGTCATTCAAATATTAGTTGGTGTCACTTGTTAGTTTTTAAGGTTAGTATTTCAACTGACAACCACATATCTTGCCAACACTGTTTTAGTAACTTTCTAATTTTAAGCAGTATCTAAATAGTAAATGCTCAAATTGATTATTATTATTTTTAATATTGATTCATATGCACATACTTATGACGCAGGGGTCTTCTTTCCAGGCAAGAAGTTTATACATTATTTTGTGCTTTTAACAGTTGGTAGTGCGTAATAGTTGTTCCAGTACGCGATAGTTGTTGCTAGAGTATTAAGTACACATGAGCCCCAAGTCCATAATCCATAATCTATTAGTTTTCGCATGCGTTTCACCCTTGGTTTCGTCTAACTTGTTGCCGATGCAATATCAATCAATAGTAAATTGTTTCTGAATCACCATGTATACACGCGTCTATTCGCACATACAACAATCACTACGCAATTTGCATTTTCTAGCTGCAAACTTTGACTCTAATAAGCGTTAATCATAAGGTAAATAAATAGTGAATTAATAATGTCAGAGAACACAATGTCTTGTCAAATTTATTTAAAAGAAAGAAAGGAAGAAACCCTACTTCATCCCCTGAACAGCAAGTTACACCCTAATTTGTCGACCTTACATATAAAAGCGGTAAGTATTACAACATTCTGAATTATTTAATTATTTGAATTGCATTGAAGGATTTGAGCATTGATGAAAATTTACTTGCGTG